>MU399501.1:195713-524491 GCA_022578845.1 Hypoxylon cercidicola | reverse complement strand
GGGGGGCGGTGGCTGGGGGGGGTCGGCGTGGGCGCCTGCGGGGGGTGGGCGCTGCGGGGGCGGGCGGTCGCGGGTCGGGCTGGGGGGGGCGGGGGCCCCCCCCCCCCCCCCCACGATAAACTAGCATGAGGGTCTGGTTAGTAACATGGAATAGTTCACTACAACCTTCGGCTGAGACAAACGTACATGGTTGTTATGAGAAGTGAGATGTGCGCTGATCGACATGCAAGGACGCCGTTTTAGTATCGGGATGGGAAACTAAGCCTGCGGGCTATGGCGTATGTGAGAAGCGACGGACCAATGACCTGCTTAGGGCCATTAGACTTCCGCCACGAGCAAGGCTGATGATGCATTGCGCTCTCCACGCTTGCAGGCAGACGGCAGACTGGCAGAGGGGCCAGCAGAGGTGACTAGCAAAAGATTCGCTGCTACGTCGTTAGATTGGGGCCTATACTACCACACTAAAACCACCCTGCCATACCCCTTTCCGTTTGGTAGAACTAAGGTAAGAATTAGCATGTCATTCTGCATTCGGTCACCGCTAGCGGGTGAGGGTTGCGAGGGTGACAAAGAAGAACCGAGCTGGGGGGTCAGGGGGGTCAGGGGGTCAGGAGATCGAGAGGCACCCCCATCCTCACCCGTTTCCCCCCGTGCTGCCGTGAAATACCAGAACTCCACATGAGTCAATCGGGAAAGACCCTGGCGATCTTATCGAGACCTTTGAAGTCATCGTGTCTATCGCATATGTCATTCTATTGGCCACAATCTCTATGGCTCTACCGAGACGGGCTGACGGAGTGGAGGCTCGGCGGACGACGTGCGCTAGCACCGTGGCGTATGTAGCCGTGTACGTACATATGTAGTCATGATCTCCAGCTGGGAGTTTCTTTTTCACGTTGGCTGGTTGGACAGTCAGCTCCCATTAGAAAACCGGACGGTATCCTTCAACTCAGCTGAAGATTCATTCGGATTCAGATTCAGATTCAATCAACTGCTGCAGCGATCGCAAAGAAGGTAGAAGGGAATTAGCGCTCGCGAAACCAATAAGCTGTGTTGTGACGTCATAAGAAATGGATAAGATCTGGGCGCGAGTCATAAGCACGTGCAAGTGAAATGACTGTTTTACCTTGAGGATGCATGCGTACGAATTTGCGGTCTTCGTATTCTTCAGTTGGCCTGCTTGCCTGCTTGCCTGCCTGCACATAAGATTACCTCCCAAATAGATGGAAAAGCAATCGATGTTTCAGCTTCTGACCTACTTGTCGAGAACAAGAGATTAACCAATGCTTGTTCTTCTTGTTCCTATTTCGGTAGTATCCATATCGTCTAAGACACCATGTGGCCCCAAAAAACAGGAATTCCAAAATTCGAAGGTGTCCAGCAGCAATTCGTTCGCTCGATGTTAACTTTCAGCGACATCCGTACGAATCGGGCACGAGCAGACGAGGATAGCCAGCTTGTTGATGGGATTTTCTCTCAGTTTGCCATGTTATCGGAGTCATAACTGTCATATTAAGGGTCTCCCCTCGCCTCCCGGATGCATGTTTCACTCTGTACTTGTCGAAAATGTAACCTGTTGGTTCCCAGATCTCCTTGCAGGTACGAGTAAGAACATAGCCGTCCGTGGTCGAGCTGGTACCTGAGGGCGACTCAGGATCCGAAAGCCTAGTAGGTACTAACTACACTGCACCGCAGGGCGAATCTGGTGTATTGTCTGATGTATTGCTTCAGCCTGCATTGTGATGCTAGTAGTAGGATTGGATCCGAGTCAAGCGGAATGCACGTCAGGTACCTAGGGCAGGACAAGCAAAACAAACAGACAGGCCAATAAATCGGTCGAACCGATCGAGCATCGTGGGATAAGGATAAGGTTAATTAGCCGCAAGCAAAATAGGGGTCCAAGGGGTACAGAGCAGATCAGGATCTACTTACCCGGTACCAACACCAATCGCGGTATGGTCGATACCTAGTCGGAAGCAAACGATCCTCGAAAGGGACACAAGCGCATCTAGACGCCACATACAGACGGGTTACGTTTGTCTAATACATGCAGTTGGACAAACAAAAGTGGTGACGCCGCTAGTCCCTTATTTGGGTGTTAAGCGGGGGTACGCAAGGAATGTAGGATGTAAGCAGCGCGAGCTGTCAAGTGCCAGCTTGACTTGACAACTGTCAAATCTTCTATTATCCCTGTCCCTGCCTGTGAGGTCACCGTTGGCCCGTGCCCCTATCCCCTGTGAACGTCAAGCCTGATGATGTCAGCCGTCGAACTTCACACTTCACACCCTTTTCCAGCTTACATGGATCTTACCTACATGCCTCGTTCTTTTACTTCGAATACGTACATATCTTTCTACATATAATACATCTTTTCTATACCAGATAACCCGGTCAGCTAGTTGTGTTGCTGAATGAATGGTATTGGTGTGTTGTAAGAGGCTCTGTCTGCCTGTCTGCCTGTCTGCTACATCTCATATCTCCACAAATTCCGTTAGATTAACGCCGGCAGGAATAGAGAGGCTGCATCCGTCCGCGTGTGGTGGTGTATGTAGTGATTGGATGGCCAGCGGGTAGCCAAGTGTAGGGTCTCGATCCCCAGTTCTTGCCACCGATCCAGACTCGTTCAAACCTTCGCTGTGAGACCTGACCTCACCCTTACTCAGTTGATGCCACGTGATGACGAAGCTCGAACGCAAATCATAACGTCGATACGTTGCTGCCTTCTCAAGCAGTCCAAAATAGGCCATACATTCGTACTTCATCCACCCAATTCTCCTTCGCTAAATTGATGCGAGGCTAACTAGAAATACCGTCTACATTCAGCCCCCGGGCTGCCATGACATATGAGTCTGACATCAGACTAGATCCTGACTCCCATTTGAATCGCCTCGTTGGTCGTATCACGACCCTTTGGTTTACAATCGACGTCGGGATCGAAGTTATTCAAAATACGAGCTGATTTCATACTGCTGCTTTAAGCAGCCGACGACTCCCCATAACTCGGGAATGGAGAGGTTCAACAACCGGCGATCACGATAAGCCCATCACGATGCGGTGGCCCGATCTGGTAATCGTACGTCACAGCTCAAGCTAAGAAACGTCCGCAAATAGGTAACCATTCTTGACTCTCGACTCTCAACTCTCGACGCTATACCTAACCCTCCCGTTTTTCCATATCAAAATTTACAATATTATTATTCCACTGATTCGCATGACAACATACCCACCTAGGTAAGTAGAGAAAATCAGATACTTTATCATCATAAGTATGTTGGAAACCTTGTCTGAACGAACGTTCATCCGTCTATGTGCTTGCATTGGCGGAAGAACGGTCCCAAACAGTCTGAACACTGCCGCCGACGTGCATTATTCCGAACCTTGCAATGACGCCTCTCGGGAAGCATCTGCGGTGGCACGACCTGAACTGCCTGATTGCTACTGCTCAGCTCCTGGAGTTATCAGCGTGGAGTAGCACACAACCTTTTCTAAGTGACATTGCTACATTCCTAGCTTCCTGAAACCTGCGTCATCTGACCCACGGGCATTCACACCATACTACCGTTTCGACTGAGTTTGGATGACATCGTCTCGAATATCTATCCCTTTAGAAGCTGGAATAGGCAACAATAAGCATGAGTACGGGAGATCATGATATGGCCTGGGCGTCTACGTCACATCGTTGAATTTGACTCTGCACTTTCGCTTGAGCAACGTCCCGTATCTGCGAGACGATCATACACCTTTTCCATGCTACTAGCTCATATTCGAAATATTGGCAGCTAGAAGTCGATATATCAACACCCCTGGCGTCGATTATATCACTCCCGTCTATGTGAGAAGGTAGCACGGATCTTTTCGTTCATACATTTCAGCTATCACACTTTACAATAACAATTTCACAATAGTCCTGGGTGCATGATATCATATATTTAGCTTGCGTATCTGCTTGTGTTCTGAAGAAGAGCGAGCGTAGAAACTACAAGCTCCCAGTGTTCCTTTGCATATGATCTCCTACATTGACCAACTACCTAGTGATGATGGGACTTATACAATGCTATTCACTGCTGTCTACGCAAGTACTTGACGGAACGCATCGAGTAGTGCTATTCCGACAATCGTTGTCCCATACGACCTTTTTTGGTAGCTCGGTAGCCTCAGAGAGAATTGCCTTAGAGGAATCTTCCATGTATGTTTTTGGTTTAGTACGTCATACCCTACTTCATTCTCATCTTGGTCGTGCCAGGCACCAGGCTCGTATCAATATAAAGTAGATAGATTATATAATTTGGGTTGTTGGTCATCTTCCGGAACCTCCACGAATATTATTACCCGCCTCCTGTCCAGACCCATGGCGTTGTAAGGGACTTCATAATGTCGAGTAACAATACCTAGCTCTAGAACCCGCCCTCCTGTAGAGATTCAATGGACAAAGCTCCCGAAAGGGACCTGGAAAAACAACGCTGGAGCCATCTTGCGCTAGAATAAAATACAAAGAAGCCATCACGGATTACCCCATAGCAAACTTCTCATACTCCAATAGCAACGAACAACGCTATTCAAGTTTAGGCTGAACCACATCCTCTTCGGTAGGTGCATCATTCTTCTGGTCAATGAATCTCGCCAGAAAATAAATACCTCTTGCTTTTCGAAGTTTTTCCCCCGGCTTTTGTTTGTTGCACGTAGGATTTTGGTCGTTCGCGTCATCTTTTCCCGTTGAGCCTTCTGGACTCTTCAACCTATCGATCCCTTCCGGAACCCGAGGTGTCTCTGGTTGTAACGTTACGACTGAGCGTCGAGCCGACTTGGAGGTATATATTTCTCGAAGTTCTTCTTGTGCCAGCTTATAGTCCTTTTGTTGCCGTTCCAGTTCGATTTGGGAAAGCTCTTTTGGTGGGCTTAGAAGACGCACGTCGTCCTCGGCTTGCTGACTGCCGATATTACTTGATTTGTCGTCCTCGACGTCCGTTTGCGGTGACAAGGACTGATCTGTTACTGTATATGGCGATACTCCAGTGTATGATGATACTTCCGTATATGGTGGAGTTTCCACGTGTGATGAAGCTCCAGTGTATGGTAATGCCGGCAATGCCCCCGTGTACAGCAACGCTCCCATGTTTGGTGGTACTCCCACATATGGTGGAGTTCCTATGTACGATAGAGCTCCCATGTATGATGATCCCGCATGCGATTGAGCGCCTATGCGTAAAGGCTGAGTGACAAGTGGTCCCGGCCGCGCTTGGAAATAAGTTTGCGTCCTTGAATCACCGAATACATCCTGTATAGAAGACCTTACAAAACCCGTCTGCGCATTGTACTGTGGTTGCGGAGGAGGACTGTCATATAAATTTGCACCACCCAGGTTGAGATTATAAAACTCGTCAGACGCTGTGGATATCATCCCTCCAAGATTTATCTCTGCTTGTATACATGTCGCACAGTAAGGATTTGCTGGTCGAATAGGAGGTATATCGCACCCGCAGTTTGGACAGAGGTTTGGGGTTTGCATTGGAGGGATACGATAGATAGTGGCTACAATGGTGTCGCATGCCACGTAGTAAATGGCATTGGTCGTGGATGATGAACGTTGTAGGCATACTTGTAGTCGGAATGTATGATCAAAGCGTTAAGATAACAAGACGTAGCTGCCACGAGGGATGCACGAGTAACAGACAAGGCAGCTACTGGATAAGCAAAAGGGGAGGACCAAGTAATGAATCAAAGTTTAGATTGCTCAGTTACACTTTCTGGCCTTGCAAAACCAAGCCAAGCTGCGTTGTCTTGGAGTTTGGCGATGCTTCAAAAAGAGACAGTTTGAGCTAAAGAAGAGTGCAAACACCCAGGTAGGTATTCACGTCTATACTTTAACCACATACTCGCTCGTAATGCAGCTCATAATCCATCACAATGATTTGTTTGTGCCAATACGATATGCCACGATATATTTAAAAATCGTTAGATTAAGACCATGGTAGCGTGTGGTCAATTCTCTAGCGAAGCTTTAAACCATAATCGCTAACAACTTTGAAGAGAAAGCATTTTCTGTCGAAATATTAGATTCACTAATTCATTCCTGCGCTGAGACTGTAGAATAGTCCTGAGAAAGTTGATACGCCGGGGGCAGTTGGGGTGAATAGGGGGGAAAGGGGTAAACTCTGTCTACCTAGATTGGGTTCGAATGTTCCCGCTCAAGCAGACTTGAATTCTTATCGTCTTCACCCGATTAGAACCATCTTGCGCTACGCATTTCAAGGTCATATCTTATGACTAGAACAGAGCTTCTCTCATGCCCGATGTTTCGGTTTCTACTTTTTTTTTGAGGTAAAACCCTGGATGTGTCGGATATCAGAAAAGTTCGTACTAGTTATTAGACTGCTATGCTCACAAACAGCTGTTTCATTAAATACATAAATTCGATCAGGACGCGACGCTACTCGTAAAATATCAAGCATCGCACCTCTATGCTCTGGCGTGCCGGCGCGTCCTTGGGGGTCTGGGGATCGACGAAGGCCGTGTGCGGCGTGCGAACCGCAATCCCCTTCTTTCCTTGCGGCTGTCCCTCGCCCCAGGAGTCGTAGCACTTCAGCAGCAGCACCTCGTCGGGCGTCATGTCCTTCTGGTAGTAAAATTTATGCGCATCGCTCGGCGCGATCGACATCGTTTCACCTCGAACCTCGTAGCCCTCCGTCGAGTACCACTTCGACTCGTCGGGCCGCATCTCCTTGCCGCGGTCGTCGTTGTCATCTGTCTCGCGCTTCGGGTATAGTAGGTCAACCAGCACGAAGTCGTCGGGCTTCGTGGTGCGCCAGTCGACGACCGCCAGCGGGAAGTCGCTCGCCGGGTTCTCGATCGGCCGCCACACGTTGATGATCTGGAACCGCCCCTTCAACAGCTCCTCGGCCTCTTCGGCCGGCAGGTGGCGCCGCACTCGGGCTTCTGCCGCGGCCGGACTCTGGTCTACATGTACTTGCTGAACAGGCGCCCGCGCCGCTTCCGGGGTCCGCCGGCGGATTGTGTGGTCGAATATGACCACCTTCTTGATCCCGGGTATCCGTATCTTCAGCAGGTTCTCAATTTCCTGGTAGTACCCGGCGCGCACGGTGGCGTCGTCCCTGAACGCCTTTTCCTTGCTCGGCGCCTTGTATACGGCGAACCCCGACTTATCCGTAGAAAATTCGCTCTCCCGCCCCCGCAGGCCGTAGACCGAGCGCTTGTGGTCAGCTAGTTTGAATGAAGTAGCGTCGGCATCGACCTTCACCCATGGCTTCGTGCCCTGCGGGATTGCTGAGGTGTCGATGTGTCTGAATACTGCAGTTGTCATGTTGGCCCTTTGCGCAACGAAAGGTGTTATAAGCGACCGCGAGTTATTGTGCAATGTACGTGTTATGGTCTGTCGTGCAAATGTTGGTATCAAGTTCATGAGTCAACGCTGTCTAAAAATCAATACTAGATCGAAGTAATAAATCATTAAAAATTCAGGGGTCACGAGGGGAGTTTATACTCTCAATCTATCTACCATGGGGATGTCGTCGTGGCAATCCGAAAACGCCGCAATGACATCATTAGAACGAATTAGAATCTTACTAAGTATTGCGTGCTTGGGTTCGTGATAGCCCACAATCTCGATCTTGGACATAAAGCTGCACAGATGACATGCCGCCTTTCAGCAACTACATCACCGCCTGTTCCGAGTGGGAGTTTAAGGCAATATTAAGAGTATGGACAGTTGTATGTATTATGAGCACGAATTCAGATTTTCAGGTTGGCTCTAGGACTGGCTTCGTTATTGTGAACATCCTAGCATTACGAAAATGGCACATGAGCGACCAACTTGCTTCTTTAATATGTATGAATATTATGTAGAGGTATATCACACTATGCATATAACAGTACGTAAGTGTTAGTCTCGTAGTTATGACTGAGTACATTGAGTTAATCTTCGATACTTTCCGCATTACTTGTCAACTATCAGTTGGGTAGGTAGGTAAGTATACGGGTTACACAATATGGGCCAACGTCTCCTCCCTTTTGCTCCGTGTTTCTAGACAGGACAGCCGGGCAATTCCTTATATGTTAGGTAGAAATCGTCAATTAGAACAGTTGACTACCTTAGGTAGGTTAGGTACATGGTAGTTTCCTACTTCATATCAAGCACTATTAGACTAAGTCTAGACACTGAGACTGCTGGAACAATCACGAATCAATCAATTTGGGTCGACTTTGGTATTGTTAGAAAGGCATCTGAATTTACTATACACCGAAATAATTAGGAGTTAGGAATGGAGCTTTGGGGCATATATTTCCCCGCTTATAAATAATGGTTCGGGATAACGTATTCTGGCGGGTAGCACCGTGTCTGGTTAACACTGTGTAAACTGTGCTCTAGATCTCGCTGTAATAATATCCCCATCGACCCATAATTATAGCGTCGTTAAAAGTTCACCAACGGTCTTCTTCGACCAGTGTTGAACATTCCTCCTCGCCTCTCTTTTTTCCTCACTCGCTCTTACTCGCACCTAAAGACCAAGGATCAAAGCCTAGAGGCCTTGTATCGCAAACATGGCGCCACCCGGACCGCCCGAAATCGGCGTCAAGGACCTGACGTACACATTCCCGGACTACCGGACGGGGATCCGCAACGTCTCGCTGAACGTGCCGGCGCGCAGCCGCACGCTGCTGATCGGGGCCAACGGGGCGGGGAAGACGACGCTGCTGCGGCTGCTGGCGGGCAAGCGGCTGGCGCCCGGCGGCAGCATCAGCGTGTCGGGGGTGGACCCGTTCAAGGAGGGGCTCGAGGGCGTCACGTACCTGGGCCTCGAGTGGGTGCTGAACCCGATCGTGCGGACGGACATCGGCGTGGCGGAGCTGCTGCGGTCCGTCGGCGGCGACGCGTACCCGGCGCGGCGCGACGAGCTGCTGGGCGTGCTGGACATCGACGTCGCGTGGCGCATGCACGCGGTGAGCGACGGCGAGCGGCGGCGCGTGCAGCTGGCCATGGGGCTCGTGCGCCCCTGGACGGTGCTGCTCCTCGACGAGATCACCGTCGACCTGGACGTGCTGAGCCGCGCCGAGTTCCTCGGGTGGCTGAAGCGCGAGACCGAGATCCGCGCGTGCACCGTCGTCTACGCCACCCACATCCTCGACAACCTCGCCGGCTGGCCCACCCACCTCGTCCACATGCACCTGGGCGCCGTGCGCGAGTGGGGCCCCGCCGAGGACTTCCTCGGCGCCGCCAAGGCCGAGAGCACGGGCAACAGCCGCCTCGGCGAGCTCGTGCTGGGCTGGCTGCGCGCCGACCTGGAGGAGCGGGGGCCGAGGAATCAGCACAAGATGGGCACCGAGGGGCTCACGTACTCGCAGGGCGGCCTCGGCGGCTACGGGCTCGAGAGCAGCGAGCCGAGGAAGTAAGGTGTGGTGGGAGGGAAGAAAACTTGACGGCTGAACAGAGGCATAGCATCTCCTTTGATTGCGGAATGATGGGTGCGGGTGCACTTCACTTGCATGGTATGGCGTTAATTCAACATCGCGGGGGGATGGGGGGAGACTTTGTGGCTCAACAGACATTTATAAAAACTAAGGGGCGTTTCGGAACGGAATGGATTCGCACTGGGAACAAAGACTTCCCGGCTGTATTGGAAGAAGATATGTTATTTGAGATACCCTTTCAACAGGTTAGACCTAGGACATTTCTAGGGAATCAAAATTAGTTGATTCAAACACAAGATTCACATGGTCGTTCTTGACCGGATCCTTTACTTCATTCCCTTGTAATACGACGTGCAGGCATAGTAGAGAACGAGTGAAGGGCCACTCGGGGGCTCAATGAATTGAGGTGATTTATTCATCATTATGCTCAGCTGGTCATCATTGCTGACCTTCTTTTCATGACATTCGTCATCGTGTTGTACATCAGCTCTCCAACCCCAGCCATGCCCTTCTTCTCCAGGTAACTTAGCACGCCGAGACGATAATCATCCCAGCCCACCCCTAAGCCGCGGCCGTTGGCTAGCAAATTGAGACTGGCCCGAGTCACGGGCCCGGCATGCCTGATACTGAGCCCGTCCGAGCCTCGTTCTAGCTCTTCCTCTTCTAACTCGCGGAAGTACGAGATAGCCAATAGACCCAACACTGGCGAGTAGGAGAGAGAAAAGAGCATCGAAAGGGATGCACCCATATTGATGCTGTTGATGTAGACATTGAGGCTCTGAGAGAGTAATTTAGGTACTAGACAACCGTGAGAATTGACGTCGGTAGCATTGAAGGCGCGTGAACGCCAGATGCAGTTGCAGATGTCCATGAGAAAGCCGTTGAACTCGTTGATGTACTCGGAGGTATATTCCGAACGGGACGTCGCCATGGCTTTTTGAAAACCTTGCTTATATTTCGATAGTATGGCACAGAGTCGGGACAAGGTACTCGGAGAGAGGCTGAAGTGCAGGATGTACACTAACGGAGAGGGTGGTATCATTATCCGGGTATGAGGTTGCAATTTTGGATTCGAAGCTAGGATTGCAGTTTCTTCGTAGAAATCCAAGATCCTTGAGTGTGTGGAAGCAGTCGGGGATGTCTGGACGAGAGTAAGGCATAGTCTGTTGACACGAGTCACCAAATCGGCAACGATGGTCGATGCTTCTGCCGACTTCTGCTCAAGTGATGCGAGGAAGATGGCCCAACGCTGAAGCAGGCTGGTATAGAACTGAAGTAACTGCAATTGGGAATTGGCCGTGTTGTTGAGGATTTTGGCTTCGAGGGGTTGAAAGATACCATTGAAGAGCTCTAGATCGCGTCAGTTTTTGATAATCACAACTTGTATTGCTTTGCGTACCGGTGAAATTGACCAGCGGCATGTATGATAATATGGTAAGTACCAAGTCTCGCCCATTGTGACCATCCCATATTTTTAGATATTCGTTAAAGAAGATGAAGAATATCGGGGAGAAAGTCTAGAGAAGGGGTGGTTAGCAGTACGTTTGATTCACAACGGCAATGTTACACACCTTGGTGCTTGAGACGTAAGTCTTTAGCATTTCCAAGCTATCGGTAGGGTCAATACCCGATTCTCCACTCATAAGGTCCCGACCATATGAGGATAACCAGTTGCTGGCCCTTCGATGAGCTTCCGGGTGCGGTTTCAAAGCTAGCAGCTTCTGCAGAAGCGGATCACCTAGAACCGCTATCAGCTGATTTGGCAGTTCGATCCTCTCTAGATTCTTCACGAAGCCATCGACGCTTTCAATCTCCTCGAGTGTGACAGAGTTCTGATGACTAGTCAGCCCATGGTGCCCCTGCAAGAAGACTTTTCGGTACATGACAGACCTCAGTAGCATTTGAAGTATGTACTTCCACGAGTATCTGGCTAGAGCTCTTGCCGTTTGCCACATTACGAGCTACCCTGAACGCGTCTAGTGGTCGTTCCGCCCTGTTTTTGCTTCGGGCCGCATGGTCTTGCTGGATCTCATCCAGCCTCTCGCGCCATTGTGGGTCTGGATGCTATGCCAAATGAGCGATTCTGCATTATGGTTAGAGAGGCTCCCCGATACATACCTTGAAAGCAGACACTTTGGCACGGGTTGCTTCTCCCACAATGATCTCGGGGTAATAGTCTTTGAATACACGGAGCAGTCCGGTTACTGCAGGATCATTTCCGGTTTGCCTAGACAGAGATAGACTTGAATAGTGTAAGCAAACATACGTAGCAAGGGATTCAAACGAACTAACAGGCTTTGGATTCGATAAGGCCGCACGTGGCGACGCCGGGTGATAAGAGCTAGAAGGTGGCACAACTGTTTCCTGTGACTATTAGCAATGTCTATCAAAGAACGGTACAGGCAGGCAGGCAAACCGGATCGCAGCAGTATCAAGTAGATTGAACAAGATCGAGTAGGTACTGGACAAGACCGCCTGATTATCTACGATGTGATAGATCATGACGAGCCATTTCAAGAGCGCGCCTTGAATGGCAAGTGACGGCTTCAATTTTCCATGTCCCAGGCAGCCAACTACCCTGACGATAATATCATCGTTCACAGGAGTAGCGGGGTATAGGTTTCTGACAATATTTCCGAGACTTGCTTGGTCGAGGAAACTCGGGGTTGTGACCAGATCTATGAGTTGGCCTAGATCCTCGGGCAGGAGTCCTTGGTCATACTGTAACTGAGTAAGCTTTTCCACAGCCGGTTTCACATTACTCCCACGCTGCTTCGCCGTCAATTTGGATGCTTGGAAATGTTAGTAAATAATCATGAAAAACTGGGATGGGCATCCTGGATACCTTGAACCACATGCGAGATGGCCTCCCGAACATCTACCTCATTGTAGTCGTCGTCGCCGCCAGGGTACTCTTCATGTGCTGACATAGTGGCGCAATATTGTGACTTGGTAGAAATTCGTCATTTGATTTAACTGGTTATTGTTGGTTGGGATGATCTTTATTTTCTGCAGTGTATTAGTGTGTCAGCGTGTTCAGCCTCGTGCTGTCGCGTTGTTTAAGGCTTAGACGCGCTTTACAGAAGACGAGATTGGGCAAGAACGTTTGATGTGGGGTAGCCTTTGCCGTACCTTAGGTACATGTCAGGTAGCGGCTAACCCTAACCGAGTACGTACCTGTGTTGGTACAGCTGGTGCAGCGTTTAGAGGTAGGTAAGCTAAGAACATTACGCTAGGAGCGCGTCGTGTTTCCAACAACTTCTTTCTCATCCGATTGCCAGAATTTGTCATACAGGATTTTCTAAATCGGGAACTTAGAGTAACCGTGATTGGATAGACCAGCTGTCTAGGTACTCTTACTCTTAGGTACTCTTACAGCGAGATGGATCCTTCATTACCTATGCAGCGTGTACTTCGGATTATGGTCGTACAACGAAATGGTCTAGCACAACACCGACTCTTCAACCTCTAGAGACAGTGCAGGTGGTGCGACCTCTTCCGATGACCTTATCCGGACTTGTTTGATTCTTGAGTTCCAATTATAGCTGTTAATTTGTCAATGACGCCAAATTCACTAGACCGGATATACATATTAGCCTCCTTCACATCATCAAATAGATGCCCTTTGAACCAGCCTCTCATGCTAACTATTTGTCATACCAAGTTAGATAACATCTGGTTGGATTTTAATCATGGGCGCTGAACTTCTCGATATGTCTGACAATAACCTGCGTCTTTAAAGTAAACACATGATGACACGGGTTAATGGAAAACAAAGGCCGAACAAATTTATAAGCCAAACATGGTCGCCGTGCTCTACTAAGCCGTCTTTCAACAACATACATCAAAGCTATAGTAGGTTGTGCTATGTATGTACCTATGCTTCCGTCGATTCCGTGAAGTAGTACTTCTGGTTTCTTGTCTGCTTTAGTAAGGGGATAACGTGAACATGTGGTTATGGTGCTGATTGAATTTTGGTATGTGGTGCCACTAACATCACCTATTCCACATCTCACGTTTCGTTAGTAGTAGCCACACTGGTTGTCATACCTCCCATAGATCATTAGCCGCACGCACGAAGGTTATAAGCTGATTAGAGAGGTACCGTCGGTCTGAAATGGCGGTGGGGACAGTTCCGAGCTCTTTAAGATATACTAGTTACGACTACGCTTGATTTCTTTTTCCCTTTTTCCCCAGCCAGTGCGCCTGGACAGTCCAAGAAACGAACTCAACGAATAGATCGAGCATGCCATGCAAGACGGCTCGCAGGTTACGTACTGATATAGAGTATGTGAAACCATCCCTCTAGATAGGCTATTGTCTCTTATAAGCAGTTTAACAGGTTGTGGTTGTGTAGCTAGAAAATGAGACTGCATGTCTCCTAATGGAGGAAAAGCTGGGTAAGGTTATTAATAGCCATCGCTCTTTGTCATTGGTCGGAGTCTTGAATCTTTCCGATTCTACCAAGTGGCGTCCAGTATGGGCAGGTAGCACGAGAAGCCGTGGAAGGTTTCGGGAGCGACAATAGGTTATAGAGACTGGATGGAAGATAACTATGCGGATTAGGGTACGTAACGAAGGTTGGTCCGTAACACAAGCGAAGGAAGTAGCACTAATAAAAAAATATACGGTTCCTTCGCGCGGCTAGTAGTGGTTAACTGTGACGCCCGCAGATCACCACGCTGCTCAAAATCCGTACGGTCTTACAAGCGCCGCGGCAGATGTCACGAGCGAATCATGAATATGGCACCTAAAACGGCAACTCCGTAGAAACATGCCCATTAGATGCGACGTCGTATATGTAGTGTTTTTTGGGAAGGCGGAGAGCTTTCAAAGAAGAGGAGAGGTCAACTTGCGATAAAACAATTGGGGGCGCTTGAACGGTAATTTATGGAACGATCTTGGGATTTCGACAGCAATGCGCCCATCACCATGTGCTTTCCAGGGTTTCACAACATTCCGATGTAGCCCTAAAGGCGGGAAGGGGAACGCTAACATGGACCCAAGACCCTTAAGCGGGGGTTGCAGAAAGAAAAGACTCCACTGGAGAGTCTTCGAATTGCCTATACTGGTAAGTACTGGTTTTCCCTTGGCAGGTACCCGCCAATCCATGGCAACACCTGGACATTCCCGTCATGTACCTACCTAGGTGCCTAAAGTAAAGCCGGACGGAACTTTCTCCGGTTCTTCCAGCGAGACGGGAAAGGTACATAGGCCTAACCTACGGCCTTCAGCAGTTGAATTCAACCTTGGAACCCCTGTGATCTCCAACGCCTAGGTACCTATATCATCTCCAGCCTGTTGCATTGTGTGTGCCGCCAACTGACTGCTGCGCTACTCCTTAGTACCTACACACCGGTCTCTAAGAAGACCTCAGTTATCCCAATCATTCACTCCGCGAAAAAGGCATGCTCCAACATGCAGCCGTACGCATTACATCTGCGAGCTCATGCCTGTCGCGCCATGGAAGTATCCGCTAGGATGTTACGCATATTGTCTGTTTGGCGCTTGTGCAACCTGAGTATGGTCGTCATGATGAAAAAAAGCCGACGACACACAAGACACCATACATTAGGTATACCTACACACACGATGCGGGCGCCCTGTAAGTCAACCATACATGGGATGCCCAATGCTCCAATGCTACCAATGCTGCCCCCACACACCTAACTGGCCCTGCTACCGTCTACGGCCAGCTATCTGAGCATCGCTAGAATGCGTGCCGGACATTACAAAAATGGAGGCACATGCGCATGCGACTCCAGGGGCGTGCGTTTGGATTTAGCTGTAAAAGCTTGAGCGGCATATGTCGTGCTCCTCTACATGGCCCTGCTGGCTATAGCGTCTGGTCCTGCTACAGCTTTGCGTTGCCCATTTCGCAGCGGGAAAGGCAGTTTGATTCAACATTCATCATTATTAATCGCTAATAAATAAAGCCAGTGATTTTCCGGGTCAGTAAGCGTCTTTGCTCGCCTACATTATTTTTTATATCGTTCCTGCTGCCATGTCGTTGCATCTGTCTGACGCTGATATTCTTTGGTAGCGCATCTCAAGGTACAACGACCAATCCTACACTAGGAAGCACTGTCAGCTTCCTCACATTTTTAGGAGCTAGAAGCGGAGACTAAACCCTAGTGGAAGTGCGGATTTCACCGTCAGCTATTGATGAACAGTCGGATACCCGGAAATCGGTCTTTAATTTGATTTATTGGATCCGAGGTATGTGCGGTTCCTACACCTATTTACTTACTTATACCTACACCAAGACAGATGGACGGCTAGGTATGTACGTGAAGGAAGCCGCTCCTAGATCCGGCAAAGACTGGCGGATCTACCCTGTGACGGAGGTTGCTTACCTCTTATCGCATAATTCTGCAGGACCCATCGTTGTCTATACCCTGGCCTTAGTTATGCTACTTATCTTGAAGGGGCTTGTTCTCAGTTCTTACAACTACTATTTGGCACGCTATCCTAGCATTATCCAAATCTTAAGACTTCCTAGCTGAGAGATCCTAACTGTTTGAACCCGGCACAGTAAAACAGCGCCACATTCCTTCTCACATCGGGCCACTGTGGAACGTTTCATCCGCCACAAAAGCCTCCTGCTCTTGTCTTCTAGAACCTAGTATAGGAGGCCCCTGGCAAGCTTGCTTGATGATGCTTATGTCATAGGCTGGCAATTTCGGCGAGACTGGTGAGTAAATTTGGGATGAGCATGCTGACGAACTCTATGCGAATGCATATTCCCTCCGAACCCCTTCCGCTTTTGACTAGGGGCTAATATATATATAACCTAGGAGTACCCAAATTTCATGGGGGATGAAGCGCATAATAGGCATTTGGTAGCTCTGAGAAATGCTTCCCGGCCAGCCTGCCACCACGTCCGGACACCGAGGAGGCTCACGTAGGTCTCAGGTGACCCTCATTAGGGATCACCAGGTCAGTAGCCATAGTATCTTATCATGGTTTCCGAGCCGAGTTGTTGAGGGGCTGATGCCCGAGAGATGAGATGGGTTGAGCGTCATCGCGTCTTAGTCCACCCCCAACGAATAATACTAATGCAGAAGTGTGAAATTTAGGCTTGCATCCCCCTTACTAGGATACTGGGCGAGGGTGATATTGTCGTTCTTCTTACACCGGTTGTTCGACCTGCTCAGCCAGATGATGGTAACGGCCACGACCCGTTCGAGCCATTTGGTCGGGCCTTAGCCTCGAGACACCCATGGATTCGACATGTTCCGTACACCTCTCGGAACGGGATAACGAGCACACATGTCGGTTTCATCAAGCGAGCCAAAGCTGTCATCTTCGTTATCTCCGGACCCCCAACCCCCGACCAGTCATCACAAGTTGAGATTGGCCTGGTGGCCCGAATGGTGGGAGAGCAACGGCCGCAAATCATCGTGGCGTGTCAGAGTGTGCAAGATCTTGGTCTAAACGAAGCAAATTTCGCCACTATTGTCCAGCTTCCCGGATATCTACCGTCAGATTTACAGGCGGCAGCAGCAGTTCTATTCGGTGAAGCCGCGGCAGCTGGCACTATTGGTCTAGATGTGCAATCATTGATGATAGAGCCGAAATTCTGGCCCCCGGAGAATTGGGATGGGCTTAACGTGGCTCCCGTTCATGAGCTTTGGAACCAATGTCTGCCAGATCATTTTCACTTAGAGAAGTTTCCCCTACAATCTTTACTTCAACGAGATGGCTACGCAATGCACTTCGTCGTCAAGCTCCCCGACACTCACGAAGTTGTCGGGTTCTGTGCGACTTACACTACGTTTGTCGATAGAGAAGGCGAGAGGCTGATTGGATCACTGGCTCTTATCATCGTCAAGCCAGCGTATCGACACAGAGGGATCGGGCTTAGTTTATACGAGCACGCTTTGAAACAGCTGAAGAGGATACGCGGGGTCGATCGTATCCAGCTGGGTTCTACATTCCCTCGCCTCTTGAGCGGAATACCTGCCGGGTGCTCATCTGAAAGCTGGTTCCAGAGGCGGGGCTGGCAAATGGACGGCCAGGGCCCAGGTCGTGGTCAAGACATTTGCGATTGGATCTTGAAGATTGATGATTGGCCGAGTGGTGGGTTATCAGCGGCTTCCGCTGGGCTGACTTTTCGACAAGGTACATTCGACGACTTTAACTTGATCGCAGACTTCGTAGAAAAGGAGTCTGCCCGCAAAGATTATACGGGTTGGTATGATCAGTATATGAATCTCGCACACGATGGTCGCATTAGTGATATTATTCTCGGGTTGGAACGGTCAGAAATCGTTGCCTCCGCCTTAATATACACACCACATGAAGTCAGCTCATTAGCACAAGACCTTCCTTGGGCGCGGACGATTGGACCTGATGTGGGGGGTGTAGCATGCATCTGCATAGCGGGTTGGTAACAGCCCAGGTCGTCATTGTTTGGATATAAGCTAACCCCAAATTTTAGACGAGAATCCCGCGATGACGACTTCCAAGGACACAGTTATGATCCGACTCCTTGATACTTGTGTCACCGTCCTCAGGGAGCAAGGAATGAAACGAGTGTTCCTCGACGCTGTTCGAGGTGGTTACGAAGGATTCCAGTCGATGGGTAAGCACTAATCTCCAGCTGCGGCCAACACCCATATTAACACTCTATCAAAGGCTTCCAAAAGTGGGCTATATACAGAGACCTATGGCAAAAGGTCTAAACACAGCCCAGTCGATCGGTCCCAGCAACGAATGGAAACCCCACAACGGAACGAGCTGACAATACATGCGCCACAGCATTCTACTTGAGCTGTGGGGCATCTCAGCTCAATGGCAGCCCAGTCGTTTATCGAATCGCTCTAGTATGATCCCAGGTACAGCATTCCCTCGCTTCTATCTCGCAATACCGAACGATAAGGTGGCTCACTATGAACGCCATGAGCCGAACTCTACTTCTCACACAGATCGCTCGAACAGATCACACATCACTCCAATCTAGTTGTATCACGTTCGCCTTTGCACGGCTGTGACTGCTAGATTGGAACTTGACGTCGGACAGATACGGACTCGGAATTATACGATGGGTCGCACGAAGCTGTTGAGCCAACTAGATAAAGATGATTCACATCGAGAGCCTTTGAACGAGTGCATATGGGGATCGTTCTCCACGCAGGAATGCAATAACGACGGACCACATGATACAGAGCTGCTCGAATCAATTTAACCAACCGGCGACTCCTATGACGGAAGAGGAGCCTGAAAATACAGCTTATGGTGGATGGCTCTCCTGCAGCACCGCTCATTGGTCCGACCGATGAGCTCAAGCGACGTGAAAATCAATGATTGGGATGTCCGATTCCAGGTCGAAGCTTGTTGCCGTCAAGCACACAGAAGCCCGCGTCTTTACTATTTAGCCTCTCCGAGTCAGAGCACTCAAGAAAATCTCAGACCTCGTTACTCTACGACAGCTCGAAGACCTGATCGCCGTGCAATGTAATCGAGGTGCCTAGTGGCACTTCCAAGTATCCAGTGACAGATCTCGAACTGTAACCTCCAGGTCACCATCGACTGCCATCCCAAATCTTTGTCAACAAACCTAAAGCGGGTGAAGCGGGTATCGAAATACCCCGTCGTCCATGATGTTCGGGGTCCATTCATTGAAACCTCTCGAACAGGCGGGGATCCGTGGGGGCGGAATCCTTCATGATCACTGCCCAACTTGACAGAGATTAGAGCGAGGACGGCCTCATAAGCTTCAATACTGCAAGCGTCAATAGCTAGGCGATCCAAAAATTGAGGGGGTCAAGATGCGGGGGTCGTAGGCAAGTAAGCAGAGATTCGTGTCAAGACAGTTCATCGAGAATAGGGATTCAAGACACTTGCGCGGCATTCTAGAGTCCGTTCCAAGGAAAATTGTTCCCATAGCCAGCACGTTTTCGAATAACTTCCATGCCCTTTTGGCCGATACCTCGTCAAGGCCCCCCTCCTTTACCAGTTCACCTAACAATATAATAAAGCTGAACGCCCGGGGTGAACGGGGTGGACTGTAGCATATCAGCAGTGATTCAGGCCACCGTATCAAGAACGGGATACGTAAATCAATGTTACCACCCCACAAGAATCGATAGTCCTTCAGGTTTCGTGTTACCTGGAGCGTCGCCAACGCATTACGCAGTTCTTGGTGCGCGATTTGCGCATCCGCACTGCCTCAGATCAATGGGCCGGAGGGGTGTCACAACGCCGACCAAGTGCATCATGGACCAGAAGGGCCATACCGCTACCATGCAGAAGGGCGTATTGTTTACCGCGAGTCGTCCCGCGCCAATTATACAGCTGCAAGTGGTAACACAAGACGCCCGCCGTGCGTTACAGTGCATCGGATGGATGATATGCAATCTTACATGCGTATACCAGTCAACAGCTTGCGAGCTTGGACTGGTATTTATCCATCAGGTGGATAGGTATCTGACATACAAACAAGAAACGCAGCTACCTGAACCCTTAATCTCGAGGACATTGAGATTATCATATCAGATGCATCGGGCAGATCGTACTAGTAGAGTTGCAGAGTCACGCTCTCGCACCCGCTTTGCCTGGACAGATGTCGTCAGCCACATATTACAGAGAGGTCCCGAGGTCCCGAGGTCCCCTGCTTTTATTTCCATTTCCATTTCAGACAGGCCTACGCCCTTATAGCCGAACCGCCACGTGAGACATGCATGTCTCATTCTACTGCCGAAGTAGAAGTATGAGCTAGCCACAACGTACGGTGCCATTCTTATTAGGTACAAAATCTCGCGGCTGGTGACAGGATCTACCGGACTAGGTACCTCTCTCCCCGAAGCCCGGCGAACCTTTTCGGCGCTCAGCATTGCCCCCCTGCACTGGATTCGCCTAGGAGGTCTGTAGACTGGCCGGAGACAGCCGTACCTAGTAAGCAACGATGTTGACAGGTACAGCTATCAGATCTATTACAGATACAAAGATCTCGGCGCCTTGTATCCGTTCAAGGCCCGTAGACAGTTAATGCGACGAAACCCTCTATGAACGACGAGCCATTGCATTAAATGAAATTCGCTTTCGCTTCTACGAAGGCCGTCGGATTAATTACCTGTTTGCCTTACCGACATATAGGTACGTACACCAATACGTGACATACCTATCGTCGCAATGCAGCCATGGAATCTTTTTTGTCTATCGCTGTGCGATGCTGCTGTGTCTCTCCTACTACGTCAAAGCTTTTTCTACCACGACCTTATTTCGAGAGCAGTTCTCTTATTGGTAGTATGCAGACCAGCCCGGCATGGTGACGCAAAAGTTTCTGCGCCTACACACCTCGACCTTACATAGCTGCCTACGTCCTACAACGTACTTTATGCAGCCCTGGGTTGGACAATGCCCTCCCTCCCACAGGATCAAGAGAGAAAAATAAATAAAAAGCTGTTCCACCTGGTCACGGGCCGAGAGACGCATAGTAAGCTAGAGCTGGTCGTATATTGATGCCAGTCCCCAAGACCATATTCTCTATTCGTGAAATATCTTACATAAACTTGGTCTAGTGGACTGGGGCAAAAACGTTCCGCGATGATATCAGCAGTAATGCAGTTAGTGCACGTGTTCTGAAAGGGACAAGACAAACCGAAACTACACCACCGTACACCACTCTATCATGCATTTGCCGCCTAACGCCGGCCGTCACACCGGTCATCTTCTCCCCCTTCGATCGTTGCGCGTCGGTGCGTATGTATGTACCTAAGGTATGTCTGCTTCTTGTGTAACCACCCCCATCTGAAATCACTTTTATATACGTCGCCCGGTTCGTACCCGCACTCTCCTTACGAGCTACGAGCTACGAGCTACGACGACGTTCCGTTCCATCCTACCCACCTACGTAGCTGTCTACCTACCTGAAGTCTACCCTACCAACCTACCAACCTACCAGCCTACCTACTTCAATCATAAGAGATCTCCGTCTACCCGCCCGGGCGTGCGCTTCTTCCCGAACTGTTTATAGGAGGTTTTCGTGGTTGCAATAAGGCCGTGAAACAAGGAGAATCAGGCCGAGGACCACGCAATACTTGTAGATGCATAAAACAGATATATGATGGAGAGCAATGCTGGGTACCTATTTTACGTACACATATACCCACACTCCTACCTACAAAACATATGATCACTGCTGTGTTCCTTGGCAACCCACGCACATACGTACATACATATATACATACATACATACCTCATATGTACTTGGGAAACCGGGAAGTTGGCATGTAAGCAGAGAAGCCTTTTTCGGGCAGGGGTTGGTTAAGAAATAAAGACGAAATAAGATTTCAAACCGGACTTTCGACCCTGGTAGTAGATCATGGAGAAAAATGGAGTGGGATTCCGGCCAACAGACTTAATGAGGTAAAAACGCATGTATATATCCGCGTCACCTGTTCCAACTCGGATCCCGAACGGGCCCGTGTCTCTCTCTCACCTAAGATTTCTAAACGCGCCCTCTTTTCGCAAGGCAAAGAAGCCGTCCATGATACGTCGGTGCGGTCAGACACACAGACAACACAGGACACACGCACACTGGCTAAGAACTTGGCAAAATACACTGTGTAACCCGGGATCTGGCAGGCAATAAGAAGGGGGGCAAATTGAGTCACATTTGTGCAACCAAGCGAACTTTGGCTTTATTCGTACACTACCATGCATTTTTTTTACTTGCTGGAGAGGAGAACGAAACTATAGCGTGGGTGGCTGGCGTGCCGAGGCCTTCTTCTCCTTTATAGTAACAAAAAAAGCCCAAAACAAGTATTTGGCGTCGTCTTTCTCTTTTTTTTCGTCGCCACCCATTTCTTACCATTTCTTACCATTTCTCCTCCCTTCCCGTCCCTTTGCTCTGTCTCGTCTCCTCTTTTTTTCCCTCCCCCCCGCCGTAGGGGAAACTAAAAGTCAGCCATCAACGGCAAGTCAGCCGCCACGGCAACTTTGCTAGTTCCCCAAGCGGCAAAGCTCCGTTCGAGTTCGCGTGGGGGGGAATGACAAGGAGTTCTCCCCCAAACCATGTACAATGTTGTGCGCGTTTCGCAAGAATATATGTCCAGTGAGAAGAGAAGTTTTGTGGATGACGTGAAAGACATAAGTAGAGTAGTAAACAGAGAGTAAAAAACACAGAAAAAAAAGAACTTCAGTGGTATCCTCCCTTTGCCCTTGTGACGCCGTGCTTTTTTGATTCTCTCGGAGCCTCCAAAACCGTAACTTTTTTTTTTCGTAGACAATTCATGGATGCATGACCTCCCAAAGAAGAAAAAGAAAAAAAGTAAACCCCCGGCCCTTATTGGTTTCGGGTTTAGACAGGAGATGTGTATCACAACGAGCCGTTTATGCGGACCACTTGGAGAAGTCGATGCTTTCGACTAGTGCGTCCAGCGCGTTGGCCGTCATGACCTCGGTGTTCTCTGTCGTCGCGGTAGACAGCATGGACGAGCGGTGCGAGTGGGTGTTTTGCTCGCTCGACGCGGTAAAGAATGTGGCGACGGAGGATCGCCGAAGGCTGCTGAAGCTATCCCGAACAGAGTTGCCTGACCTGGCTGCTTCTAGCTGCGCGGCGGTAGTGGTGGTGGTGGTGGTGGTGGGAGTGGGACCGTGGCCTAGAGCGGTCCCTGGTGGCGAAGGCGTCGGCCCATGAGGCGCCATCTTCGGGCCGTACTTCTCGCGAAGCCTCTTGATCTCCCTGAGCCGATTGCGCCACGGCGAGATGTGTTCACCGCCATCCCGATGGGCCCATACCAACGAGAACACCGACGCGTTCAGGGCCAAGAGGCGGATGAAATCGGGCAAGGCTTTCAAGCTCAAGATTTTCGTTTCGGAAGCGGGCGAGATCTCGGGAAAGCCAGGCTTGCTCATCAGACGAACCTTGTAGAACGATTCCTCCACGTCCTTCGGCGTTCTCTGCCTAGTAGCGACGAACGAAGCACGCGATTCGGGGGTGATTACAATGTTGACGAAGTTGAATTCCGAAGGGAATGTGTCAAACTTAAACGGCAGGCCAGAATCGTTGAAAATAATATTCACGAAGTCGTTTCCGATGTGGCGCTTCTTCAACGTGCACTGAGGGTCGTGATCCAAATTCGTTGGCATCTGCGTCGTGACATGGAACACGATTTCGGTGACCCTGTCTCTCCAGCAGAACGTGTACTGACCGTCAGTATCATATTGTCGGTCCAATCCTTGGGTATTAAATGTGGCCCCGTTCAGCTTCGTCAACGTGCCCAAGCCATTGAGGAATTCCACATAATCACCGCTGCCTGTTACGTTGGCTAGGATTTCCGACTCGTTCGTTTGGTTTTCACCGATATATATCACGCCTACCTTGTGGCCATCTACCGTCGAGTTGTGGTCGAACATTCTGATAGCCCTGTTGACCGTGTCATCATTGTCGGGGAGCGGTATAGGACGCGAGAGATCACTGCCTTGGGGCATAGAGGACAGTAGCTGTACCAGCAGGTGGTTCGGGAGGACGCTATTCGCAGACACGACATGGCCATCCCTTGCGCTCTCATTCATGGGGCGTTGATGTGGTGGAGGTGGCCGGAAAAGCTCTCTGATAGTGAAAGACGACGTCCCGGACGGTTGCCGCTTCGTGATTTGGGCCCAACCAGTAGCAGTGGCCTGCTCAATTGTAACGATAGCATTTCCGATCAACCACCTCTTCTTAAGTATCTCCCCGAACCTCTCAGGAGTGAACAGGGGGTCCGCCGCAGATTCGTCAACATCCGCATACGCAACTCGTTGCATGAAATCCATTGTAAGCTGTGCTTGCTCATCCGCGACTTGCGAGCCATCGACATCTGTAAACAGGTTCTTCGCAATCCAACCCACGTGGTTTGCGCGATCTGGAAGCTTCAGAGCCAGAAACCAGAATACTATGACGTGATATGCTAACGTGTAGACATATTGCGGCAGGTCATCTGATGCATTTGGATGCCACGGAGCTTCGCCTGTAGGTGTGACCGACGAGTCGCTATTCATACTGAATCTGTACGTCTGCTTTCTCCCTCGCACATATTGTAGATATCGGAAGGAAATTCCAAAGGCAATCCGATAATCATCCTCTCGAAAATTAGCGTATAAGGCAGGCAGCCTGCTGAGACAAGCAAGAAACTCTAGGATATGCATGGCAACATGTGGCTGAGTGATGATCTGCGACATCTTCTGGAGAATCGTAACCAGAGCCTTGCCTGTCGAGGAGGGGAGCTCATGACAGCATATTGTCAGCGCGTGTATGCAACATTTTGCACTTCGTTCCCACGTCGCTATGCCATGCACGAATGCACGAACAATCTCATCTTCCTCCGCCTTCTGGAAGTGTTGATGATAGCTAAGAATCATGGTCAAAGAATGGAACAGGCAGATAGCAACGTCGGCTCGGCGCAGCCCGTAGGCACTGGGAGGCTCCTGAAAATTGTTCAATTTGATCTGCTCACAGATGACTCGTCTCAGCTCTTGAATCTGCGGTACAGCGTTGAGGAAAATAGCGTGGTTGCTCAATTGTGAAGGTAGATGAACAAGAATGAAGCTGTAAACCTCCCAATCACAGCCTTGCCGTAACAAGTTCAGTACCGCGTCAAGCCATAACCCAGTCCGTAAGACTGCAGTTTGTGCCAAGTCGTCCGATTCTGTAGTGTTGTTAGGAGTATGGCAGTAAAGCACAGTACTTGCGGCTTCGGACGGCGCTTCAGGCAAGGCATCCGCGTCAGAGAGCATCCATAGTTGTTGGTATGTACCTGCAGCCCATTTGCTGCCGCTTGCTGATCTAAATGGATAACCCCGGTCTTGCGTCTGACCCTGTCCCAGCGATACTCCGCGGGACGAGCGGGCAGACCCGGCGGTCTCGGTCCTCGACGTTCTTCCGCCGTACGAAGCCTCTTCAGCCATCTTGCGCGCTATTGACTCCTCAGTTCGGTATAAAGAATTAGCTAGACTACTTGTTTCCGTGTGCGTGGTGACGAAGACACGATTAGCCCAGTCGGCCCTTAGCCGAAACAGTAGTTGCATGGCGGTGATGCGAGCATCTGTTTCACTCAGATTCGACTCTACTATAGATACAAGAGAACGAAGTAGCCGCGTTGCTTTCGTAGCATCGTAGCTCAAGACACGCAAGAAGATCTGCACATAGCCCCGCGCAACCACGTTGGATGCACTTTGGTTGGCATTCGACCTTGAATGCTGGGAAGTTGACTGAGGCTCTGGGGTATGGGAGAGGGAAGTAGATATGGGCGAGCGCAATCGAGCATTCTCTATAATACCCCAGAACGTACTAACGATGTGGCCAAAGAGATCAAGATTCGAGGTGCTAGCAACGGTGGCGGCGAATGAGATGACTTCTTGCAGTAACAGTATGTCTGTTTCTGTAGCCACATCTACCAACAAGCGCATCATCAATTCCGGTATGAAGTCGGGGTCGAACTGATCATTAAGGAGCTCGATCATGTCATAAACCTCCGTAAAGGCTTGCAAAGCCCGCAGACGAACGTCAGTCGACCGTTTTCTGTCAGCCAGGAACGCATCCAGTACCAGACTCAGGTTCGTTTCCCAGAGGGGATCTGATGGAGAACAGCATCGGAACTTCTTGAAATGCTCGAGAACTAGCGTCGCCGCAGAATCAGGAAGAGCAGGATGGATTTTCGTAAAGAACATGACACAATCTTGTCTTTGAACAAGAGTATTAGCTTGGTCCAGCTGTACACCTTCCGGCCTTGGACCGCCATTGTCTGCTTGATCCGAAGATACACCCTCCTGCTTCGGGATGACTGCGCTGGTCTCGTCCAGAAGTATGCCCTCAACTCGACGTATCAACTTCGTTAACTCTCGAGCTAGCATACCCTCGGAGGAGTCAAGATCGCTTGAGGCTAAGAACGATGGGAGAGTATTCTCGTCTTTAGCGAGCAGCGTGACAACAGCGTCGGCACAAGTAACCGTGACATCAAAGATGGGTGTCCAGTCTTCATCGATAAGCATGTTGTTGATATTGCCCTGGCTATCGCAGAATAGTGCGTTCGCTAATCGTAAAATATCGAGATGTATTTTCCAAGCAGACGTAGCCTTGACCACCGTAGACAAGCCGTCGACTAAAAGACCATATGGGATTGTGGGATACCCCTTCTCGGAACTCTTGGACACAAGCTTTGAGAGAACTGACAAAGCACCCCTGACTTCTCGGACGACCTCCTTTTTCTTGTCTGCATCGGTAGGAAGACTCGCCAATACATCAAGAAGTAGCCTTACAGTAGCTTGCCCATTGTGTGACCGACACAGCATGCCAATGGTATGCCAAGCATCTTTCTGAAGATTGGGGACAAGGCAATGAATAGAGCAGAGAACTTGGACACAGCTCTTCAACTTGTGCCCAGGGATCGCCCCGAACGTCACAATAGCGTCCATGACGCTGATACATGCCTGCAAGTCTTCCTCGACGCTCGTGTTCATGCAAATTTCCAGCAACACGTCGATCAAGACTTCGACGGCATCATCATTGGCAACATTGAAGTTGAACTTAATCACGTCGGTGACGAAGCCGAACAGATCCGCAAAGGCCCTGTCCTCTCCAGTCACCAACCCCTTCCCTTTCATCCGCGACCCTTGCTTCTTCGCAGCACCTCTTGCCGCTCGTACTACGTCGAAGGCCTCCTCGAGCCATTTGGATAAAAGCGGAAATACATCATATTCGAATCCGGATAGGTTGCGAGCGTGGTTTGTCAAATCAACGAGAGCGGCGAGTTGTAGGTGATAGTCTTCGGGGTGTGCATCGGCAGATATAGTCTGGAAATATTCATATCGCTCGAGGTCGGTTGATGAAACATGCTTGACACATTCCCTCAATAGTTCCCAGCCGGAATATCGAGTCGCTTTGGGATTCGTAGGGTCGACCAAGTCCTTAGCCGCGTACCAGATATCCAAGACGGGGCTAAGAGGGTTGTCTGCGACAGCATGGCGCAGCGTATTAGCTGCAGCAACTCGCTCGTTCATCGACCCATCCTTCAACAGTTCGAACGACTCAGTATGCTGTGGTAAACCACGGAGGACGGTTGGAGCAACGTTTAGGTGTTCGGCAATCTGCGCATTGATCGCGGGACCGGATGATTGTACGGGAGCAGGAGGAGATTTGGTTAGCTTCGCGGCGCCGGCAAGACCCTTGAAGACGCTGGCCAGGCCGCTCGTAGACTTAGAATCCTGTGGTGACGGTGTCTCATCTCCTGGTGATGGTGGCATAGCTTCTATCTGCCGTTCTTCACCGGCCTTCCGGCCAAGAGAGACTATGCGACGAAACATGTCAGCTGCCGGACATATTTGCGTTTCTGTAGAAGACTTTGATCGTACGACCTTGCAGTCATAAAAAGAAACAGCACAAGTTTTAAGAGGTACGAGTTATCGAAAGAGCGATAGCGGAAGATGACATGGTGCATATGTAATAAGCAGGCAATCAGAAGACAATGTGGACTTACGAGCAAATCGGGTCTTGCATAAGGGTGAGAATGAAGATAAAAATAAAAAAGAGTGATACAAGAGGCCAAAATGTCAAGCATCCACCAAAATGCAAAAAAGCCGACCGACGTAGACGCGTGACTCTGTTTCGTAGGTTTTCTCCAACTGGGCAAGTCTCAATCCTTAGTCCTTGGTTCTTAGCTCTTAGTTCTCAGCCCTCCTCGATCCTGATACACCCTCTCTCTTCCTCAACCCTACTGTACAAGCGATGATGACGATGGCGGTGGTATCGGCGGAACGAACGAACGCTTGCGGTGGGCTCTATTATAGCTGGCTTTAGATCGTGGAACGTGGTAGTACATTGGGAAACACAGACTGCGGAAGTCGATGACAGATTCAGGGGGGGATGCGATTAGTTTCCAAGCGTACAATACACATGAGAGATCTTGGTGGTAAGATTGGGGGGCACCTTTTGGGGAACTTGAAGAGGTTCGAAAAAGGTAAAAGATTTCTCCACAATGACCGTTTTGGTGCACATGCAGCACCCGCACCGTCTCTTTGTCCGTTCTAGCCAATAGATATCCCTTCCGGCTCTCAGATTATGCAAGTTAGTGCACTATACTAAGACATGCCAGGGCGCCGAAAGGAAAATGATGGGTGTTATGTCTTATCACTTATCTACAGTAGCTGATTTAAGCATATCGAACCCCACCTGCCCACTACGTATGCACGTATGTACCTACATGTGTTCCCCTCCACCTCCAGGCTTCATCTTAGTAGATTAAGTACCTAGGTACCTCTACTATCGGGCAGCTCAAGCTTCTATTTCTTTCAAAGTTTAACGATGCAACGCACAGGCCATTTCGTTAGCGCTACCCGTTGCACCCGCAGACCCGTTGCCTCGTCGTCCAAACGCCCCTCGTCAGAGGTGCAATGTCAATAAAATAAAATAAAAAATAGGCTAGGCTACAGAGAGCTCAGCTCTTCACACTCCCAAACACCAGACCTTTCTACCTACAACAAACTACAGCAAACACCAACACGTCATAGAACACAACACACGCAGTCCTTAGATTCAACAACCATCGGCCATCATGGCTTCAGATATAAGCCAGATCGCCCAGCTGTTGGACGCAACGCTTGATCCCGTCAAGCACAAGAAAGGTACGTGAAAGCTCTCTTTTCCAGCCCCACCATCACCTCCCTTACCTCTCAAGACTCAAGACTAACCAACATAAACAACAGCTGAGAATGCGCTGAAACTGGAGGAGAAGAAGCCTCAGTATTCGCTGCTGCTACTCAAGATCGTCGCAACCGAGACTCTCGAGCCCAAGACTCGCCTCTCCGGAGCGCTCTGCTTCAAGAACTTCATCCGACTCAACTATGTGGTACGTTAGCTATATTCCATATGCTCTGTCTCCCGGACAGGATAGCAGTGCAAACTTGATACCGACTTGATATTGACGTTGGTATTGCACAGGACGAGGATGGAAACTACAAGATACCCATCGACGAGGTCAACATCATAAAACAAGAGCTTATTGGGCTTATGATTGCTGCCCCTTCCACCATCCAGGTACAGCTAGGAGAAGCCATCAGCATAATCGCCGACTCTGACTTCTGGGTTCGCTGGGATACCCTTGTTGCCGACCTTGTGTCCCGTCTTTCGGCAGACAACTACAAGGTCAACAACGGCGTGCTCGAGGTCGCACATTCCATCTTCGTCAGGTGGCGGCCCTTGTTCGCCTCTGACGACCTCTACACCGAAATCAACCATGTTCTCAACATCTTTGCTGTACCATTCCTGAACCTGTTGAATGCAAGTAAATCCCTACCATCCACTCCTTAGGCTCCTTCGCGCTAACCTCCGCCCAGGCTACGGATCAGCAGATCGAATCTCATGCCAACGACAAGGAGGCCTTGAAGAACTACTTCGATACTTTAAGTTTAATAATCAAGGTCTTCTACGATCTGTCCTGCCAGGACATGCCCCCCCAGTTCGAATCCAGCTTGGAACATATCTCGACTCTTCTCCACAAGTACCTTACCTACGAGAATCCTGTGCTTGCGACCGACGACGACTCCGAAGCAGGCATAATCGAGACGGTCAAGGCCGACATCTGCGAAGCTCTACAACTTTATGTCACCAAATTCGACGATGACTTCGGCCGATACGCGCAGGTTTTCGTTAACAGCGCGTGGAACTTGCTCTCAGCAATAGGTCCGGAGACCAAATATGACAACCTTGTCAGCAAAGCTCTACAGTTCTTGACAGCTATTGCTGGCTCTGCAACTCACTCGGCCGCCTTCAACAACGAAAATGTTTTAAGCCAAGTTGTAGAGAAAGTGGTGCTACCCAATGTTGCCCTAAGAGAGTCCGACATCGAGTTATTCGAGGATGAACCCATTGAATACATCCGCCGTGATCTCGAAGGTTCGGATACAGATTCACGACGAAGGGCAGCCACCGACTTCCTGAGACAACTTCAAGGTAAATTCGAACAGTTGGTTACCAGTGTCGCGGGACGGTACATCAAGCACTACTTGGAGCAAGGCAAGACGAATTGGAAAGACAAGGATACGGCCATCTCGCTGTTCCTCTCTGTCGCAGCCAAAGGCTCCGTGACAGCTGGGCAGGGCGTCAAGACGGTCAACCCTCTCGTCGATGTCGTCGATTTCTTCCAGCAACATGTTGCAAATGACCTGCTTTCGGATGCAGGCGTCGAACCTATCTCCAAGGTCGATGCTATCAAATACTTATACACCTTCCGAAGTCAGTTGACGAAAGAGCAATGGCAGGCCGCATTCCAGCCGTTGATTCAGAACATGGGCTCTTCAAACTACGTTGTCTACACCTACGCCGCTATTTGCGTTGAGAGACTTCTGTTTTTGGCTGACGATTCGGGCAATCGCATTTTTGGTAGAGCTGACATCGAGCCTTTCGCGAGAGATCTCCTTGACCACCTCTTCAAGCTCGTAGAGAAGGAGAACAGCCCAGCAAAGATGCAGGAGAATGAGTTCCTCATGCGCTGTATCATGCGAGTACTTATTGTCATGAATACTGGTATCGACAGTTTTGTCGACATGGTTCTTGACCATTTGGTAGGGATCACGAATGTCATTAAAACTAACCCGAGCAACCCGCGCTTCTATTATTACCACTTTGAGGCGGTAGGCGCTGTTGTCAAGTATGTTCTCCGAGCCAGCCACCTTTTGGTATATTAACTAACAAGTAAATAGCTACGGTTCATCAAGCGGAACATCGAAACTGGAGGATCGTCTATGGCAGCCCTTCAATCTGATCATTAATGAAGAAGTGAATGGTATGTATGACCTTTTTTCACATCATACGTAATCGCTAATGGTTTCAATTTCAGAGTTTGTACCGTATGTCCTTCAGATCTTCGCGAAGCTGCTAGAGCTCAATCCGTCTGGAGCACTCCCCACCCACTTCCAAGCACTGGTCCCCCCCTTGATGATGCCAACGCTTTGGGAGACGAGAGGAAACGTCCCGGCTCTTACGAGATTATTGGCCGCCATAGTACCTAGAGCTTCCAGCACCATAGTGGCGGAAAATCAAGTCCAACCTATTCTGGGCATTTTCCAGAATCTACTTCGCGGCAAAAAGACAGAGCAGAACGCCTTCGATCTACTCGAGTCCATCATTTTATCACTTGATAGGTACGTCCAACTCGATGGGCTAATTGGCTATCTCACTAACGTCTTTACCAGGGCTGCATTTGAGCCGTATTTCAAGGAGATCCTGAATCTTCTCTTCATAAAACTGCAGAACAATCCATCCGACTCGTACAAACAACGATTTGTACGATTCTACCACCTCGTATCAGCCAAAGTCGAGGCAGGACTGGGTGCGGATTTCTTTGCCACCCAAGTTGAACAGATCCAAGAAAAGTTATTTGTTCAGATATACTTGAAGATCGTTCTCCCGACTTCCGAGCTACTTGTCCGTCCCATTGACCGTAAGCTTGCGGTCGTATCCTTTGCGAAGACGATGGGAGACAGCGTTGCTTTTGCCGAGCGTTACCAGAAGGGGTGGGCGTACACATGCGAAGCGATGCTCAAGATACTAGTCAACGTACCGAAGGTAACGGGCGGTGTGGGTGACGATGTAGTCAACGAAGCGGACGTGGACGACATCGGCTTCGGCATGGGTTTCACGGCGCTCAACACATGCAAAAAGTCTGCTCGGGACGACTTCCCCGAAATTCAGGACATCAACACTTGGGTGCGCCAGTATTTGTTGGATGCCAACGCTCGACACAACGGAGCGATTGCCAGCTACATGGATAGGCTGACAAACGAGGCCCGGCAGGCGATGGCGGCCTACTTGGGTTAGACTTGCTCACGGGTTTTAGGTAGATCAAAAGTTCACGGCGTAATGTAAGTAAGTACCAATGGCCAAATGAGAGATGAGCGTCTCAGGCCCTTTTTTGAGTCTACAATAGAGACTTTTTTTCCGTGTGAATCTTTTCGACCGTGTCTACCCACTCGAGTTTTGAATGTGAGATACAATATCGGCGTAGAGAACAGTTTAGATGAAACCCAACAGTGCCTAATTAGACGACCTTGATTGCCATTGCATCAATATTTCGTTTGATTAAGTTTGTCGACAAGTCAACCAAACAACGTAAGGGTATATGTCTCTTTGCTCGTTTATTTGAGATTATACCTGTATCAAGAGTAGCTACGTTTACTCTGCTTATATATGTTACTGATTCTCATGGTGTCTCATGAACTACGTAGATAATAACACGACTTGACAAACACCAATAGCTTATCTACTGATGCAAATTAGGTAGCATCTAGCTAAAATAGAGAGGAATCCTTGTCCGTCTGAACAAAAACAGAGAATCTTTATAGTGGCACAAACTCCGCATTAAGACAAGGTAAAGGAGGCATGCGATAGTTGCAGCCTCACTACACACATTGGTAATAGAATTGTTATATTTTGACTTATTATACTCTAGGTTCATAAGGGAACTTCCGGTCCTTTAGCAAGTTACCTATAGGTGACTTCGAGGGTTGATTATTTCTCTCATGATAATAAATGTTGGGTATAAAAACACGTAAATCGTGTAGACCAGGTCAATGTTTTCAACTCGGAGCCGAAGTCGTGGTTGTGCTGCGAGGGATACCAAGGTAAGAAGTAATCATCCGTAAGCAGCCAGCGTCACAGAATAATGCAGGTCGTTCCACCGTCGATAAAGCCTTGAAGATAGAGACCTGATGTGGTAATCGTGGTACGAAACATCGCGTAAGCCCCGGAGGAAGCTGTTGGATGCATCGCGTAAGTCGCCCATCGGCGTTGTCATTCTCCCGTCTTCCCCACCGTCCTAGCATCCGGTCTCAGTGGTTCCCAGTGGTTCCCAGTGGTTCCCCGTCCCACCCCTTGCAATTGCTCGATTCAGCCCAACCGGAGCATGTCGTCCAATCAGGATCCGTGGCTTCGCCTGGGTATCATTAGCCATGTAAGGATCGAAACGGGGGCTCGGCACCGCTGTGTAACTTGAAGAAAGTCTCCGACATGCCCGACTTTGAGTCTTTCCCTTTGTTCGTTGAGAAGCCCTGCCAAGATGATGAGGGAGAAAAAACATATTGCTTTTTTTTTCTACTTGTAGCCTTCGTTGCTTACGGCACGTAAGTCGCTTCGTTACAAATCCAACGCGTCGCCCTCGTTCCGGACTTGACAAATCCGAGCTGCGTGCGTTACACTGGATTGCGTACCGTACGTGCTCTTGGCTTGAATCCCACCACGAGGCCTGCATTTACTACATAAGACCATGGCGGGACGACTGCAAGCCAACAACCCAGAAATGGCATTGCAATCCTCACGGCTTTGAAAAAGGAAATTTCGTGGCGTCCACTTCAAACGAAAGCTCCTTATCTTCATCCTAGACGGTGCCGCCTTCGATCCACCACGATCCTGCAGAAGAAGAAACACAAAACCGAATAGGCAAGATGGCTACCAAATCAGTTGCCCTCATTACCATGAGCACCCGCGGCACCCGCGTGGGCCCGAGCGTAGCCGAGTTCGTCAAGGCCATCATCGAGCAGCCCCTAGCCTCGGACGGGATCACCATCTCCAGCGTCGACGTCGCCAAGTTCAACCTGCCCGTATACAACGAGCACGTCGCCCCAGCAAGTACGTAAACCCCGTCTATTTCTTGTTAACATGTCTTCACCACTACACTCCTGTCATCATCATCACATCTTACGTATTTTGAAGAATACATAGCCGCGAGGATCCCGCATGTTCTGACGAAGCTTCGCAGTGGTGCCGGAGAAAGCCTCGTTCCAGCACGAGCACTCGAGGGCGTGGAGCGCCGAGATCGCGCGGCACGACGGCTACGTGCTCGTCGTGCCCGAGTACAACTACGGCGTGGCGGGCGGCGCCAAGAACGCCATCGACTACCTGCTGAACGAGTGGAAGGGCAAGCCGGCCGGCGTCGTCAGCTACGGCGTCAAGGGCGGCGCCACCGCCAGCGAGCAGGTCAAGGGCACGCTGTCCGGCATGGGCCTTCGCGTCGCCGAGACCCGGCCCAACCTGCCCTTCGCCGGCCAGCCCGACGTGTTTGCCGCGATCGGCGGCGGCAGGCTCGGCGACGGCACGCGCAAGGCCTGGGATGCCGAACACGTCGGCTCGGTTCGGCAGCTCGCGGATGACTTGAAGGCTTTGCTGCTGCAGCCCAATATCGAGGCTAATGCCGCGAACCCGTAGGCGAAGCAAGCGACGGCGGAAAGGCAACCTCGGCTGCTTGCTGCGGTGTTGTTCTGGATGCAGACATGTAAAGGGGAGCTTGGGTTACGATTCTTGGATTCGGTCCATAGAAACGGAAACAGCTAAACATGGGTAGTCGTATTATCGGCGGTATATACATCAATTAGATACCACCCCTTTGTCACCTGTGGCATGTGAATCCGGATGCTGCTGTGCATTAGAGACATATCGAAGAAAAGCGTGGTAGCCTCGAAAAGTGTATCAGTCTCAATCTCAGGCATGTCATCGTCCACGACCGCTTTTCGGGGTAGGGGTTGGATGAAGGTATGGCTAGTGATCGTCGACGGAGAGATTCCTTCTAATGATAAACCCGTGTGGCATGCTTGTTTCAGGCAGTAGATGATCAACCAGAAAAGGAGTTTCGGTATCGACTCAGAATAAAGGTAGCACCTGACTCGCAAAGACCCCTTCACGAGCAGAGAGTACAACATCCTGCTCGATAGGTACACGTCACAATCCTCCTCTCAAAACCTCCAAGTATCCGCATCCTACCAACACCTCTCCCCACCTCTAATCTATCCAAATCATATCGATCCGGACACAGAGAGGAAGGAAGATAAAAACGGGAAAAAAGAAGAGGAGAAAAAAAAAAAGAAACGTACAACACCAGGGATTCGCTGATCGTCACCGACCCAGCTACTGATCTGGCGGTATCTGGTTTATCAAGGGGAGAGCGGACGGGATCCCGAGTTTTCCAGATCCTATGGTCGTACGTGATATACCAGGGCGTTGTCTCGTCTTATAAAATTGCTGGGCTCGTACCCGACGACTCGACGGGCATTATGATATAAAACTCCCCTTCACTTATCACCATTAACTTATACATACAAACCTGGCTTGAAACCAGCACCCAAGGTATGTCACAGGACAGACGTGGCAACACTCATTCTTCTATATACCGTTAAGGAATCAGTTGGGGTGGCATCCCTCATAGCTTGATTACCTCATATTAACCAAAGGGTTGGAGGGTAACACGATCCCAATGATGGAAGGAAGTGAAGGCACCAGATATATAAAACCACATGTTTATTGTCCTATTTCTAACGATCCTACTACAGCTTAGAGGGGAAATGGTTGAAAAATGTATGGCCGTGCACTTCGCTAAGCCCCGCCCCTATTCGAGTTGCGACCCTCTTATGTATATACCATCTAATCCCATCTCTCACCAAACCATGACATCTCAGTGTTTCTGAGACGGCAAGAAATAATAGATACTACATGACCGTACACAAAGTGGTCTCGCCTGGCCTTGTCATGGTGAGGCCAACGTGTTCGTCGCGGTTCCGGGTCTGCTGAGACTTTCCCTTCATCGTGTTGGTTTATGCGTAAGGAGGGTGTTGAAGAGAATATACTAAAGCGTCCTATGGTGTCGTGGAAATTGAATGATTGGCAATGTTGAGATATAAGTGTTGAAGCAAGCTGAATAACTGACGGCCAAACTCCAAGCTTTATAACGCTGTCTGTGAATGGCTTCTACTACTTGCCACGAGCTCTCCTTTATTTGGGCCAGGGTTCTTTCTATGTTGCCTTACTGGGGTAGGCTCCCTTTGTCGTGCATTTAATTATAGAATCTGGATTTAATTTTCCTTTCATCCACCTACGATAAGACAACTCAACTGAAAGAAGTCAAGAAGCAGAGGGTAAAATAGCATTATTCAGCCTCTACATAGGAGTCTGCTAGCTATTTGCAAGAGCAACATCTTATGATGCGGTATCATTGAACCGAAAACCCAACCCTTCGTACGTACGACCTCGTCAATTCGTAACCCAGCCTCTTAATCATATTGCACTAGCTTATTTGAAGACCTTGCCGGAAGCATGCTTGTACTCCTTACCGTTGTAGACAACAGGCTTGTCCCATGTCCACATGGACGCAACAAACGCCTTGTCCTCTTCGTTGGTAGGGTCCAACTTGGTGAACTCGTAGCTCTCGTAGTCGGGAGCGACGTCAAAGACGGGAACGTAGTCATCGCCACGGATAACAAAGGCGCCCTCGATGACCGAGTCATTGTTCTCGCCGTACACAGAGGCACAGCCGAAGAGGTACTTGCGAGAGCCCTCCAGACGGGTGTTGAATCCACCAATCAAGTTGTTGGACATGAAAGTCAAAGTTAACTCTTCGTTGTACTTGTACTTGCACTTCCAGATGGAGTAGTCCTTGAAAGGAACATTCTCAAAGAACCACTTCAGGGAATCAGCCTCGTCATGGTTCGAGTAGTAGCGCTTCCACTCGTCAAGAGCGAACTCCGATCGCGGCAGCAGATCGATAGGGTGCTTGGGCTTAGGGGCGGGTGCCGGCTCTTCCTCAGCAGCAGCAGCAGGAGCGGGTTTAGGGGCAGCCTTGGGGGGCTTGGGCTGCTCAGGCTTCTTGGGCGCAACGTTGGTCAACTTAGCGGTGTCGAGAAGCTCGAAAGGCTTGGCGACGTCGGTGTAGATGGGCTGGTTGTAGACGGTCTCGTACCATCGAGCAACGTTGGGGTGCTCGGAGCGCCACGCCTTGTCGTAGAAGAACTGGAAGCCGCGCGAGATGATGCTAGCGGCAAACAAGTCGGCAAGGGTGATGCGCTCGCCAACAAGGTAGGTGTTGTGAAGAAGATGCTCCTCGACGACGGAAACAGCCTTAGCAGCGGCCTTGGAGGATTCCTCGACACTCTTCTTGTTGTACGGATCCCATCCCAGGAGAGGGCGGTACCAAGCACCGAGCTTGGGGAGAACCTCGGTGTTGAAGAAGGACATCCACTTCAGGATAGAAGCGTAGCTATGATATGTTAGCAAGTGGTTAAAAACAAATTGCTAGATCGCAACTTACTCTTGCTTGGTCTTGCCAAGAAGGGTCGTCTTCTCGTTCTGGGAGGTGACTAAGAATAGAGTGTTAGCCGACTCTCATCCTCATACCACGTCATTGCGGAAGGCAGGCAAGCAAGTAGTGTTAGGCGATAGAATCAGAAAGTAGAACCATGATCAACAGAAATATTTCAGATAGGGATAACTGTTAGAATAATGTCTAGGTCATCATAGAGACGCCATTGCAGAGGAATCGACGGTGGGATTGAAACGGGGGATCTTAGGACACGTACTGTAGATGGCAATAGCCATGCACTCAGTCAGAACGTAACCATCGCTGCCGACGAAAGTAGGGACCTTGCTAAGGGGGTTGGCCTTGAGGAACTCGGGCGTCGGGTTGAGGGTATCGACCTCGACGACGTCCAAATCCAAGCCGTTGGCCTTCGCAACCGCGAGGATGGCGGTGGTGCGGGGGTTGAGCTGCACGACGCGTTCATGTTAATTCCTGGACTGAAGAAACATCATACAAAAATACGATGGATTCTTACCTCCTTGGTGTAGATCTTTCCGAAGGGCGCCATGGTTGATAATCTGGTGCTTTTGGAGTTGGAAGATGAGAGAAGGAAATAAAAGCCAACTTGACTCACGGAATTTTTTTTTAACCTTCTCAAAAGAGGAGGCGGGGCAATCGCACCGTGGGTTCAATTCCAAATTTCCAGGCACTGACCCCTCATCAACCTCGAGCTTCAGGGACCCACTTTAGGGACACGGCAATCGGAATATCTAATTTACCGTCTAGTCTAGTTGGATTGGAGCTGCGAAACCTGAAAAAGTGCTTCACTGGAAGCCATCACCGGGTTTATCATATTAGCGTACTAGCACATCATTGTGCCGTATAGTCGATATTGGTGGACAAAAGGACATGACGACGATACGATAGACAACATGTCCTCTCTAAGATACGGCTTCCGCTGTCTTAGAGATTTCCGGGCGACTGCCCGACAAGCGCGACCTTCAGCATTTACCATAGCGTCTACGAGGTCATCACGGCGAACACTTACGACGCCCACATCCGGTCCAGAGAATGGAAATGGATTCGAGCAACTTAAATTGGCAATTCAGAACGAGCCTGCTACGGCTGAGTTGCAGATATTTTACGCCCGTCCTATGCCAGTGTCCCCGTCCTACTTCTCTCGTCACGCGCAGTTCAACGATAGCTTCGTCCTAGTCCAAGATCTTGCGCGGAAATATGGCCGTCTCCCCACAGTTATGTCAGGCCATGCGGAACGAGTGGCTTGGAAGACCAAGGAGCAATATCGTCTGGCGGTGGGTGAGGCTGTGAAAGCAAGAGATTACGCGGCCTGCGTTGCGCTGGCTAAGAGGTTGCATCAAATCCATCCGGATCTGATGCCGGAGGAAGTCAAGGACGGGATTCGACCATTCAAGCGAGATATCAACATATATCTCAATATCGCGAAACCTATCGTGATAGATAAATTTGGCCGGTCACATGGCGTGGGCAGGCGGAAATCCTCAATTGCACGAGCTTGGCTCGTAGAGGGAACTGGGGAAGTCCTGATTAATGGGAAAACCCTGAACGACGCGTTTGGCAGGGTCCACGACCGAGAAAGTGCACTCTGGGGGCTGAAAACAATGGACAGAATGGACAAATACAACGTCTGGGCACTCGTCGAGGGCGGCGGTACCACCGGGCAAGCTGAAGCACTAGCCTTGGCCATTGCAAAGGCCCTGGTCGTTCAGGAACCAGCTTTAAAAATACCCCTTAGAAAAGGTAAGCTAAAGCAAAACATCTTCTCAAACTTCAGTCTTCGCGCATGTTCTAACCTACCCATCAAGCTGGTTGCCTCACCCGCGATCCTAGGAGAGTTGAACGAAAGAAGGCTGGTCACGTCAAGGCAAGGAAGATGCCCGCATGGGTCAAGAGATAGAACAAGCCAGTTAAGGAATTTTATAATGAGGTTGATGAACTGCGGTTCAACATTATCCTCAAGAGCGAACATCATCAGTCTTGTTCGCAAGGGCTTGCGTTGGTTCGGGGCCCATCATTCCCGTTCATATAATGGATCATGTGTATAAAGGCTATGTATCATTATGTACCTACTTCACGCTGAAAGTGATGCCGGAAATTTTGAATCCACGCATGATCTCTTGGTGATCGGATTATAAGTGGTGATGGCGTGGGCTGTGGTGATTTCCAACCTTCATATGCCAGCATCCGGTTCGGGGCATGGTTTATGAGGGCTAGGTCCATCTTGCGCAACGCCGAGCTTACCTACCTCGTAGTCTTCTATACGAGTCTTCAAGGAAAGGGATAAATCAACGGCTAATTCCAAAGTCCTCAGCTGTCCGCTCCTCACGCCAAGTATTGAAGTCGAATTTTCAGCCACTCAAAATGAATCTTGTTAATTTGAGATTTCCCAGGACCGAATGGCGGACCAATCAGAGTAAGAGGCGCTGCCTGGATTCGATTAACCGGGAACTTGGGTCGCTATGTCGTATCATGTATGACGGGCGGCTGTAGAATGTGCTTTGTACGACGTAACGTCACTCAGCCCAATCTCGTGTCTTCGTCGTATCCCATCACCAAGGTAGTCGATCAAACATGAATATTCGGGGTAAATTAAAGTCAAACTCACCCCGATGGTGTGACACCGATGATAACAAGATAGTCGAAAAGGGGGGTGGGTGGTCTATTGGTGCAAGCAAGTACCAACATACCACGTACCTATCTGTATTGGGTGATGTCTTTTCCAGAAACAGAAAAGTGAATATATATGCCAAACATCTACTAGCTTCGTATGATGGCGGATGCAGAATCCTTCTAGAAGCTATTTCGGCGTAGGGGTATGGAAATGAGAACATACACTAGGTACTAACACGGTGCTGTCTTATCAACTGGAAGGCTATTGAGAGTGCACTGACATTCTGTACTCAGATCTTCTCCTCATATCCACCCCAGACCTATATGTTTGTAGCCCCGTCGTTACTAAACAGAGGTAACTACCTAGGTAGGTGAGAATCAACTAGACGTATTTGTCAACACAACACCACGGAGGGTACAAGATTGCCTAAGACATTGATAAGATGCTAATTACTCTCCCGAGTGTTCTATTCTAGGCGAGGTTTTAATCCAATCAGGACAGCCAATGCCCGAGTATACGTTAGCCAAGTCGTATAGGTACCTATACATTAATCATCGTGTCATGACTCTGGCCACAGATGAATACGAGGGGGTGGTGTTTCTCACGACTATGGGGGGGACGGCGCAAGCCTCACTCGGCCCAGATTGAGGCTGAGATTGAGAGACGACACAATCATCAATAACTGTAACGCTAGCTACTCTATATCGCTGATCCTTCCGTTTCCGATGTGCTACCCTATGTACTTGTGTTGCGCAATTTAGGCTCTTGCAAGGATCGGTGGTAGCCGTTATGAAGGAGCCGTTGCTGCAGGTCCAAATTAACCAAGCCGAGCTACTCAGTTTCGAAGATATCAAGTTTGGAGAAACAGGTGTAGATCGTCCACTCGTAGACTCATAGACTCGTAGAGCTATTTGGGCAGATGCAAGAGCTAGCGCGAGGGATTTGTACCACAGGTGTTCGGTTTCGGTTCTTCGAAGCCCCACGATACCTGCTTCTTCTTGGGGTTTAGCAGGGGCCAAGGGGCCACTTGGCAAGTGAGTCGAGACGACTATGGCCATTCACTTCTAATTTCTACCTACGTTTTCTCGAATCTCGGGGACCTGCACTAGTCCAAGGAAACCCATAAAAATGGGGTGATTTCTCGTAACGAAGTACGAAGAACCTCAAGATGGACCAAGCAACTAAGAGAATGTACCAAAGGCTTGCTTACGTACCTCGAACTAGACCTATCACCTGCTTCCCGAATGTAGGTACTATGCGGGGGATATCTCTTGGGAAATATTCCGTACCTATCATCCATCGTAGTGGTACACCGACTTGACAGATATATCAAAATATCTAGATCGACATCGCCGTGTACATGCGCGTGGGCGTGGACTAGAACATTAGATCGGCGTATGCCAGGCCCCCACTGCCCAACGGGATTGAACCCAACTTGCCGAAAGAGCCAGGTACCTAAGGATCAAGATCCATCCTGTCGAGCAACCCATTTACTATGTATAGATGGACGGCTGCTACAGACTCGGCATACCGTCCTTGGTATTGCACCAGGTTCTTCATGCTAACCCATGCGCAGTAGGCCGGTAGGGTACCTGCCTGGCAGAAAAGTGCTTGGTCGGTATTTGACAGATCTCACCTAGGGAATTCTTGAGAGTGGATTGGGGATTGGATGTAACACCCCGGCTCTCTCCGGGACATTGTCAGACGCACCCCTGTCGCCCATTGACGACATCTCAACGGGCCCCTGGCGACGCCTTGTCTCCAACATGGTTCAAGGGTCTTATTTAAACCACCAAACATCAACCGATTTCTTATTAGAGCGCCTTCTTACGGCCTAATGGGTACCCGGAACCGCTGTACTCAATCCTCTGTAAATGAGGATAGAGACACTTCAGGAGTAAGTACCTCGCAGATGCTACTATGTAGAGCTCTGTCTGAACCCCTGTTTGCAAATAACCCGCTGAACGTTCAGGTCAGGTCCCATGAGTTATCGCAAGGCCATCGAGAGGGACGGTCGGGCACCAATCGGTCTGCTGACTTGCGACGATGTGCCGTAGCTCTGTAGGGTTCTGAAGTCTAATGCTCCGCCCTATTCGAGGTATAATTTACCAGAACTAGTTGTTGTAGTCTCGCACTTCTCTACCCATCGACCAATAACCGACCAATAACCATTCGCTGGCATCATGGCACAGCCCAGAAAAAATCTTCGTCGGGCTTCTTGGTCTGTTTCGGTGTGAGATCCGAGAAGCAGCATTACTGGGTTCGTTTCCCCGGATCGAATCAGCTTCTGTCATAGGCACATGGCGGCTGACGGCAATTGACTCGCTTGATAGCGACTTCTAGACCGCTGACTAGACACGCGAAATGTACTAGGTACATGATGCAACAGACAGACTATCGAGTCCTGTTAGGAATACCAAGGAAGGATACCAAAGGCGAAATAAGCGAGCATCCCACTACTCGAGGCTCCCGTCGGTCATCTAGTGGCGTTTGGTGGAGCGGAATGAAACAGCAGGCTTTGGAGATGCAAGGTAAGCCGACGTCAAATATTCAATGCCATTCAATATCCTCAAGGTTAGCATTAAAGGTTAAGAGAAAGACGTTTAAACCGTATGCGCGGAAGCGGAAAACCCCGGATTTCGATGCTTCTCGATTTCCCATCTGACAGATCTTCGGCTCTCGTGTCGTGTATTGTGGCTTACAGGTAGGTATCTTTAACCCTGTTTACAAGATTTGGGGGCCGTTGGACATTTACTTGCTATTCACATTATGTTAGGTAGGATCTGGAAACCTACATGCGCATACCCTTAGACGCCCTATCTTACCTAATACGCGTCTATATCTTTATCTATATCTTTATTACGTGTCTTGTGTCTTTTAACCTTTTCTTCTCCGTTCCTCCAAGTTCAGTTTTCTATGACCGCTTCGTGTCCTTCCTTGTCAGATATGCAAAAGGTCAAGAATGTGAAGATGGTTACACAGTGACAGGTGCTTGTTTACATGCCTTTTGTGTCTGATATTGGTACATTGGCAATATCTTGCTCATAGCAGGCAGACCCCAAACCCGACCGATTCACGCAGAAACTTTTTTTTTCTTTTCAATCAGCATCGGCTGAGCCACACGATACGACTCGGCACGCAAATTTGAAGAAAGAAAAAAAAAAAAAGCAAAACTATCGCAGTGCACTACCCAATACCACGCCAGTTCTTTGGTTGATAGGCAGCAATAGGACCTGCCTTTTTCTACCGGGGGCTGTTTGCAGCAACTTGGCCCTTGGGGGTCGCATGATACGTAGGTAGGTATCTATAGTCAGAGCTGACAACTAGAAAACCTCTCACGACCAAGCCTAGTCTACAAGAGGCAACATAATGGTACGGCTGGAAACCGGAAAGCCATAAGGATCTGACAGTAATTAATAAACTGATCTGCGCCAGGAACATGAACCGTGACTCGTGACACTCTTTGAGTTCAAGATGGTGATGAGGCTGGAAGGGGTTGTCTTTGTCTTAAACCCATGGCCAATACCTATATCAATATGCCCAATATACTAACTCGGTACTACCCAATAATGAGTCTATCTAATTCTCCGGCACTTCTTCATATGAGTCACCCTCTCACCGAGGTCAGCTAAGGCTACCTCAAGGACAACTTTCCATCCCGAGCGCTTAGGTTGAAGACTTCGTCATGTCGGTAGGCACACACCCAAGGGGTATGGGTAAGGCCATTCGTTCGGACCCGCTCTCGATTATCTGTGCGCGCTGCGCAGATCTTGTCACCCTGTCGCAGTCAGGCAAGCCCTGCCTAGCAAGCCCCAGCTACTTTCCCGCACGGCGCAAGTTAAGGCGTTGGTATTCGTTGTGTTTTGGAGGGTTCTGGATAAAATGCCCTTCCATTCCATTTTCATTGGAAGGCCGTCTCCTGATCTCAGGTATTACATATCCATACATACCTACATACCTACCCACAGGCCACATACCACAGACCGCAGATAACAGACAACAGACACAGAGGGTGGTGCATGCGAAAAAGGGATCGAAACCACCAAGCTCCATTTCCATCTCGTCGAGTCTAATTGGGTCTCCACTCCACCTGACCCGGGTTCCTCTTGACCTTTGCTTCTCGACATTCACCTAATATATCATGAGGCAGGTACCTGGCAAACTGGCCTAACCCAACCCATTCCCCATCATCCTGGTGTTTCCTTCCTTGTCTACGTACACGTATAGAGAAAATCCCCGGCCTAAAATCCTCCGATGCCAACAACCCTATTCATACCTTGCACTTACACTTACACACTTGCACTTACACACCTGCACTCCCACTTACACCCGACACGTTACTCGACATACACTTAGAGCCAGCCTTATATTACCTAGCCACTTCTGCGCTACGCCTCTAGACTACACGACCGATTTTTTATTTTCATGTCACCATTCTCCTCCGCCAACTAGATTCGACCTACGCTTTTTTTATTAATTTTTTACGAGGTCGAGCCTCGAGTCACTTCGTTGTGTAGTCGCTGCTTGGCAGAGGACAAGCTAACTAAGCAGCTCGGTGACGCCCAGTCGAAACTGACCTCCAAATATCATTGGAGAACCAGAGATTTCAGTCCCGGTTCTGATAGCGGCTTGCTATTTCAATTGAGCTCGGCAGGGTCAGTACTTGTTGGTCTTGCGGTTTAGTTGCAAAGCGTACTGGGATCCTCCCGGTACGCGTAGTCAAGATCGTTGACAAGTCAAATTCACCACCTAACCTACTCGGGATTTTTGTGGACAAACTCATCCTACACAGTAGGTGTCTAAAGAGCAAAGTCAAAATTCTGGGACCTTGGAGGCATCGTCATCCCTACTCCTCAAACTTCCTCGCACAGTAAGGCCCTGACTTAGGAAATCCTGACATATAGTTGGCCGGGCCGTGTTTGCATCAAGACCTCTGCAGCATTCCAACTTTCGCCAGTTTATCTATATAATAATCGGCTTTCTCTCACAGTTACTGGGTTTGGTGCCGTCTTGCCACCCATAAAGCACCACTTCGAGACGCGTCTCCGGAGAAACGCATGGTTTCATGCCTAAATTATATACTGCCACCTACTAGTTCCCTTCCCCTAGGATTTTCAGCAGAGATCAAGACGAATTTTGTAGCCCAGGACACCCTTTCTATCTCGTTCTGTGCGGACGTGCTCCCTGCCTAGGGATCCCAAGCAAGAAATTTATCCACCCTTACATCGCTCTGCTTGTTAGGTACTTCCCTGGCCGAGCCGCGGCCTACCCAAAAACTTGACATAATTTAAATCTTATTGCGCGCCACTTGCACACGGACGAGGATCTCGGACGGCTTCGACGGGCCGGTTGTGGCACGGCCTCAAATACCAAGGTGGCCGCCCTCTCCTATACTCTAGCGCCGTTGCCGAAGGCGCATCGGCTAGGCTCGCCTCTTCAGGCATCTTGCGACCTATTTGCGCCGTAGGATGGACGACCACGGGCGACGGAGGAGGCCGAATGAACCGCCCATCAATGCCCCTTCCAATCCTAGATACCCGGTTCACGACCCTAATGCACAGGGGAGGTCGTACGGCGCAAGCGGGTCTGACAGGTATCGGCCCGCACCTCTTAACACATCTCCCACGGCAGCTCGAGGGATAGGGGGCGCGGCTACTTACAGTAGCTATTATCCAGAGCCGACGACTTTCTCCACTGCCATACAGCAGAGTGCAATGCCATACCAGTCTGAATACGGACAAGATACTCGACAGACGCAGAGCTATGGTACATACAATCCACCCATGATGTACAGCGTCCCGCAAGCAAGCGCGCAGAGCGCCGTTTACGATACGAGTCAACAGTTTCCGTCGCGGCAACCTGCAGCACTGCAGATTATGCAAACGGATGTAGCCGCCCCCTATTTCCCGAGCGAACCGACCAACACGGCTACAGCGTCTAGTCTGCAGGCCCATGCGGGCCCTTCGAGTGCGTCTTCAGTATATCAACAGAGCCCTGCTGGCCAGCGTACGATGTTGCAAAATTACTCGACTGGAATGGCGCCAATGAGCGGCATGGCACAAACGGGCAGCACGCCAGACCAGGCTATGGAAGAACAGGACTATCCGCAAACCACGGAGATGGGCGAAGCCTACGAACAGTACCAGACCGCCCTCCGGGGGGTTTTTACCAACATTCGAGGCGGGGTGCTGCAAGCTGCAAGCGAGTCGCTCTTGGACATTTCCGAGTGGCTCCTCTCCAAGGTTGTGGAACTAGGTGAGTCTCTACCCATTGTGGTATCCAAGGGGAAATTCACGAAGTTTAACTGTTAAAGGCCTCACAGCAGACGATGAGAATTTGTATAGGGACAGGGTCAAAATGTGGCAAGACTTCAATCATGCATGGCTCTCGTTATTCCAAAAGCAGAAGGAAATGGCAGAATCCGGCCTGCAGCTACAGCGCGGCCAGACGCTGATCAGCGAAGAGGGTCTAAGGAAGATGGGGAGGGAGATAGTGAGACTTTGCGACGGAATCGATCGACACGGCCTAGTAGACTACCAGTATGGAGTCTGGGAAGAACACATCATTGCCAGTACGTCTCCAATCCGACGTGCGTCTTCAGCTCACTAACTCGCCGCGCTAGTCATCGAGGAGTGTCTCGACCTCTACGAGAACGGGGACGATGCCGGGCCAGCCAGTTCCTCTGTCGCGAACCCAGCAGGGGCAGACCACCGTGGTCACCACACCTCTCGATAGGAGCTACGAGCTGTCCCATTAGATTACGAGACAGCGAGGGCGTTGGTTGGTTGTGATTTCAGATATACACGGGGCGTTCGATCAAATCATGATCATTTGCATAGCAGGTTGTGATACCCGTCGTTTCCGCCCCGGGCGCGGAACTCTTTCGGGCCCATCTGCAGCACTGGGCAGGGATTGCGGCCAAGGATTGGGGAGTTAGACGGACGACGAGGGTAGCATGGAGTTGGCGTACGAGGCAGCAAAAGTTTCCCCAATTGGTTATGGATCGTTGCTCTATCCTACCTGAGAGGTAGCTTGTCAGCTTGGCGCCGGGGCATCAGGGCTTGGAAGAAGCTGGGAAAGGGAGCAGGGGCAAGACTGCGGCTGAGGTGGGTGGCAAGTAATAGGAACAACGGAAAAGCAATGAAAAGAAACAAAAGGACACGGATTATCTGGTGTGGACGTGGCATGGCTGTACGATGCTGACGTTGCTTTGCGAATACCCCTGGGATGGCTGGGATGGAGGGAAGGATTAAAAAGAATAGACTAGAGAGGTGTTGATGCTCTCACGAGCTTAGCCACTTGGTTTCCTGTATACACACCGGCCTTGGGGGGACAGGTATTAGGCCAACCAGCATTACACTGTAACGTGTATGCATGATTAATCCCAATATATTTTCCCATCAGAAACAAGGCCTTGTGCTATATCTACCAGACTAATCAATATCTATCTACCTATTGGCAGGTTCCACGGCGGGTTGGACGAAGTTAGCTACCTGGTTCAGATGTCGAGGTTCATTCTATTACCTCATAAAGTAATCCCGAAGATTATTCCAATGTGTCACTTATCGTTTCTTTTCGCAATCTTTCCTTTTTCTGTAATTTACCTGGGGAATATAATGGATAGTATCATAGTATGCATCGTTGTATTGAAAACCTCCAATGCTCCCCTTTCTTATGCAACGCGTACTCCATTACTGTACCCCATTACTTCATTCCCAATATACCCCCCCACACTGGTTTATCCACTCTTTACATTTATAAGCCGGTTCAGCTCAATAAGACTCCTCGATATCGTTACCATTCCTTGGGAAGACGTGGATCGAACTTAGGAAGACGATGGCTTAAAGAGCCCCTCTTAAGAATTACCATTTGCGGCCGGAAGCCGCCACTGATTGGACGGTCGTAAAATAAAATAAAAAGGCGCGATGCAAGTCAATCTCGGAAGATTTCCGATTCAGCTGGGAACAATGTTTATGACAGCGCGAAGATCATTCAGCTGCGATCTTCCTTGGGGGGGGGGGGTGTGCTAGACAGTTAGTCACGCAACCATATGATATGATCGGACCCGACTCCATGGACGGGTGGAGAGTGGCTCTGAAGGCTCGCCATATTGGCCAGCCCCTTTCATCTGATAGGCCCGCGCACCTTGGCCTTCAATGCAGCTGTCCCGTAAGTAGCCAGGGCTCCAGGGTTCCATGGCTCCATGGCGCTCCATGGCGATGCAAACGGGCATAAGGGGAAAAGAGATGGTGTTGCGAAACTCCATTTTGTGATCTGTCACCTTTTGTTAGACTCGCGCCCTCTCTGTTTTGGGTCAAAGATCTGCGTTTCCACCCCATTGAATAATCGACATGGGGGACGTGTTGGGCGAATTAGTTTCCAAGAGAAATCTCTTCTTTTTTTCTTCTTTCTCTCTCTTCCTGTATGGTCCCAGTCACGTAACACCGAGACAGGGACGGATGGATCCTGCTGCTGTTTGCAGCTGAATTTGATGAAACACAATCAGCAAACAGAGCAGCCTGCCATTGCTCGATTGCTCGCTCTTGCAAGACATTGGAGGGGTTGGGGTCCGTGGAGCTCGATAGATTTGTACGACGCTCAAACACCATTAGTCGTGTCTCAGCAACCGACGTCAACTTGTCATCCTCCCCCCATCAAACCCTAACCAGACAGCTGGGTCCGGTGTCGTCGAGGCCGCCGAACCCTCTAACAACCCATGTAGGGCTGGGTCGCTGCAAGCCCGGTGCTACCCCAGCCCAGACTATTGGATAAGAGGCTGAGAGACCCCTGAGGCCCCGACGTCGCATTATCTACCATACCAAGCAAGTTCCGCGGCCCGGCTGAGGCGATACAGTCAGATCTCCAATCCTCGCGACTTGGCTACGAAGACTTGAGATCCAGCGCGAGTTTCGGCTCTAGCGGATCGAGCTTTGGTCAATCATCGCTCGCTCGAGAGTCGACAGCACCCATCCCCGATTCGCCGCCACCAGTATCTCCTAAGGAGGAAATCTCGTCAATGCAACTACCCGCGCCACTCATCCGTATAAAGCAAAGGTGTAACGGCGGCTGATTAAAGCCTGTTTCGACCACCATGAGATGTGATATTGGTTTGAATTCGAGCCAACCAGCTTGCTATGGCGTTCGGTCTATGGTGGTTATTCAGAGATACTTACACACTAGGTTCGATGTCCTCCAAATCGAGATGCATTCTACCCCCACATCACATAGCTGACGATCTTCTACGCCATCCAGGCCCGAGACGGCCGTTTGGTAATGCGTTGGCGTAAGTGACGAGCCGTCGTTGGGTCTTGGCCGGGGTTCTTCCATTGACGAGCAGCTCGTCGCGCAACATGCATGTGCATGCAGGCATCATCATACAGCCATACCGCCGAATCCATGTCTATACGTACCCTAGGTTCGTTGCAGATTTTCTGTCCAACGGGTCGCTCCCGGCTGGAGCACCCGCAAAGCGATCAGCTTGTTTCATTGCTGGGTGCGGACCCCGGTAATGACCCTCAGCAGATCCTAGCCTCTTAAAAAAGAACCCTTTCGCGAGTGGGACGCTCTCCTTTTTCTTTTCTTTTCCACCCCCACGGACGGGACGGGTCTTCTATCGCGTATCTTTCCACCCGTCCCTCCCTCCCCCTTTTTTTGCGTCCTCGGCGTGCAGAATCTTGCGTTCAATCTCGCCTGCAACGGCTACTGCTGCAGCCAGCCGTGAGACAAACAGGCCTGTGTTGTCTGACGGGATACCTATCCCCCTCTCAATACTTCCCAAGGTGGGAAAGGCAGAGCGAGGGCCGGGTGGAACACAGTACCCAATATAATATACCCTGCGACAGACGGCGAATATAGTACTAATGTATAGATGTGACGATATTGGCGGATCTCCCTCCCCTTACGATAATCAACCGAGAGTCAGGTAACGTCGTCGATCTGGTGAGCGTCGCTTCTACTTTAGTCGATGGAACTCATAGCATTGCTCGCGACATACGGTCACAATACCACTATCGATCTCTCCGGAATAGGTAATGTAGACCGATTGCTGTAGATCCCATAATAAACCGGAAAATACATTCCTACACCTGAGTTCCCGTTTATGTTTAGAGACTATAGGCGTAAATCCAGATCCACATTACTGTTATACCTGTTGAATAGGTACCTAGGTAAGACGACCTAACTTGTACGAGTCTAATAGTAAGTGTGTATACAGTTTTTGCTAGTGATCTGACAAAGCCTAGATTACTCCTCTTGGGTGTTGTTCAAGTTATAAGCATATCACTACATGAGTATGGAATAGCCCCTAATGTCATTGCCTCGATTCTCTCTGTGGTTGATAGATGAGTTTCGTGCAAAAGAGACTACCTACCTAGGTGCTAACACATGCCAGTCTCATTATCATAACCGTGGATGTATTATGAGCTAGATCTGTATCATCTAGCATGTTATACAAGCATGTTGCCCTGTCATGAAATACCATCTCTTCGGGCAGGAAGTTTATAGAGTCCCGAACCCCTTAAAAAGCCTCTCATACCTCCACCGAATTAGTCTACGCAATGATGTTGCGCAATGCCAATATATATTTCTACCCATTCAATCACTAGGACAGCTTGTGTCGTATAGGACCCTTATAGTCAGCTCGTGTTTGTCATTCGCGCAGTTTAGGATGTAGTAGAAACGTACGCCGGCTGCCAACTCACCCGGATCAGGAGCATTCATGAAATGATTACGGTAGCGACGAGCAGGATACTCTTTAAGCCTATCATCGACGTAACATAGTTCTACCGAGTATCTAGGTGCTACCTGTGTTCATCGAGACCAAGGAGGGAGGAGACAAACGTTAAGACTAGAGGGATGACTAAACTAATCTGTCTGTGAATAGGAGACGGTATATGTAACCCCGAGCGAGAACCACTACGCTCTGTCCTTTCTGACCTTTAAGTACCATATCTACTACCTAAGACGCTGCATATGGAATATATCCTTGTGCAATCCCTACCTAATGTATTGTCCACTTCTTGATTTCGCCAGCCAACTGAGTCGGGGACGTGGAAATCAACTTGCCTACGGCGGCTTTGCATACCTATCTCTAATACCCACCCACAAGTAGATACTGACTTATGTTATTATCTCTGAAGTAGTTCGACGCGAGGCAAAGTATGATCATCCAGGCTAAGCACTGCCAGTTCATGTCATCCTCGGCTCGTAACACATGGTCTCTCGGAGTCATACGTTAGAGTACACACACTTGTCGTAAGGATGAGCTGTCAGATCCACGTCGTCATCGAAAAGGGTGTAAACTATTCCTTGAGCATAGACCAACACATTTCTCGCCCACGACTCCGAGTATATCGTCACTAAACGATCAAGTTACAAGTCGTCATCGAACCGCAGCATCCCAATACAAAATCAAGATAAATACCACAACTGTCCTTGTGCTACGGGGCGAGGGTTATGTACCAAGAGATATTGTAGTTAAGTGATACTTATCTGCCAGGTAAAATATTAAGAGATATACAAAATAGTTGGGCATAGCACGTCGAGCGTCTGCTCCCACGAGGAGCAGTTCTCGGTAACCACGATCTTGGAGCGGCGAGAGTTGCAGAAGAGCCTCCAGGTGGGTGCGGCGAGTCAAGGGCTTTTCAGCATGGTCCTCGTAGGCTTCACAGAGATGCTGCACATACAAAATAGGGCATCTCAACACCCATAACAGAGACTAGCACCCTTGGGGCACCAATATCCTTCCAAAACAGGTAAGTGCGCGCCGTAAAATATCCGCCGCGATGTCCGGGGCAACCGGGCCCAGTTCGGGTCATTGTCGACGTTTTTCCAGAGTAAGGGTTATAAGGAATAACAGCAGCAGCAGTTTCCAGCCTTCCCCGCAACATAGGATTCGTCCTGGGTGACCCGTGGCTAGAGAAAATCACGACTGAAGTAGTCGTCGTGGTAGACCGCCCCCCGTCTTACAGGTGGGGGTCGAAGGCGCACGAGGACTATGCACTGTGGTTTTTCGTAGGTCGTGGATTCAAACTCCTCGACTGAGCTTTTTTTTGCCCACCTAGTTCTTTTTTCTTTCTTCTTTTCCTCATTTCGTGTAGCCCACAAGCCATCGCCATCTGCGCCGCACCAAAAGCGTAGAACAGCTTTGCAGCTTCCGTTTCCTACCTATGCACCCGAGGTCCCTTTTGATTTAGCCCAAGGCTGTGCGTAATTCCGTACATAGTCCCATCGCATAGGAGGAGCATATCTTCTGCTCGTCAAAAATAAACACTTTAACCCCTTCGTTCCCTTTGAGTAGCTTGCCTACTTAAGCCGACGACGTAGGTGGCCTATAACTATATTAAACCTCACATCCTTACGGGAATTAGGGAAGTTAGATATAATTTAACTTATCGCCATTGCGTCCAATATCCGTGCTCGATTTACCCCTGAGGCTGATGAATACGTCGATGGCATGCTTAGTTTAACGGTTCGCCCCCCTGAATTCTAGATGGTCTCGTACCTGGTTAGATCGTGGGCGAGGTAGCCATAATGGCTGGTTTATCTGCTCAGTAAGTCGTTCGGCCATTCATAGCATACCTAGGTTTAGCTATCAAGGATACTGGTTGGATAGTTCGCTAATCGCGTTACATACGCATACCTGGACCTAGATCGAGATGCAGAAGATTGGGTTGGAACACCTGCCTGGCATTGCCGTTGTCCCTCACATCATATCACAGCGCCGTCCTTTACGCCAAGTTGATGACCAATGTTCACTTAATCTCAAATCTGCATTCCGGGAAAAGACCAAGTACAAATCTGCCCGAACGGACAGTGTCCTAAGTGTCATGATTCATTACTGCGGCCGTTTTTTGGTATAGCTAGGTATCTAGAACTGATCTATACGTAGATTCCGTTAGCATTCTTCACCTTCAGTTCTCTCTTGTCATTAGAAGAAAAGGGGGACACTCACCTAAAGTCATGCTCATGCTAACGTCGGTGCTCTCCACCATCTTGGTGAACTCCTCGAAGCTGATCTTGCCGTCCTTGTCCTGGTCGGCCTCCATGATGGTCTTGTCGACGATCTGCTGCAGCTGCTGGTCCTTCAGGTTGCTGCCGACCATCATCTTGAGCACGATGAACAGCTCGCCGTTGCTGATGTACCCGTCCCGGTCGATGTCGTACACCTTGAAGGCGAACTGCAGCTTCTGCTCCTTATTGCCCTTGCTGCTGAATGCGCTCAGCCCCGATACGAACTCCTGGAAGTCCACGTCGCCGCCGCCGTCCTCGTCGAAGATGGCTATCATCCTGTTTGAAACAGATGCCGATTAGCTTGTTGGTTACGGGGTGAGACACTGGGAAGTCCAAAGCACAAGCAAAAACTGGGTAAACGGAAGGCTATACCTTGTTGCGAGGGGGTTAGATGATATTTGTGGTAGGCTAAGAAACTCATCTCGTTCGATCGTGCCGGAGTTATCCTAAAGTTTGGCGTCTTAGCATCGAGCTTGACACATGCGTGGGGAACAGGTCGTTCTTTACTTTATCGAGTTTCATGAACCTCTTCCTAAGTCTATCTACCTCATCCCGGTCGACTGCACGGCGCGATTAGGATCGTGTTCGACCAGTCCTAGAGGAATTCTGGATACATACAGTTCGAACCTTGCACGATATTATCGAGCACAGCACTGGTAGTGTTGCCCATGGTGCTGGACGCTCCTCGACGGAGGCGGATAGGAGTTAATTGGGTTGGAGGATGCGCGACGAGCGGTCGGGGATTTGGAAGTCTGAGCTTTCGTAATAGCAATAATTCGAGTCAGGTATTTGTATTCGCTGGTTTCGCGACAAGAACACAAAGATCAATAGTATCAGTCGCCAGTTGGAAAAGATGTTCAAGTTCGTAGATGGTCGAAGGTGGAAGATCGATGATCAAGGGTCGATGATCAAGGGTGAGGCTGAGGAGAGTTGTCGGGTGCAAATGTGGGCTGGTGGGGTTCTTCAAGGCAAGGCGACCAAGTACTTGGGCTTTAAGCTTTTATGGTGCACACCCGAGCAGCCGCATCTTTTTACTGGCTGACTCAGCTGGTGTGCGTCAACCCACAGAAATGCTATCTTATCATATTGGGGGCTGACCAGGTGTGGCTGACCAGGACCTACGTAATTGACTCGTTACGGAGATTGAAAGCTGAGAGATTCCAGTACATGCATACAAAGGTGCAAACAAAGATACAAAGTCACCATTAGCAGGAACTAAAGGTTGCATTCAAGTAAAATTGTGTTGTCGCAACGAAGAAAATCTACTGAAAATTTCAATAAGACGTATCATGCGTTGACGCCATTGGTCGATAAGGTGGCGCATGGCTTGTCACCCCTTTTTTTCCCGTAGGCATCTCATTGTCTTTTTCCTTATCCTGGCTTATTCAACCTGACGCGTTGTACTTCGTAACGAGGAAAAAGGGGTCGCTTTGGTTACTGGTACCAAACAAGTAGAAACAAGAGGCAATTGCTGTAGTAAAAGTAACTGCTTGTTTTTAGCGGGCTTTATCAGGCCTCCCAAGCCCATTTCCCCTTTTCCCTTCCCCCAAAACGTTTGCCCAAAATTGCACTTTGCGCCGCTGCAACCAATCAGAAAGCGTTTCTACAGTACCTAAGGTTACTAGCCAGACAGCGGAAGGCGTAGGCGATTTGGTGGGGCTCCTTTCACCCCTCCAGGCTTGGGCTTCTACCTAGGCTAAGGCTCTGCGGTGCATCTCCCATACTGCGCTCTCCAACTGCATTGTTGCTTGGGCTGCCTGCTGCTGCGCGGACCACGCAAAAAATTTGCGCCCCAAACAATTCAACGTCACCTCATCCAACGACTACACTTCAGCCATCAAAACAACCACCAAGAACCCAATTCTAACCTTTAAAAATATCAATTTTCATCGTCGCATGACATAAACTTTCGGGCTCCCGATTTTTTTCGGGTTTTTTCCGACCACTTTTGCGACTTTTCCCCCACCGCCCTTGCACACCGCTGACCGCCATGTCGACCCGGAAGGTGCGATACAAGAAGCTAAACACCAAGACGCCTCTACCTGTCCTCCGCGAAGATCAGATCGACCCCAACGAGTACGAGTCAATCACAAATGAATCTCAAATAGCTACTGGCGTCGAGCAGGCAGAGGAAAATGTGAGTTATCAATCTTTTTCTTACCTTTCACGCGCATATCACGTGATTTTCCACGTGACTTCGTCCCGGCCCTATAGCCGTTTTTGATATCACCCATCATCAACCACTTACCATCGACTAACACACCTTCCAATAGGAATACCATCTGCAGGCAGCCCTTAAGGGGGTTGGCGTCAGTACAGATACTGAAATTCCAGTGCCGCCGCCCCAAAAGAGTGAGGAGAACTACGATGAGCTGTATCCCACCCCATATGTAGAGCCTCGCAACTATATCAAGTTCTCCGAGACCGTCGAAGAGACGCTAGGCAGCCTCTATGATATGACCACAGAGGACGAAGAGTATCTCAAGTCCTATAATGTCAAATTCGCGGGTGATGCCCAACTCACCGAGGACGACTTTGAGCGGATAATGGAAGTATTCGAAGACACCGCAGCAGAGCAGGCTCCCTTTGCTTCTGTTGATAACACGGTAGTTCCGTACGAGATTATGGTTCAGTCCATGACCCATGTTATCCCCGCGAAGCTCGTCCAAGCGCATGCCAAGAACGTCTACGAGTACTGGCAGACACGACGGCAAGCATGTGGCAACAAGGTCTTGCATCCCTCGCTCAAGTTTGAGACCCATCAAGAGCATGATGACATGGATCCTTATGTCTGCTTCCGAAGGCGCGAAGTCCGCCAGACGAGGAAAACGAGGGCCCGCGATGCGCAAGTATCCGACAAGCTCAAGAAATTGCGTAAAGAACTAGAGGATGCACGTCAGCTTGTCGTCTTTTCGTACCAACGAGAAATATTCAAAAGAGAGCTGTTGAACCAGGACAGACTTATATTCGAGCACCGAGTTAGCCTTAAGGATACTAAGGTCCGGCTGAACATCAAGACTGACGACGAGGACCTGTACAATGCTCGCCCGCAGAAACGACCAAGATTGGACTCGCAACCAGGCGGCCGTCCTGGCCCTCACGGCCCAATCCGCCTTATTGTTCGTCCCGATGGAGGAAAATCCGCGGAACCTGTCGACCTCGTTTTGTTATCTGACAAACTCGCCGAAAAGGAGAACGAGTTGCGTGGTGATGTCGAAATCAAGGTCCACAACCACAGAAGGTGGAATGCCAATTACGTCGATTTAACGGCAGATCCACTACCACCTCCCGTCCGAGCCAAGGAGTCAAGCTTTAGGAATGCTAAGACCACCGCCTATATAACTCCGCCAGCGTCGTCTGCCGAAGATTCCATGGATGTGGACGCAAATGGTGGAGGATCTGTTCCAGTAAAAGCAATAGTATCGCTACTGCATGAAGCTTTTCCCAACACTTTCCCACACGCCTCAGGCCACGAAGACGATACAGACCATGCAACCGCGTATCGTCGTCGCTACGGTCGACTAGGTCGTATGTTCGTCGACCGCCGATCACCCAAGCAGAATGGATTGCAGCTGTATAATCCCCGCGAATTAGATCTGACCCAGAGTGACCGATGGAAATATGATCAGGATGATGACGACGATGAGCAGCCCGTGTATGAGGTTGATCCCAACAGTTCTCGTCAGATGAGATTTCGGGCAACAATTCCTCCATCAACCTACTCGTTTAGGAGGCAAGGGGTAGATGCAGCCGCCATGCAAGCTGGTGGTGCAAATCGACAGGCTCTGCCACCAGTCCAAGCACCAGTTCAGTCTCAGGTGCAGCAACCTCAAGAACAAAGACCCCATGCTTCTACTTGATGAACCTTCAGTAGGCCATCACGGATATCGGTGGTTGACTTCGAATCCGTGTACCCGCTGGTAGGGCATCATATAGTTCTTGAAGGATGGTTGGTGGTAATGGTCGATAAATCAACCCAAGTAACGGAGCGGTCTGCCTGAACGCCAACGAAGCCCTCGACCCGCTCGGTAGCATATACTCTTTTGAGATATGAGATACACCACAACAGTATACTCCTGCCCAAGGAGAAGTTAGGATGATAAGCGTCTTTCTCACCCTGCGCCTGTGCGCGAACGGTGGCGTTGGAGTCATCTTGGAACCCCTACCCCGCCTCAACAGGACGAGAAAAATAGGTTGCGATCTTTGGCGATGCGACCAGAAATCCCTCGATGTACCTATTCCCCTCAGTTCGCACCTATAACCTGTACATAAAGTGCGCGAACATACGGATTAATGAGGCATGGTGGCGTTGGTCGTTCGTTGTAAAAGTATATAGTTCAGGACCAATGCATAGCCGGGGAGTTGGCGGAGTTTAGTTATGCTGCTCGGGGCGGCAGATAAAGGGGGCAGAGGGAGCATCCTCTATGCGCCTTCCTCTGAATTGAATTATTGAGAAGTAATCGCTGGTATTGGCCGATCGTGATCGTGATTGTTTCTTAGTCGTTTGATGAGTTGCCAGAAGCAGGGGTTCGAGTGTAAGTAATATCTCGGTTCTCATCAGCTGCCAAATTATTTGAAGGGTTGATGACTTGTAATTCCTCCTGCTCATTGCTGATAGGTTGATATCGTTAGGCACCGTCTCAATGTAGCGCCTCTACTAGGTGTTGGTAAAGCGAGGCTGCTTCGTGAGGACAGTTAGAGAGGTAAGTAGGCAGCAACCCTCTGAAACTTTGACGAGAAGTACTTATTCCTCCTCGAACGACTGCTGGTATCAAAAGCAGATATTGAAGCAAATTGTCCCGTGATGGTATCGTCTCGTGTGTTTTCGATGCCTGGCCCTTTCTAGCCCTTTGATGTTAAAAAGCTGATTCTATGGACTTCGCTGGGAGTGCTGTATTTCAGTTTGCCTGAAGGAAGAACTTGAGCTCAAAGAAAAAATCTGCTCGAAGAGGTAGAACATATAGTTCATAGCATCAGGTGCTAAGCATATGCTCGTGAGGAACAGCCCTGAGGGTCGATTAGCTTTGTGGTCAAAGGCGAGGCGCAGATAGTATCACGGTAGTGGTATTACGTACCAGAGGCAGAAAAAAAGTTGAACAGGTTTGCAATGCAGGCCTGACTGGTGCTGTAGTAGTTTGGAAGGGCTTCGTTGCAAAGGAAGTCTCCGCCTCCTATGCATATACCCTACCCCGAGGTTGAGCAATGCGCCCGCCTTAGATAGAAATAGTCAGGCCCAGCTCATGCCAGTGACAAACCAATGACTGGGTTTTCCAAGTTCTCCAATATAGCCACATGATTATCCGCCTGTCCTAGATGCTAGTGGCGATATCATCCGTTGTGCGCGATATAGGCTCGGTCCCAGCGAAGAGTCGAGAATACTCCGGACGATCGCATGGCTACTAACACAGCACGTATATGGATGCGACTGCGGAGGCTTGTTACCCCTCTTCTGAAGAAAGAAAAAGTATGGCCAGCATGGTAGTCTGTAGGTAAACATCAGGAAGTCGAAAGGGGTAGGAGAAAGGAAGGTTGTAGGAGTGGGAGAGTCTGTAAGAGGCTCAGGTCAGCGACAGGTCGGAAGAGCATGAAGGGTGGACCAGTGTCGGGATTACCAACGTTGAATGACGGAGCATGTGCAGCTCTTGTTCGAGACATTGCTAGACACTATCATGGCGTGACTACTAGCTTGTTTCTGGAGAGAGTCATACAAAGTAATATGGTCAACAGGAGAAAATATCACGGCGGGTAAGGTTTGTGGGAGGATGACCAGAGGTTGGAAAGCTGCGGCGATTTGCTAATATTCTGCTGGAGGACTGAAGGCTATTATTACCGGCTCAGTTTGAATAAGTGCGGCGGCCCACTTAAGCGTAAACTCGAACAATTCAGTTGGTCAGGTCCCTAAAACCTTAAGCCCCCCCCTCGAGGATCACAGCGGGATCCAGCTGTCCAAGCCGCCAAGGAGGCCCACACCGAGACCACGTTTTCTGTGTAGGGTTTATCGATAAAAGGGTCCTTATTCAAAGTCCCAGATCCATTCATCATTCGTCATTGGAGGGGTTCTTCAACAGCTTTTTTAAGCTACCTATTAGTATGTACATTCCCGCTCCCTACATGGTTTATAGAGATTAGGTACATAGGCGCAGAAGAACCCCACAGCAAGATAGCCTCATCCATCTGGCATACATATCTGAGTCTCGGTATTACGTCACTTACAGAAAGGGGGGAGAAGTAGAAACCATGTCCAAGCCCCTCCTGGCCATCGGCTGCGAGGGCAGCGCCAACAAGCTCGGCATCGGCGTCATCTCGCACGACCCGGCGACGGGCAAGTCGGCGATCCTGGCCAACCTGCGGGACACCTTCTCGTCGCCGCCGGGCACCGGGTTCCTGCCCAAGGACACGGCGGCGCACCACCGCGCGCACTTCGTGCGGCTCGCCCGCGCCGCCCTGGCCGCCGCCGGCGTCACGGACCCGGCCTCGCAGCTGTCGTGCGTGTGCTACACGAAAGGGCCGGGCATGGGCGCGCCCCTGCAGTCGGTCGCGGTGGCGGCGCGCGCGATATCCCTGCTCTGGGGCGGGTTACCCTTGGTCGGCGTGAACCACTGCGTGGGCCACATCGAGATGGGGCGGGAGATCACGGGCGCCGACAACCCCGTGGTGCTGTACGTGAGCGGCGGCAACACGCAGGTCATCGCGTACGCGGAGCGGCGGTACCGCATCTTCGGCGAGACCCTCGACATCGCCGTCGGCAACTGCCTCGACCGCTTCGCCCGCACCCTCGCCATCAGCAACGACCCCGCCCCCGGCTACAACATCGAGCTGCTCGCCCGCCGGTCCTCCGGCCGCCGCCTCCTCGATCTTCCTTATGCCGTCAAGGGCATGGACTGCAGCTTCAGCGGCATCCTCACCGCCGCCGACCTGCTCGCCGCCCAGATGAAGGAGCAGGACGCCAAGATCGCCCGGGGCGAGGACGTACAGGAGGAGGATAGGTTCACGCCCGAGGATCTGTGTTTTAGCTTGCAGGAGACTATCTACGCTATGCTCGTCGAGATCACCGAGCGCGCCATGGCGCACGTGGGCAGTAATCAGGTCCTCATCGTGGGCGGCGTGGGATGCAACGAGCGCCTGCAGGAGATGATGGGACAGATGGCCAAGGAAAGGGGTGGAAGCGTGTATGCGACCGACGAACGCTTCTGCATCGACAACGGCATCATGATCGCCCATGCCGGTCTGCTAGCATTTGAGACGGGATTCCGAACACCGTTGGAGGACAGTACCTGTACGCAGAGATTCAGAACAGATGAAGTTTACGTTAAATGGAGAGATTAAGAACATTCAAAGTTCCGCTGTTTAACTGTGATTGGGATGGTTTTTTATTATTTGACTCATTATCGGTATCGTCTAAATCATAGCCTCAGCTTTTCGTGCCTACAAAGCAGTTGCCTCATATATAGGCCCTTGTCTATGACATCGTAGCTTCATATTATTCTGGTCATATGTTCACCACGCCCACAGCCGCGCATCGTAATTTACACCAACTCCTTACTGAATCGATCTGCTATTGGACAAACGCAGGGTAAGCCATACCGATTAGTGCTGGATTTCAACGAATTCCGAGATTTACTTCGTTCGGAGCACGTAGACCCTCCTGTCCCAATTGTAAGCATACAAGAAGCACCTCGGCGCCATCGGAACAGACCTTCGCACAGCACAAAATAATAGTCCACTCCCACAAGGCGCCTGGCGCCACAATGTCTGTCACGATTGAAAATCGAAATATGCCTCTCACTCGTTCTTCGTAGCTTTGTAGATGACCGTGGTCACGTACTTTGATCGTATTAGCGTATCAAGTCCGGTAGACGTGCCTGCAAAGAAATGACCTACTTTGCTCTGGTATCGGGTAGTAGCCGACACGGCGAGAACATTGTTTTTAATGCTACAAGTAGCCAGGTGGTTGAGTATGGTGTGATTCGGCATGTTCAGGACGCTGTTGTCGTCCTTGATCAGAGTATTGTTATTCATGATCGGCTTACTCAAGAAACCAGGCAGACTAGGCGGTGGTGGAAGTCGCTCCAGGGCCAGGGCGGAAAGTCTATATAGTTGAGTGTCTTCAGGCTGATCAAAATCATCTAGGTACTGGGGGATCTTAGAAGAGAAATTCTCGACGGGGTCTATGGTTTTCTGTTGTGATCCCCTGACCGAATCGTCGTGCGAAGGCTGTCTGGATGGCAAAGACAGGGCAGCTTCGTTAGATTTAGGAACGCCAGCATCCAGAGGCAGGTTTCGTGAGCTAGCATCTTCACCGCTGACTTCGATATAGTTTACGAGGTTGTTTCCAAAGTCGACGGTGGTAGGCAGGTCTGGAGACGTTTGCATACTGCCATCGACCAAGAATTTTATGTGATGGGTGCCGGGGAAGACTGGTATTACCGTCTCTAATACGCCTTCCTTACTCTTGCTACAACCCGATGTGTTAGCAATACATGAAGATGAATTCCACGTGCTATACAAGCTTGACCCCGACGGCCCTCGGTCTTCTGAGATCCATGGGAGAATCTATATCTGCAAAAAGGGTCAGAACTCACGATGGAACCAGTCGTTGCTTTCGACTCCATTGAAAAGGTGTCCCTGTCACATAGACCTTCTGGCCGCCCCGCAACCACTCAATACGGGTTGGTATAGTCGGCCTCGTCTTATCGACGCGAAGTTCCTCGGTGTCTTCTTCGTCCGTTGCATTGCTCAGCCCCGACGCACGACGTGGTATGCTACTCGCATCGTCGAGGGGCGGGACATCATCCACAGGCTTCTCATCCGCATCGCTTGGTGAGAATATGGGCGAGCCAGGAGTATGAATCTCTTCCTCAATTGGAAGCGGCAGCCGCGGCGGACGGCTGTGGTGATACGACATATCTTGAATACTGCTAGAGGTAGGTCCCGATATCAAGCTTTCCTCATACTGAGAATCGTGTGCGTACGAGTCGTGCTCCGAGTGAGAATAGGAGAAAGGAACAGCTACAGGCTTGGAGTGTTCATCCTTGAACTCTTGGGGTTTCTGCTTCTGGTCAGAAACCTTGGGTGGCGGAGCGGAGTTATTGGAGCTGGTAGAAGGGGAGGATGAGTTGAGGATGGAGAGCGGTCTGGACTGGGAGTTCTTGTTAATTATGGAGGTGCCGGTTGCCTGGACGGCCGAGGCTTCGGGAGAGGCTGGTGACCTGATATGTTGGTTGTGTATCGATACCAGGTTTTTGGGATCCTTCTTGGAAGCCCGGGGTGAGTCGTGCAACGGCTGCGAAGCGGTGGTGGGGGTGACCGGCTTCGAGGTTGACGACGGGTTATTTCCCATTGTCTGGCGTGGGGGACGGAGGAAATGATTCCCCCCTTTGGCTGTTGGTCTGTTTTTTGCTTGTTCCTGGGATGCTGGAGACTGGGGTTCTACGGAATGGGAGCTGGTTAATCGCGGGGAACTCGGATGCTGACGGGCGGGATGTAGTGCGTAGTGCGTAGTGTGTTGTGCGTGGGCGGGCGCGCAGGCGCAGACGCAGGCGGTGTGACCGAAGACGATTGCTGAAAAGTGAATCAAGCTGAGGGATGGAGGACGTGGACGTGGATCTCAAAGCAAAAAAGTGGTCATGAGACCGTTTTGGCGTAGTCCGGCGATGAGACAGCTAGACGGAGAATGGGGAGCGATTGGGCAGCTGGGGAAGAACTAAACGAGGAAGGACGACGTTCAAGGTCAAGGTCAAGGCTCTAGTGGCTAACGTCTAACGTACCCCCCAGACTCCCCCCAGAACCCCTCGAAATCCCTGCCTTTTGCCCGCTGTTGCCCGCTGAGCCCGCTGTACCCCTCCTATTCCCTGCTCGGGATGACGCACTGACCACAATAACCCGAATAACACCGCAAGGGTCCAAGTACGGAGTCCAAGTACCGTAGCATTCCAAGATGCATGAACTTTATCTCTGTATCGCATTTAATATTTCAAAGTAGGCTATTAGGTAACTGACACATTTAAAATCGTAAAATAAATGAGGCAAAACTACCTATTGATTGGATTGCTTCATTTTCACATGCTTAGGTGCCTGATTATGTCAACTTGATTTAGTTATAACTCGGTCAAAAAGTAATGTTCCATTCCAGCTGCAATAGATAAAGGTCAGAGAAGATCAAAGCGGTCAGCGGTGAGCTTAACTCCAAATGCAATCATATACATATGTATCCAAAGTGAGCCAGTATCTGGAGCCGATCGAGCCGCTTTGTTGCACTTGGATTTTTAGTTACCTAGGTACCTACATAACTGGAATCGCCAAGCCTGCGCCGCCAGCTGCCAGCCACCGGATCGGACTAATAAATTCACCTTTCGCTCCGTCTTACCTAAGGTAGGTACCTAGGTAGCCCGCTCTCTCAGTGGACGTCAATGCTGGAACGGGCGACTCTGTGGTACCTGGCTACAAGGTACATATGATCATCTGAAGCAGATGCCAAGACCGGAAGCGTCACCTTTGTCATACCTCAACCTGTCGGTAATAGCATTACAATATTCAGAAAGGGATTCTGTAAACTCCAAACTCAAACAGCCTTTCTACACCGGTCCAAATCCCAAGCCGCCCATCTACAGAGGACCAAGGACCAAGGACCATCGACCATCGACCATCGACTAACCCGCGTCGTCGCCGAGACCGAGAAAAGTCTGTTGGCCACGAGGCCAGTCCGTGAAAATGGATTGGCTGGCCCCCTTGCAAACGTTTGGCACGTCATATCTGTATCCCGCGCTCAAGTTGATGGTGAAGCTGTGCTATATTGTCACGATACCTCTACACTATACAATCTATTACCTACTCGCTCTGATCGCCTTTCTCTTATCGCCCATTTGGTACATGGTCCACGCTACTTCACGTGTCGCATTGGTCGTCGCAGGTTTGGTTGCTAAGCTTAAGGTATTATTAATGATGACTCAACTCTCTAGTTTCATAGCTTCTCCAATAATAGCACCCCTATCTGTGAGGTATGTCGGTAGATTAAAAAAGCAAATTGACTAATTGTCTACTAGTACCTTTACATCTACGTAAGAATATCCGTTGGAACCTCTTTTCTTCCCGGAAAGATCCCGTCGTACTGACACTAACACGAAATGCAGTTCGCCTGCGCAGCTCTTATTGGGATTTTTGCCGGTTGCATGTTGCATGGCACTTCGAGCTTTATCTTTGTTCTACTAGGTGTGGATGCGTCACAGAGGCGAGATTCGGAACAGGAAAGGTCTGAACTGCCGCTCTTGGATGACGAACAAGACTATGATGAACTAGAGTCCGAAACGCGAATCGGAGACAGTTCCAGCTGGTTGTCCACATCTACCTTCACCTCACGGTCCTCGAAATCAAAGGAGACGAAGGACAATCCACACGATATGCTCGAGAAGCAGTGGAAGTTGCTCAGGTCCTCCGAGAAACCCAAGAGACGACGCAGGGGATTGCTTGCTCAGACCATTCATGAGGAGAGTAGTAGCGATTTCTCCTGATGTTGTGGATGAGCAATGTCGAAGCTAGTGCTTCTCGACAACCCCCGAACAAGATCATCTTTGTTTAGCGATTCTCGGGGTTACATGTAAATTTAAGGCAGACGTTTCTATCCCTTATTACATAGAGACTAAACGAACAAGGCCATACCAAGCCAGACTACTGCAACTCTCGTTTTTTTTACCCACGGCCCCGGACCGTCGCTATAGGTAAAACCTTAAACTTTAGGGACATATCTAGACATTAACTCAGAAACGTCAGAGCTCAAACGAAAACTTGCCAAGTCGATGCGCTTATTCAATACCACCACCAATGGGGACAGTGGGCAGGCATCGTGCTACAGCTACTGGCGGAGATGTAGGTTGCGAGTGGTTCTAGATACATACCAAGCCCGGTCAAATCAAATGGTATCCCCAATACCGATTGGCTATAGTCGCTGTGTGGCATATTACTACAAGCAAGGAGTAAGGAGCAGGGTTTCAAGTGTACCTAATATATTATTTGCGAATACTGAGCTAGCAGGTAGATGTCCTGCTCTACTACATCATCAACACCAAAACTCCAATGATATTCAGTGCTAACAACAAGATTCCTCTAGACGGGCGGCTCCCCATACCCGTTGGAAAGGGAGACACTTCACTTTGCCCCCCTGTCGGCGCGTCCAGGACAGATTCTATCCCAACCAATCCGGTTCCGGTCGATGTTCTTGTTGGGGTTTCCTGCGCGGATCGACTGCTCTCTGTTCTTATCGGGACTGTCGTCGACGGAATAGACGAGATCAACGAGGTAGTGCTCGTAGGCGTTGGCGACGGCGAAGGCATAGTAACGACGCCTCCCTGGACCGTCGTCGACTTAGGCAGCACGGTCTGCGTCTGGTACCAGCTCTGCCACGCCGGGGGGTTGGTGAAAGCTACCCGTACGAATCAGCTGGCCGTCAACTCACTCACCCGTTACAAAACAGGTAGGCAAATTATAATCGCAAAGAAGGAGAAACCCATACGTCTATACGTAACCGTCCAGCTCCCGTCCGTCGTCGTGACCTCGGCCCCGTACGCCAGCGACGGCACGCACGCCGTCGTCTCGACGAGGTCGCCGTACCCGGCCACGCACCAGTACATGCACCACTTTTCCGAGTCAGCAGATCTCCTTCGCAACGCAAGAATACTAGTCCTAGGGGCGACGACGACCTAATCGTTCCCAGATAACGAGTTTGATTATGAAAACGTCACCCCCGAAATATTGTGTTAGGGGCTAGAAGGGGAGGGGGGACTTGTGATATCACGTACGCCGATATTCTCGGGCGTGCCCTGGTTCATCGCCCCGCAGCTCCGGCGACAGTCCGGCGCGGCCGCCGACTGCGCGGGCGTCGCGTCGCCGCGCACGCAGTCGAGCTGGCAGTACGGGATGTCCGTGTCGTTGACGGACCCGGGCAGGCTGCCCGTCGCGACCGCCACCGGCGCCCCGCACCCGAGGAGGCACGGCACGTCCCGGCTGTCGAACGGCGGCGACCCGTCTAGCGTGTCCTCGCAGATGATGGGGTCCGGTATGGCGGCGAGCGCGCTGTGAGTGGATATGGATAGGAGGGTTAGGAGGACGGTGGGAAGTAGGGGGTTATACATCATGTCGGATTGTAGATAATTAATTAGTTAGTTTGGGGCTTACGTCGTGGAAATGCGGGACGGTCCGTTGCTGCATGAGGGCATCGCGATAGTTATATACGCAGAAATCTGAAGCTATATCCGGCCAAGAACAGTTAATTCCGGATGTTACATTGGTGCCTATTTGCGCTCGCTTATTAGTCTGCAATAGGTTAGATAACGCGAGCAAGAATTCTCATTCCCATTGCTTAGAGAACCATATCAAAGTCAACGAAGCCCTTCATAAAAAATTACTGTCAATTTGGTTGACGGGATCATATGCTGCGGACTGAATTACACACGCGTTTCATAAGAACCGGCCTTTGAAAACGGGCCCAGCAATCTCGCGATCCGGAACGCCAAACCCGTGCCATGACTCCATTGCCATGGACATGCCGGATACCATTATCCTCGGAATCCATCCGTGAAGTCCTCATAATACAGAAAGCTCAGTGGGTTTCCCATTCAGGGGAGTATTTTTCCCACACGGGAGAAACGTCGCTTGGGGGTTTGGGTCGTGCGGAAGGGAGCGGAGACCGTTGAGTAGCCCAGTTGCGAGGTGCCTTTCGATTCTATCGGCGGTACACATCTCGGTCCCTGTCTCGGCCGGGAGAGCGGCTACGACTGCGGGTCTGACTTGCCCGACTGCGGTCGTCGTAGTCTCTTTCGCGCCGGTCCCAGTCGTGTCGCCGGTCATCTCGGTCGTCCCACCTTCGACGGTCATCTCTGGGCGGCCTATCCTCCCTTGGCGGCCTATCCTCCCTCGGCAGCCTGTCTTCCCTCGGCAGCCTGTCTTCTCTCGGCAGTCTGTCTTCCCTCGGTGGCCTATCCTCTCTAGGCGGTCGCTCGTCTCGTCCACCAGCACGATAGCTAGGAATGTAGGTGTCGACATCCGGCCGATTACCCCCACGGTTTCTAGGCGCTCGATCTCTATACGAGTCGTGATGCTCGGCAGGGTTGTCCCATCCATTCCCTGGGTACTCGGGCGGGGGCGGGCGCGGTGGCAAGCGATGGTCGCCGTGAGGCTCACCCCGGGCCCACGCAGGTCTACGGCCACCCTCTTCGCCACCTCGGTACGGACCCGCATGGTGTTTCGGGTATCTGCCGTTCCTGTTTCCATAGCCATCGCCACTACCAAATCCGGCATTGGGACCTTCGAAGGCGCCGACGCCCACGGTGCCGCCCTTAGGAGCAGGCGGGAGGGCGGCCTTTCGATCATGGAACTTCCTACGGTCCAGTTCGTGGCTATCCTCAAAAGTAGGGAGGTCTTCTGGCCTGGCGGGATAAGGCGCAGTTTTGAAGTAGGGGTGTTCCAAAGCATCAATCGCGTTGATGCGACTTCGCCAATCCAGCGTTAGCAGTTCCTTCAGTAGAGAGATGGCGCTTGAACCGTGGTCTCGGAAACGTTGCGATAGAGTCGGTGGTTTCGGGCGCATATTGAGTGCTTCGGCACCCGGCAACTGCTTCCATCCTGGCATGGTCTGGTCTGTTGGGGATCCAACTAGGTCGAAAATGATCTCAAGCTGATGTCCGTCGCTCTCTCCAGCTAGGATAGGTTTGCCAACTAGCATTTCGCCAAAGACACAGCTTGTAAGGGTTAGCGGATCATATACATTGAACGCGGTAGCCGATAATTCTTACCCAACACCCCACATGTCAATAGCAGTAGTGTACTTCTTCAGGTGCAGTAAGAGCTCAGGAGGTCGATACCATCGAGTGACGACTAGGCTCGTGTACTCCCTGCGTCCCTCGCCGCCACCCTTTCCACGCTCCGGAACTGGTCCGTCATAATGTCTTGCAAGACCAAAATCAGCAATCTGGAGGATGCCTTTGTTGTTGATAAGCAGGTTAGCTGCTTTCATATCTCGGTGGAGAATCTTGCTATCGTGTAGGTATCGAAGACCCTCGAGGAGTTGGAGGAGGTAGCATTTGATCTGCGGTACGGTGAACTGAACCGAAGGGTTGTCGAGGAGGCCGGATAAATCGTGGTCCATATAGGGCGTCACCATGTACATGATGGGTCGCTTTCTCTTGTCGGCTTGGTGGGGGTCAGTCTAAAAGAAAATCATCGTATAAGGTCAAGTATAACGTACTCATCTTGCTATGATGCTCGACAGCCATATCATCCAGGCGCAACACATTTCTATGCGATAGCAACTTGAGAAGCTTGATCTCACGGAGTGCTGTAATGGGGAATCCATCTTTCTCGTTGTGCATGATAATCTTCTTCAAAGCCACCAGCGCCCCGTTCTTTCGCGATCTCGCTTTGTGGACCTCACTGTTGGGGAGTATTTAGCATGGTGACAAACAATAGGTAGGCTTCGTGGTTTCTCACCCAAAGGTACCCTCGCCCAGTTTTCCCAAGAGCTCGTAGTCGCCAATCCTAGAGCAACCTACGAAGCTGTCTCTAGGACGCTGGTGCTGGATCGCGAAAGATCGCGGCGAAGGAGCGTCGCTCCCGCTGTTGTGCGCCATCTTCGAAGACCCAAGTTCCGGAGAAGTGTAGTTGATTTCGTAAGTCGAGGCGATGTTGCGACGTCGCTAGAATCTTGTGTGGAAAGGTCGATAAAGTCAAGAGCTTATCGACAAACTCCAGATCCAGAAATCCAGATCGCAAACCAGCATTCAGCCAGCGTGCCAGTCGGGAGCACAAGCTTACAAAAAGCCCAATGCCATTTTGGGGGTCTGGTTGAGTCTGGTCATAAATAGGTACCTTATTTATGTAAAAACGAAGCGCGTTAGGCAAGTGAGGTTTGTGATGGAAGGTAGACGAGAGCTCGTTTGGCGCGCCATTGTACGGACTACAAAGTACCGAAGTGGGTCACACTTAAGCACGCGCCACACCCAGCCGTCAGGACAGGACCTCACCAACCCCACCCAAGTGTGGCGGGAAATCATTGGTTCTTGCGGCTCAATTCAGAGCTTCCTGCTTCAATCACGACGTCGAAACCCTCTCATTGAAGCTCACTTCTATATCCATACCGAATCAACCCATTGACTGCCAACCGTGTACGAATCCTCTACAGTACGATAATCTACATCTTTAACAGAGCCACTAACAATTGCCAGATTCGAGCAACAATGGCTGGCGGCCACGGTCCAATTAAGCCTCACGTCCCTGGCATCTACAGGTTCACTGCTACTGCTCTCGGTGCCAGCATGTGGTTCTTCGTAAGGCATTCTTTACCCAATGTCCTCAATGACAGAGTGCTAATTTCTTGCATAGTTGATGTACCGCGCGAGGAAAGATGGTGATTGACCCCGAAATCCGACATGACGAGGAACACAACGCTTACCCGAAATTTAGGACCCGTCCTGCTCGGCTGGAAGCACCCGTGGGATCACTAGATCAGCATCAAGAAACGGAGGCAACGCATATTTGTACCGACGATGCAATGGTCGGCAGACACGATGGCTCGAGGATGTTAGGAAATGCATGCGCGAGCGCAATGGGCATCAATCACTTGGAGGCGGAGGGCGATAGAAGAAAGAGCTGGTCTACCAGTCCTACACTGTGTATAAACATGCTACGGCGTTACTACATTACGATTTGTTACGGCTTCTCGAACAGATAGTGGGCAACCCCCCAGGTGTCCCCGCCCTCGTAGGCGAACAACTCCGAGCACGCCATATAGAAGATCTGCCATCTGTTGTACCACATGTTCGCGTTGTCTTCGCCGTAGGTCTCTACCAGATATGGCCATATCTGCTTCTTGTTCGCTATCATCTTGGAAAGCCAATGCTTGGATCGAGTTAGCACACGGCACGGATTGCGGGGACCGGGACTGTAGGTACTCACCTCACAGGTCTTCGAGTAGTGATTGCCGTTTACCCACCACTGCTTCTCTATGTGAAGGTCCTTCTGAAAGTAGAGCAACAAGTCTGCGGACGGCACTATCCCCCACCCAGTCAGTAAGCTCTCAACCTACGGGATTTCTCTATGCCAGGCTGGTTTCAAATACGTACTCGTACCACCAGTGAAGAAATGCGTAGTCATCCAACCCTCCTCGAAATCATACGGGGTAGTCTTGTGCGTGAAGATATGAACGAACAGCTTGCCCCCAGGTTTCAGCGCCCTCGAAATCTTGGCCATGAGCTGCTCGTAATTCTTCATATGTTCAAACAGCTTCGAGTAGTTAGCGTCGTCTCACCACGAGAACTTTCCATTTCGCACCTCTATCGAGACCACCCGGTCGAAGCTCTGCTTCTTGAACTCGTAGTCCACCACGTTGCCCGTGATCACCGTCAGGTTCGTCAGCCCCTTCTCCCGGGCCTTGGCGTCGATATACTCCTTCTGCGTGCGCGAGTTGGAAAAAGCCGTGATCTGGCTCTTGGGGAACACCTCAGCAAAATACAGCGCCCCGGAGCCCCAGCCGCACCCAAGGTCCAGGATGCTCATGCCGTCGCGCAGCTCGGCGCGCTCGGCGTACAGCGCCAGCATGGCGACCTCGGCCTGGGCGAGCGTCTCACTCCCCTTGGCGTACAGGCTGCATGAGTACTTCATCCGCGGGCCCAGCATGCCCACGAGCGCGCCCGTCGCCACCTCGTAGTGCTGCGAGTTGGCGGCCGCCGTCTCGACGGCGATGGGCCGCGTCCGCAGCAGCTCTATATATTTCATATTGCGCTCGTAGTCGGCGCCCAGCGTCGTCGACTTGATCTCGTCCAGCCGCTGCGCCAGCTGCCGCCGGATCCCGATCCGGATCACGGCGTGCGGCAGGTAGCCGCCGTCGAGGAGCCAGTCTGTGTTGTTCATGGGTGAGTATTCGAATACACGAGAATATTATGAAGTACGTGTACTCATATATGTATCTAGTTCTTAGGGAAGTACTTACCAATATTCATGATAAGTTATCAATCTTATTTTGTTTTATGTATACTACGGAGGGTTGTGCAGACAGATGGTTGACGTCGTCCAAGTCTAAAGTATGTAGAGAGCTGGCTCACCGTCTCGTCTCATGCATCATGCATGAGAAGCACCCAAGCTCCCCATGTCCTAGGTGAAACAGGGCGGGATGCAGATATCAAAGTGGGGTGCGTCTAATGCAATGCATCACCTTCAACTAGTTACCTATAACTCAACTCGTCAACAAAGAGATGACTTCTAATTTACGGAGTAATATTCATTGCGGCCAAGAAATATATCGTCTAGATTGCTAAGAGTCGAGGACTCCTTAACGTGTTGAAGATAAACCTTGTTCATAGGAGGTAGGTGTAGGATATCTTCAGTTTCTTCCTTTTTAGACCTATTGGAGACATCCTGGATCCACTCCCCGGAATAGCGTACGAGTTAGCTCACGATGTAATAAAATGAAGCTTGACCACCAGATAGAGATAATTGCAAATGCATTGTTCATTATTCTCTCAACCCTAACCAATTATGTAATGTCGCCGAATACCCAGCCTTTCAAGTTTTCCGTTTGCCCTTGGGGTCTCGACGCCTTTCCCAGATTTGCAGATACGACTCGCCCAGATACAATAATTCCTTTTGGGTCTGCTCCACGAACAAATCCTGACATACCACCCATTCGTCTCTTCCCTTATCCTTGAGTTGTACTTTCCACGTCTTTCGTTCCTCTCCTGAATCTGCTACGTCCTCCTTAGCTCTCACTGCCTCGTGAGTTACGTTCGCAACCAAATCGTACCAGATCGGGTCTCCTGGCGGGTGGTCTGCCGGGCTCGGTTCTACGAAAGGCGATACGTCGAGACCCAGGCGCGCGTCGAAGGTGACGATCGTAGGATTACGCTCCGATACGAATTTGTTCGTAGAGAAACGCTTGATGTGGAACATCAGAAACGGCGGTAAGGGGTGCATTAATCGATATCGTTTCCTCTGCGCTAGATGCTCTTGTGCCTTCACACCGTCATATTTCGACAGAATATTGGTGAGCGGCACTTGCGGAATGATGTTGCGCTCCAGCTCATCCTGGAAAAGGGGCGCCGGCGGCAGGTCGAGCGTCAACAGTAGGAAGCGATTGATGTCCGTCTTGACCTCCGCCGCCTCCTCGAACCGCAAGCGGTCACTAGCATCTGCCTTGGCTGTGATGGCTTGCGACTCGACCTTCAGCTTGCCCTGAAATATCCGCTGTACGATACTACTCCCTGGCTTCGTCTTGCTTCCCCCAAGTCCCAGATGCAGATTATTAAGAAACCACGACAAGAAATCGACAGGGTCGGATTGCGTTGTTAAGGTAAACTTCTTGTTGGACTTTAGCGATATCTCCTGCAGAAGTTCGTGCGGCGACACGTGGTTCTTGAATGCTCGTGGGTTCCATATCTTTCGGAATAAGATACCGCATCGCTTAACGAGTTCAGCGCGCGCCGAGAGGTCTTCTAGCAGGAAGAAATTGCGAAGGGGCGTAACGTGAGATAGCGCCTGTACTATGACATTCAGATAGTCATTGTCCTTGATGTTGTTCATTCCCACGAACCCAGGCGTATATTCCTTCCCGTCAAGCGTCCACGCAACTCGAGCCTTGCGATCCAGCTCCATAACCTCCTGCTTCGTATATCTCGGGTCGGATACGTATTTGATGTCGTCCAAGGACTTGCTCTTGACTTCGTATCCTTCCGGTAATACGTATACCTTTTGCGTCTCCATGTTAATAAAGACATGATGTCCGACCTCGAGCGAGTGGAAGTATGCGTGTGATTTCGGTCCCCGGCCCTGGAAGTATTTCCCACACACTAAACATGCGTAGACGTTTATATTCGACAGGCTGATAGAGCAAAGCTTCTCAAAATCGAAGTCGAGTACATTGCGATCTATGGTGTCTAGGTACAGGTCGTCGTAACCCTCCGTAGGCGCAGATTGTCGAATTGGCGCTTTCGAAGGCTCATCTTCGAATCCATCGTCTTCGTCTTCGTCTTCGTCTTCGACAGGGTGCGCGTTGTCGAGCTTCGCGTCTGAAAGGGATGCGCTGACACCGTTCACGTCTGGGCCCTCATTGAGTCGCGATCTCTTTGGCGCAGGCGAGTCGACACCTTGAAGCTCCTCCAAAGCTTCAGTAGCCTGTCTTTTGGGGGCTTTCCTCCTTCTCGGCATAATGATAAGTTGGAAGTGCCTTCAAGTTTTTATTATGTTAGCGGGTTGGCCAAATGTGTCGGTTTTCGAAAGCTGATATTTGGTTTGAGCAAGGCTGAAGAGAAGAGAATGATTGTAGCGGCAGAGTGGATGCAAGCAGACAAGTCGCGGTTTGAAGCTATCAAAGCTTAAACTTTTTTGTTCTAGGTACGTACCGCATTGGCCCCACCGAGTTCCAGACCATCGGCACCTTTTGCCTCAAGTTCGAGGCCATATATCTGAATCTTGGAATAGAATTAATAGGATTACAGTAAATTCATATATCATGTTTATAGAGTATTTTAATTAGGACGTGGTATATTATTGACAAAACTGGACACTATCTCTATGAGATCCGTAAACACCACAGAGCATGTGAATCATTCATGAATAGGTATTCTCTATTGGGGTATCATATTTTATCATAACTTCATATCGTATCTATTGCCGTGTCATTTCAACACCTGCTTCAACTTAGAAGTCCTTCCCCTCATTGGTGTGCTTTCACCAAAGGGCGTTCTAGGCGTGCTACCACCACTTCCTCCGATCTTGCTCCAAAGCCGCTGAGCCGCGGGCGTCAGGCCACCAGTGACACGAGGACTGCTTGGAAATCTTGGAACAGGGGTTTTGTCTACTCTCCCGGTGAAGCCAATCTTGGAAGAGGTCCTCTTGGACTGGGAGATGCGGTCGACCATGCGATGGTGAAGAGCCTCTCTCTTGCTCTGTTCTTTGATAATAAAAGGATTCGGGGTTGAATCGCCTGGACCGAGATTTATTTCCGGCGCTGGACGTAATTCGACCTCCGGCTCCTCGTCGTCCACGAATGCATACCCATTAACTCTTGGCGTTTCGCTTCCTGCGGCAGTCGAGTTCAACGCGCTTGCATCTCGCTTCCCCGCAATGGCGTCTCGGACGGCAGAGAGTGATGGTGATGGCGGTATAGATTCGTCGTCGCTAATTTTCGGTGCCGGCATCCTAGTGTTCTCGTAGTTGACACCCTTAGGTGCAGCTCGAGACTCGGTTTCTGCCCTTTGAACTATGGTCTCCATCGAATCCTCTACGCTCTCGGGGACGAACATCAGCGAGTTATTCGGCAACGCCTTCCACGTGTCAGGTTGAGCAGGCCTGTCGTCGCGATCCTTTATTGCCAAACGGTCCTTTTCAAAGCCATCGTCCGTCAAACTCCGCTTCTCCGCCAGATTTGCTTCGATTTGTTTCTGCTTCATCTGCATCTTAGATGGTAGCTTATTCCCCGACCATAGCCAAGCGTACTTTTCGGCCCTTTTTGAATTCTGTTTGTCCAAAAGTTTGTAAAAGCTCTCGTTGTCCTCGCTCGTATATTTGGATTGGAAGGCACCCAAACTCATATTCGTATCCACCTCATCCTCCTCTTTCGAGATCGAAGGAGCCAATTCAGAGGTCACAGATACTGGCGTATCTCCGACAAAACTTCTAGGGGTCTGCGCACCTGGCGCTAATGATGTTCCTCTCCTTGACTTCCGACGTCCTGGGGTCATGACTTGTTGAAGACGTCGGCTTGCGCTCGAGATCCATGCTGTGTCCTTAGACTCGAGCGCATCTAGGTATTCTTGTTGCGTTTCGCTCTCCAAAAGACCGGGGAAGAAATCGCGCGCGATGATTTGGGACAAGGCATCCGTATAACTGTCCTCGTCGAGGATTTTCTTTGGTCTCTTTATTCGCTTCGGAGGTGGCGGTGGGGGCATTAAATCCAAATCGTTTCTCTTGCGAACAAGAGCTGTGGAAGTGCTTGCGGTATTGTCCATATTCGTATATTCCTTTTCGCTTGGTGGGAGTTGTCGGTGTTCAGATTGGATTGAAGATGAGAAGATAACGAAGGGTTGCCTCAGTGCTTAGCATATGTGATCCATCGCTCTTATCGATAAAGCGCATCTGGGAGTACCGGTACTTAGGTCCACATTATTTTGCTTCACAATCAGAACTCCAAGCAGCAAGCACTGAAGTGTTTGCTGCTTACGTAATCCCTCAAAGAATTTGTTTTCGACTACTACATTGTCACGACGTGAACCGAGAGGCGCAGAAACAACATCGTTGTTTCGCAAGGGGCTACTGTATACGTTTTCACTGAGGCCCTTTGTCCTTCTGGTCTAGGCCCTCTATCTTGGCCTGTATACCAACTCGTCCAAGGGGCTAAAAGCCGACAGTCTAACATACCTATGTTAAGATGACGAATATTTCTACGTTGATGTGAAGATTAATTATACTACGGTTCATTGAACTTATATTCCTACTCAGGAACTGATGAGTATAACCTGGCCCATGTCTATTAGTTATGTCTTTCGGAAGATAACATACATTTCATCTGGAAGCTCCTAACTTATCAGATCGAAATAGCTAGTAACAATCAAGAGTATTCTAACATAACTATGAAAATGCGTGTTCTATATGTTTGTACTATTATTCAGACGCCCAGAGTATGTAAGTCAAGTTATCTGATTCGAAACATGTTTGACAGACATGGATGTGTCACCCTAGGAATCTAGAGAATAAGGGTGACATATAAAAAGAACTGGAACCTGTCAGTTGTTTACCGTAACGTCTCTGACTAAAACTAGGTGACAAGACTTCCCGGAAGCCATCGAGGACCTGCGTCTAGTCATGCGCAGCTCGGATTAGCAATGACCCAATCGACTCCCCATCGTCCCATTCTCTTTGTGAAATCTCACTAAGCAGGTATTTTTTTATGTTACGCCCCTTTCATCGAAATAACAATCTGCCCTATGGAGATAGCCATTACCTACCTCCTAAGGTAATATTATACAGCAGGATGGACGAGACCAGAGGTTAAAGTTGCTTATGATGGACTTGGTAGACTCGGACTATTCCTCGAAAGCGATATACACCATAACGTCTACATAAATACCTAGTAAATTTCCCTGTCCTAGAGTATGGCTGGAGAAAACAATGGCAAATAAATGAAAGATTCTCGAACAGTCACGTAGTCACGTATTAAAACACCAGTTTAAGGTCGCCAAAGGGCCCTTTATTGTGGTATGTAATAAAAGAAGAGATATGTACAGAAGAATGGGTGATGTTACACTGAAGTCTAATGCTCAAAAATGAAAATGAAAATGCTCCCTCAACCCTTGGGGAATCTCAAATCCCTCAGTCAACCTGAACCTGAACCTGAGATTGTCCAAATAACAACCGTTCCAAATGCAAGTTCACCTTCCTATGTATGCAACTCCAAAAAGCTCTTTCCTAATTCATCATCGTATCCACGTGATCTTTTCCGCCTCTTATAACTAGGAGGCAGCGAATTAAGCGCGGAAGGAGCGGCCCGACCGCTTCTTGCCAGCCGCGGCGATGTTGAGAGAGGTGCCCTGGCCCGCGGAGCAGCTGGTGCCGGCGGCGAGGGCCATCGACACGGACCACTGGCCAGACGCGCACTGCTGGTAGCTGGAGCCCATGCAGTTGAAGGTGCCCTCGGGGCTGCAGGCGCCCGTCATGGCAGATCCCGAGCCGCTGGTGGATCCCGAGCCGCTGGTAGATCCTGAACCTGAACCTGAACCTGAACCTGAGCCAGAGCCGGAAGAGCCGGAACCGCTCGTGGGCGCAGGCGTGTCGGCAACGGTCGAGGTCGGCGAGGAGGCGGCGGCGGACGTGGCGGCTCCAGAGCCAGAGCCGGAAACGGGCTGCGTGATGAAGACACCGCCGGCGCCGCCTGCAGCTGCTGTTGTGGATGCAGGGGCTGCGGCGCTCGTGGTGGTACCTGAGGAACCAGAGCCAGAGCCGGAGCCGGAGCCGGAGCCAGAGCCGCTGGAACCTGAGCCTGAGCCTGAGCCAGAGCTGCCAGCCGAGTCACCAGGAGTGCAACCGTCAGTGCCGCAAGTGGCAACTTGGCTACCGGAGGTGTTGTCCTCGACGGAGGAACCGGCGTCCTGGAACTTGTACTCGTACGACTCAAGAGTAGTAGGCTTGCCTCCGATGTTGAGGACGAGCATGTCGGGCAGCTTGTCGAAGTTGGACTTGTCACCACCAGTTCCCGTGAGCTCCAGGCCACCGCAGTTCATGTACATTTCACGGTTGCCAACTTTGTTGAACCACGTCCAGGCGATCGTAGCCTTGCCTGCAGGAATGTCGCTGGGAATCGTGTAAGGGTAAGTGAACGGGTCGTCGGCACCGGCACTGTCGCCGAGGTTGCCGCTGGTGTCCTTGGCGGGGCAGCCACCCTCGATGGAGTGGATAACCTTGAAGACGCTGTCCTTGGTAGGGTTCTCGTCGTAAGTGATGGCGACCTGGCAAGATCCACCTCCGTGGACGGCCTGGCCGGTGAACGAGAGCGTCTGCTGGGAGCCGAGCTCGTAGGTGTTGGTCTCACCGCCACCGGCGGAGTAACCGTTTCCAAACTTGCAGGGGAAATCACTGCCGCTGGCATCGAGAGGGCTGTTGTTGAGCGCCGAGGGGTTGAAGGGCGCGGGAGTCTTCATCTTCATGTGAGCGTTGACCGCGGCGATGAGCCCGGCGGTAACGGCAATCTTTGCGTAAACCATTTTGAGTGAAAGTAACGGAGACGTTTATCTGGTTCCTGACCGATAAAATCTCTGAAAGTGGTATATGTTCTGAAAATGAAGTGAAAAGATCGATGTGAGACAAGACTGTCGAGTCGATATGTACTGAGTTGATTAAGTTAGCCTCGAGTCCGCCATATATACTATTTCCTTAACAGCCTGTGCATGAACAATGAAGAGACCAGGTGATAGTTCTCGAATCGAGCCTTTGTTTTGTCAAAGAAATCTCACTCGAAACTCGATTGTGAGTTCATACAAGGCTATTGTATTGCAAATAAGAAACAGCTGGTCACCAACCTTGTTACTGCTTTGTTCCGAGGGGAGGAAGCAGAGCGAATAATTCGTAACAATGAGAGAGCGAGATCGATCGAGATGTTTCTTCGTGAGCGTAGCTCAAAGGATAGTAGCGATGATGCTCCTGGCGTATCGAAGGTGAAGAAACTGAAAAACGAGGCCTGGCCTGTTTGGTGAAAAAAGAAAGAAGGAGTGTTGCAAAGATGTCGTGAAGACTGTTGCTGTTGCCGCTGGCGTGAGGAGAGGGGAAACAAAACGACCGACTTGGGGTGACCTGAAGTGAGCGTCTTATAGTCTTGTAGGATGGCCAAAGAATGGAAAGCGGCAACTAACGATGCACGGTGATGACGAAAAAGAATGAATGTAACTAAAGTCAGTAGCCTGGCGCAAGCTGCAGGAACAAGAAGAGAGGTGTGAATGATTGGGTGTGGAAGGAATCAAGTAGAACAGGCTGGCCACCCTTGAACGCACTTATTACTTACTACACAGTTACGAGATCCACTCAGAGGGCAGAGTCAAGAGAAGATCGCAGACCCCACACTTTGGGCTCGATGGAACGTATCCAGTAGAGCTCAGCCATCATCATGGCTCTCGTGGGTTTGAAGCATGAAGTTGACGGAGGCGGCAGGGGTACGGAGGGTTGACAGACAGGGGATGCAACCGGGGAGAGCGTTCGGATGCAACGATAGGCTGAACTGCTAGTTGACTCGCCTTTGACCCGTTTCGTCTTGGCTCTGTGGCGTGGCCAAACATCGGTCTAAGTGGCCAGTATAGGCGGATACATCGAGAACTACTTGCATACACCTAGGTAGCTTCTGTTCTCTTCTTTGTTGGTTTTCCCATTTTGTTAGGCTCATACTACCCATATTGTGCGTACGTATAGGGGAGGTTGACTCTCCAAGCGACCCGATCGACGACCTTCCCTGTCCTCTCCCTCCCTAACCTCTTGCATCAGCCAACTAACAGGTAGCTAGGCATCTTACGAGTCTTGAAGGAATATACAGATGGGTTCGCACAATGCCGACCAGTTCCAAGAATATTAATTACAGAATGACAACTTCCTAAGCTGTATTATGGTCAGAGATTAAGAACGAAGGGGGAGAGACAGGAGTTCGTTTATGGCACAGCTACCAGTTACCTAAGTTTCAGGATTTTTTCACGAATTACAGAGGTACTTTGACCCTGAGCTATAATACGACAAACCAATCAAATGGCCATGTGACAAAGCCTACTTGCCCGATTAGGGTGGTTTGGCCACCAATCAACTTATGATAACGTGGAGTTTGACCTTACGATTGGGATTTAGGCTGCATTTTCTCCGACTGCAAACACGAAGTCGAAGAAAACTTTATACGGTACCTACCCTGGCGCCTGGAAAGTCCAATACCGAGAAGGTCGGTGTGCGTAAAGGATTTGGAACGAACAATCATGACCACGACTTCGCATAGTATCCAAACTACCTACGTATGTGAGAAAAAAAATCGACGAAGATCGCCAGGAGGTTATCCTCGTTTAAAGACAGGGGAAGGCACGAGTGGTTGTCCGCTTACGTATTGTGGGCAAGGGGACAGGGGAATAGGGGATTTTTTTTTCTTCTTCCCGCTCGAGAAAGCCTTTCAGCCTCTCAGAATTTCAGCCGATCACATTCTGCGCGCGCCGAGAGATCCAATTCCAACCACTCACGGCTTGAAGACAGGGGTTAAGCCGATCCCCGAAGAAGCCTGTTAACCTTGTTAACCCTGTTAAGCCTGCAATGCAACCCCCCAGCCCCTGACATGGGTCCTGCAAGCTTGCATTTTAGCGAGAGGCAACCCCCGCCCCCGCTTGGCTTGGGAAGTTGAAACGGCACTGGTTTCAGGGGTCCGTCCATTGGAAGGGTTCTCGATGCGGGACTCCCCAATCGTCTTTTCATCTTTTCGTCAACTCTTACCTATCCATTTTCGATGACCAACTGATTACGATGTGTCGTTCCCGGCCGTCAGGGTTTCGGCCTCAAGCATCGAATTAAGGTTATTATGTTACTTGACTGATGGCCAGAGAAGGCTGAATCATGACGGCCAATGGTGTTATTGTTCCTCATTTCTTGTACCTTGCGTCGTGTGTCCTTAAAGCCAACCCTACCTGGGTACGCATTGCATACTGACCACTAGAGTTCGTACGGACGCAGGAGTCTGTCACGTCCCGGGTCACGCATCTTAGCTAGTAAAGTGATCTCGTGGCTTGACGATCACCAGATGATTGGGGGCGGCACTGCGGGATCTGGCAGATACTAGGTATGCTTGATTATTATAAGCCGCCTCCTTACAGTGTAACATCCGAAAATGCGGCTCACCACGGTGAGATAGTTACACGTTGGTCATTATATCGAGAAACAGTTGTTTCGACCTGTGACCTATTTGTTCCTGTCTTGGCCCAATATAGAGCATACGCAGACCAATCAATCCACCTACCCCGTCGGTCCTGCGTTTGATGAAGTGGCGGATATTGAAGAACACCACTCAATGCCTGTGGTACCTTAGAGAACATATATTTCCATAACGAAGGACATGCTCTGCGTGGCAGTATTGCCTGTAAGGAATACAGGTGCCTAGTAGCCTCTAGTTGCGAGAAATACGACTTCAATACGGGGATGCCTACCTGGTAGGTTGATAATGAGCAAGGTAGGCTGGCTGCTACGTACCCAGTTAGGAGGCCTATTCCAAGTCTGTAGCATTCATCTAGACGCTTCCATTTGCACATGATAGCAGGTATTCTTCGCATTTCAACTTGGCCCATTACGTAAAGCGACGGAGTGGCTGTACATTAGCAAGTTCTTCATATTACAGGGGAGAGCTCAAGCGCCGATAGCTGCCTGTATAGGATAGGAAATATTGACTTGATAAAAATACCTGAGAAAGCTTGAAGATCTAGGCGTCCTTGTAATTACGGCAATCTTGGCGTTAATGGGAGAGCCTCTCGTGTTTTACGGATAATGATGGAGACTAATGACTTTAGGAATTGGCGTTGTCGTGAGAAGCGAAGCTCAGAGCCCTCGGCGTGAGCGACCGAGCTATTTGCATCGTCATGCGTAAAGGCTGTAGGAGCCGTCACAATCAAAATGGCACAGATAGGACCCTCTGGGCTCATCAGCTGACCACGCTGAAGGAATATATCTCCATCACTCGAACTGGTTTCATGTTTACTATGACAAGACCTCGGCCGAGTTGTCAGTCGAATGTTAAGAATCAAATTTGGCAATAAGGCGGATTTTTAAGCCTCCTTCGTAGTTCCAGGTTTATTAACTCACGATTGGGCGCCCTACGTGCAGCTGTAAAGCTCGTCAGCTAGATCAGCCCGAGTTTCAAAAAAAAGAAAAACCACCAGCAATATTCGGTCTCGGCATTATGTCTGTCGGTCCGTAAGTGATCTATTTTCGACTCATGCACCCCAGTTTGTGGCGTCATGCGTCGATCCATGCAATACAACATCTTTTCTCTGTCTAATCTAATGTACCCAAGCCACCAGTTGCACCTGTAATAGCATCCCTCCTGCACGTAATCTTGTGCGTAACCTTTACTCCTGGGACCATATTGCATGCCCTGCTTCCGAAAAGTTGATCCTGGTTGTATATCCTGCGCGATCCTCTAGAAACAAGATCTAGACAAAGCTCTCATCTAACAAATCATGAAAAGGGAATGCCGTATTGGTAACGTTGCGAACGAGGTGGTGCGAAGGTGTCGCCACGTGGGTACCTTCGTGGATCTCGACTTTGGTGTTGCCTCGACTGTAGTCCTTCCCGTTCCTCCTGTTTGAGGTTAGACGAAGCAGGCGAGAGATGGGTTTTGTAAGACCAGGGGCTCTTGAACTCACAGACGGCTGCTTCCTTTTCCTCATCCTCGACGCTCGTAGGTGAAAAGGCATCAGTGTCCTCGAAACCATAGTCTTCTCGCGTCCACATCTTCATCTTCTGCTCTCGAAACTCTTTGTAATCCCACTCGCGATCTTCAAGGAATTTGCGATTCTTGAAGACGTACACCTCACACTCGACCACTTCGCCTTCGACATTGCCTTGGCCTTTGTCGTCGCCGACCTTGGAAAGGAGGCGAACCAGGACGGTCCGACGTTCATATTCGCTTCCCTCGAATTGGTCGAGTTTATCCATGTTCGCGTCTGTCAAGCCTGTGACGTACATGCCTCGAACCTCGTGGTCCTTGTCCGGAAAGATGCCTGGATAGTCTTCGTGATTGACCCGGCTACAGAACTATGTCAGCTATTTATTATGGATTTCGGATTGACGCCCGACTCTCGAAATCTCAGGGTATTAAGGGGATGCCCTCTGACGATTGGCTTGTTCTATATATCAACTTACCGTCGACAATATCCATGTAAAATAGCCGGTTTAAATTCATGAAGGCTTTTAAGCAGCGATACCTGCTCCTTGGAGGATCGATAGCAGACCGTGAAGAACACCTCGGGGGCCATCTACGAATCATAGGTAAGTTATCATGAGTTATCCTTTGGAGCGAGGACATCTTACCAGGGTGCCTGATAATAGTTAGCCAGCAACAACATGAGGGCTTACGGATATAAGGAACAATGCTCACCGTAGAAGAATGCTGCGTGAGTGCGGTCCGACATGGTAACTTATGTCGTTGAGGATAATATCGTTTACTGACGAGCTAACACGATATGGTGAATTACTGGTGGTGTAATCTTCGTGGCGGAGGGAAGTTTATAGGCTTGTGAGAGGTGTGATTGCGATGATTGCAACAGCTGTAATGATTGTGACAGAGGTTGTGGTAAGAAGAGGAAGGTCTAGCTCTTCTTATATACTTAATGCGATGTCAATGGACTGGTTCTATGGGCTTCAATGCACGATAGTTGCCCACGTATCTGAGACGCTAGTCTTATTCATAAGAAAGAGAAGTGAGACATATGGGCAAATGGCAACAAATGTCACAAGGGTACGCTCTCTTCAAAATGGACCCTTTTGGTGTTTGTTCGGAGGTACCTGTTTAAAGATCGCCAGCTGGGCAGCAAGGATACCCCTAAGCTGTCATAAACTGGGGTAATAGAGCACTTAGACTTTAATCTTATCTTATCTCTATGTCCGTCGATTCGGGTTTTTAAGAGCAAACCTAAGGTATCTAGGTACCCCGCTAGATGCCCTGTCCGTTAAGCAGCAGACCCACTCTTTGAGAGGTCCCTGAAAATTAAGCCAATCAAATCTGTCAAACCCAAAAGATATCGGAAGATCAGTAAGGCCTAGCGTCCGATACAATTCGTCGAGCGTCGCGCCCACCTCTAGTTCCCCAGGTGGTTTCTCGTCGCGAAGCTCGAGTTTTTGAAGCTTCTCCAATTCCGCCTCAGCCTCGCGCCCATACTTTTTCCCTGTACAATCTTTCTGATTACTGCATGATACCCCTCAATCTCTTCCTATTTTCTCCTTCTGTTACGGGCGTCTGAGGTAAACCAACGATTTTCATACGCGCAACACGTATACATTAATTTCCATCCCTGGTCGCATCACGCTGTCGCGCACTTGCAAGAAGCGTTTGCATGCTACCATCCTTGGCGTCGGGTTACTACTGATTCAACCGGTTAAGCTCTATATGAGCTACGCATGGTAAAAATCAGCTTACGCAGTGTGCGCATGCCGCACTAGCAGCCATGTCGGGCCCAGCGCTTGAGGACATCATTAAGAGGCTGACCACTCAAGAAACTGGTATGTACCTTCACGAGTTTCATGTTCTTCCAATCCGCCCAGGGCACAGCTAATCTTTCGCAGAGTCCAAGGCAAAGCTCGATGCCGCTACCTCGCTACGAGACAGCCTCGACCACTATACAAATGGTCCACATTATGGCGCCTTCCTTAAACGGATGATGCCATTGTTCATCATCATCCTTCGAGGGCCATGCTTATTCCAAAGCACTTCTCCGGAGCAGGTAAGTCACGGTGGACTTCTCATACTGACCATAACTAAGCCTGGTACCTAGAAACTCCGTAACTGCGTCCTCGAGATTCTCCACAGACTACCCACCAACCAAACACAAACCTCACCCGAACCTTTTGAGCCCTATGCCGAAGAGATAGTAGACATCTTAATGGCGCTAGTTCGGAATGACAACGAAGACAATGCTACATTATGTGTCAAGATAATATCGGACATCATGAGGCACCAGCCGAAGGTCCTCCATGGCAAAGTCCAACCGTTTTTGGACTTGATCCAGGAGCTTTTCGAGCAGATGGAGAAGGTTGTGAAGGAGCAGCTCGATAGTACCGCCCTCCCCTTCAATGCGTCAGGGCCTCCCTCTACTCCCGGTAGCACACAAACGAACTTCCAGTCGCCGCGACCCGGATCGCCAGTCGCCTCTGTCACGGACTTGGGTCAGGATCTTCAGCAACAGAACCGGCCTTTGTTAAAGGGAATGCAATCGTTTAAGGTACTCTCGGAATGCCCGATCATTGTTGTATCAGTTTTCCAGACGTATCGAAGCATCATCCAACAGAATGTCAAGGCCTTCGTTCCGCTTATAAAGGCGGTACTCTGTCTCCAGGCTAAAGCACAGGAGCAGGCGCATGCCGAGGCGAAAGCGAGGGGAACCGTCTTCGCCGGAGTCAGCCCTAACATCAAGAACCGAGCAGCTTTTGGGGAGTTTATTACAGCTCAAGTTAAGACGATGAGTTTCTTGGCGTATCTACTGCGCCAGTACTCAAGTCAACTGGCCGACTTCTTGCCAACCTTACCTGAGATTGTCGTCCGGCTCTTGAGAGATTGCCCGAGGGAGAAATCAGCCGCACGCAAGGAGTTGTTGGTTGCGATTCGTCATATTATTAACTTTAATTTTAGGAAGATTTTTTTGCCAAAGATTGACGAACTCCTGGACGAGAAGACTCTCATCGGTGACGGCCTGACGGTATATGATACACTCAGGCCGTTGGCGTACAGTATGCTAGCCGATTTGATACACCATGTCCGTGAATCGCTGTCCCCGGAGCAAATACGAAAGACGGTCGAAGTATACACGAAGAACTTGCAGGATAATTTTCCGGGCACAAGTTTTCAGACCATGAGCGCGAAATTGTTGCTGAACATGGCAGAATGCATAGCCAAAATGCAGAATAAAATCGATGCCCGGCACTATCTGCTTATGATTCTCAACGCGATTGGCGACAAATTTGCGGCGATGAACAGACAGTATCCTAATGCTGTGAAGCTCTCCAAGCTTTATGAGCAGCAAGCTGCTGATCAGGTCCCCGATACGTATCTCGCAGATAAGGAGCATCACCCTCAATGGGACGAGACTGATATCTTCACGGCAATGCCAATCAAGACGTCCAACCCCCGCGATCGTGGCACCGATCCCGTCGCGGATAACAAGTTCCTCTTCAAGAACCTGATGAATGGCCTTAAAAACACATTCTATCAACTACGATCATGCAATGCTACGCTGCAAATCGATCCCAAGAATGCACCGCAGCATTGGCAGGATGTGTCGTACGGGTTTTCTGCCGAGGAAGTCAAGGTTATCATCAAGCTCTTTCGAGAGGGTGCCTATGTCTTCCGATACTATGAGATTGAGAAGCCTACTGCCGAGGCCCAGTACGCCTCGCCGGTGGAATACATGGCTAACTTCTACATGGTGTCTAGTAGTAAGGAAGAAAAGGATCTCCTTGAAACTTTCGCTACGGTCTTCTATTGCATTGATCCAGCTACGTTTCATGAAGTATTCCAGCAAGAAATCCCCCACCTTTACGAAATGATCTTCGACCATACCGCCCTCCTACACATCCCTCAGTTTTTCCTAGCAAGCGAGGCTACATCGCCAAGCTTCTGTGGCATGCTTCTGAAGTTCCTGATGGAGCGAATCGACGATGTCGGTTCAGCCGATGTGAAGAAATCATCTATCCTCCTGCGACTGTTTAAGCTTGCATTCATGGCTGTCACCCTATTCGCGAACCAGAATGAGCAGGTATTGCTTCCGCATGTTGTGGATATTGTCACCAAGTCAATCGATCTATCGACCAAGGCCGAAGAGCCCATGAACTATTTCTTGCTCCTACGATCACTGTTCAGGAGTATCGGTGGCGGAAAGTTCGAACACCTCTATAAGCAAATATTGCCTCTTCTGGAAATGCTGCTCGATGTTCTCAACAACTTACTTATGGCTGCCCGAAAACCGGCCGAGCGCGACCTGTATGTCGAGTTGTGTCTCACGGTTCCAGCACGCCTTAGTAATTTACTACCACATTTGAGCTTCTTAATGAGGCCTTTGGTTGTTGCTTTAAGGGCCGGCACGGATCTCGTGGGTCAAGGGCTGCGGACGTTAGAGCTCTGCGTTGACAACCTGACGGCAGATTATTTGGACCCCATCATGGCGCCAGTGATAGAGGACCTAATGAATGCACTCTTCGAGCATTTGAAGCCACATCCCTACAGCCATTTCCACGCCCACACTACAATGCGCATACTGGGAAAGTTAGGCGGTAGAAACCGAAAGTTCATGACCGAGGCCCTACCTGTCGACTACCAGAAGTATGCTGACGATTTGTCGAGCTTCGATCTGCGTCTGATAGGATCAAAGAAGGATCGTGCCTTTCCAGCCGAACTTGGTATCGACTTCGCCATCCGTAAACTAATGGAAGTCCAGAAGCCCTCGAAGGCCAACTCGGCTAGGCAATTTGATGGATTTTATAAGAAGCAGGCTTTGCAGTTTATCAAGTCTCAGTTGAAGCTCCGTGTAGGCGTTGATCACTTGCCCGAGGACCTCCCTCGGTTAGTTCGTCTTCAAGCACAGGATCTACTCTCTCGAAAGCCGGCGGCAGACTTCAAAATCTTCAACGTGTCAGATCGCTCGCGGTCGGTTGCTAAAAAAGACGAGCAAGACGACATTACAAAGCGTCTCATCAAAGCCATGATGTATGCAGAATCACTACCCGAATTTCGCGAGGAGGCCGACGTGTTTCTCATGAACTTGTGCCGGCACTTCACAATCGTCGAAATCGGACGTGGGCTTGTGGATGTCAAAAAGGAGCTTAGTCCATTTGACGCTCAAGCTGGGGAAGGTCCCCTATACATCGACACTCGAATTCTGGCGGATGCTATTGTCGAATCGCTCGCATCAGAGCTGCCTGACGTACGAGACGCCGCTTTTCGGGCAATCCGAGCAGTCTATGACTCTACTGCAACTATCTTCGGATCCGAAACCCATGTTGGCCGGCTGGCGTTCTTCAGCCATCTCAGTAGGACCTTCTGTCACGCCTGTAACGAGGAGGAATGGTACACGAAGACCGGCGGCAGTCTCGGCATCAACTATCTTCTCGTGGAAGTTGATCTTGGTGATCCTTGGGTCGCATCGAAACAAATGGACTTCATACGAGCTCTGATGTATGTGATTAAAGACATGCCGCAGGATCTACCAGAGAAGACTAGAAGCTCTGCCCAGACCACGCTCGAATCGCTCTTAAGAAGAATCACAACAAATGTGAAGAAGGAGGATGTATTACCCGCCCCTGCTCAGCCGGGCCAACCTCATCCCAGACCATCGCGTCTAACACAAATTTGTGTTCTGTTCAACGACGAGCTCTCCCACATGAATAAACACGTTCGTGGTACGGCAAGGCGGTCTCTTGAGATCATAGCCAGCGCAGCGAAGGCAGAGATATGGGAGCTGTTACAACCTCACAAAGACCGCCTGCTGCAGCCCATCTACGCCAAGCCTCTACGAGCACTGCCGTTTTCAACGCAGATTGGATACATTGATGCGATTGCCTATTACATGAGTCTAAAGCCCGACTTTGTTGCCTTCGATGATCATCTGAACCGACTGCTTATGGAGTCGCTAGCTTTGGCTGACGCTACTGACGAATCCCTAGCTGGCAAGCACGCCGAGTTTCGGACGCACGAATCTATTGTGAACCTTCGCGTGTCTTGTATCAAAATCTTAAGCAAGGCGATGGGATTTGATGATTTCCAGAAGGGCCAAAATAATCCAACGCGTACGAAGATTGTCTCCGTGTTTTTCAAATGCTTATACTCGGAATCCAAACCAACTATCGAGGCGGCTAATGATTCCTTGAAAGCTGTCCTGTCCCAAACGAATAAGCTGCCTAAGGATCTACTGCAGCAAGGACTTAGACCTGTCCTGGCAAATCTTCAAGATCCTAAGCGTCTAAGTACTCATGGACTGGATAATCTCGCGAGACTTCTACGCCTCCTTACTACGTACTTTAAGGTGGAAATTGGTGCTCGACTACTTGACCACATTAAGGTCCTCGCAGATCCGAACCTTCTTCAGCAGATATCCTTTACGTTCTTCGAGCAGAACAACCAGATGAAGGTCGTTGCGTCGGTTTTCAATATATTCCATCTCCTCCCCCCTGCCGCAGAGCAGTTCAAAGAACGGCTCATCGACACCTGTTTAGAACTTGAGGACAAATTGCGTCGAACCCACCACAGTCCTTTCCGGGCCCCGTTAAACAAGTATCTAAATCGATATCCGGCCGAAATCTGGAATTTCTTACTGAGCAAATTGGAAGATCTGAAATATGGTCGATTCTTGGCTCAGACCCTTATGCAGCCGGAAAGTAAGCCTTTACGAGACCATGCTGTTGCCAACGTAGACGGATTGATCTCTACGTGTACTCAAGTCATTAATGCTGCGAAGGACACTCGATTTGTGGCGGTCGTCAACACCATCAACATTCTCGACTCGTTAAGCCAACATTCTAGTACCCAGAGCTGGTTGGAACGGAAGGACACGATCTCGTGGCTAAGACAGGTTGGTAAGGACTTGGAGCGTCACCTCCGGACAAATAACCTATCACCTAGTCTCCGACTACCTGCCGACCAAGCAGCTGAACAACTCATGGGTATCTTCACTAAGGCACTAGCCTTAAATCCTAGAGAGTTAGATGCGCTTTTTAGCCTGGTGGATTCCGTTACTTCAGACGAGCTGCGAGCGACGCCGTCCTTGTTCAGTTTCCTCTACAGTTATGTTATCTGTAGCGACTCTATCGATTACTGGAAGTCGGTGGTCCTTCGCTGTCTCGACATCTACGCTGGCAAGAGTTCCCCTCAAAAGACCAAGTGCTTCTTACTCCGCTACGTCGTCAACCCCATCATTGCTATGGACGTAATGCGAAATTGGAATCAACCGAGAGCCCAGAGACTTGTCGATCGGACTGTCATCGAATCTATCAACGTCAAGATATGGAAGGTTACCCCATCAGAGCCACAGGAAGATCTAACGCAACCGGGTATCGATCACACAAGAATGGAAGTTCTCCAGCTCTCCGCAATGCTGGTCAAGTACCATCATTCTATTCTGCAAGATGCTAGGAAAGATATCATCAAGTTCGGTTGGACCTATATTCGTCTAGATGATGTGATCAACAAGCACGCGGCCTACGTTGTCATTGGCTATTTCATTGCCCATTACGAAACTCCTCCAAAGATCGTCACTCAAGTATACTATTCGTTACTAAGAACGAACCAAAATGAAGGACGTGCCCTGGTCACTCAAGCTCTCGAGTTGATGGCTCCTGTTCTGCCTCAGCGTTGTACTGCCATGCAGAGCGACCGTAATGCCGTTTGGGCTATGGCGCCGCGCCGTATCTTGGCCGAAGAAGCGCAGAATGTCCAGCAGATGACGAGCATTTTCCACTTCCTAGTCCGGCATCCCGACCTCTTCTATGAGTCTAGGGACAAATTCGCCTTGTTGATTATCACATCGCTTCGAAAAGTTGCACCTTTCGTGTCTTCTTCGACGGAGAGTAAGAGGCTTGCTCTGAACATGATGTGGTTAATCTGGCAGTGGGAGGAGAGAAGAGTCGACGGAAAGCTCAGTGACCCCCATAGGGCCTTTTCCCAATCACCCAATTCCAGAAAACGAAGGCTAGATGGCGAGTTAGTGACTTCTTCGCCTCCATCAGCTCGCCAGGTATCCCAGATCGACAGAGCTGAATTTCAAATCCCTGCCACCTTCAGACATAAGATGATTAAGTACCTGATAGAATCTATCGCACAACTAAACGAGAGATATCAGCTACCTTCGGCGAAGCCGAGGGATACGACATCAACATCCGGGCCTGCCCTTCCGGCGCCTCAGTCCACCGAGCTGTGCAAGAAGGCGATGTCTCTCCTATATAACCTCTTGCAGCCGCGGTATTGGGGAGACCTAGATATCGACTTGTTCCCAAATATCACTGAAGTCGTCTTAGCCAGTGATAAGACCACCAAAATTCTTGACACTAACGTGTCAGAAAAGGACAACCAGGACGAGAAGTTCTTGACCAATATCATAAACACCTTGCAAATCGTCCGGATCATTCTCAACTTCAAGTCTGACGACTGGATCTTGAAGAACATAGCATCGATCCAGAAAATCTTAGAGAAGTGCCTAAGGTCAGAAAACCCGGAATTGCATGATTGTCTCCATCTAGCAGATAAGAAATATGATGATGGACGCAATGTCAAGTCCATAATTCAGCGGATCCTCGAGGGCGTACCAGAAGACGTGCCGATGGAAGACGCCGATGCAGAAGGCGAGCCGGAGGCTCCAACCTCGGAAATCATCACCTTCTTGACAACCATCGCGATGGAGTCTCTGGCAAATTCCAACTATGTGTCTGGTGTCAATATTTGGTGGTCTCTTGTCCAACGCAAACCATCGATCATCGGCGTGAATCACTTTCCAGCTTTAATGAAGGCCTTACAAAGTAAGCTAGCCAAGGAGCACGTCCAGCACTATTCTGCCGTGGTTGCGCATCAGCAGCTCGGCCCGATGCGACCCTCCCAAGATCCAAATGCTCAGACGGGAGAGTTAACTCCTTACGAACTCAGCATTCAGACCGATTTGATGATCAAAGCTATTCAGGTCCTTGCAATACGTATAGAAAAAATCGGTGAACACCGCCGGCCATTCTTGAGCGTGCTAGCTACATTAGTCGAGAAATCCCAGCATATCGGCCTCTGCGAAAATATACTCGACATGGTAGAGGGCTGGATATTCCGATCCGAGGGAACATGGCCGACGCTCAAGGAAAAGGTAGCGGTATTGCACAAGATGCTCTCTTTCGAGCATCGCAGCGACCAGACTATGCTAGGCAAATTCCTTGAATTGGTAATCCGCATCTACGAGGACCCAAAGATCACTCGAACCGAGCTTACAGTCCGTATGGAACACGCCTTTTTGATCGGAACGCGAGCCCAAGATGTCGAGATGCGCAACCGGTTCCTAAGCATATTCGACAAGAGCTTGTCAAAGACAGCATCGGCTCGCTTGTCGTATGTTATCAGCTCACAGAACTGGGATACACTCGCCGACTCATTCTGGCTGGCTCAGGCCACCCAGCTCCTACTAGGCGCTGTCGAAATGAATTCTAGTATCCAACTACATCACGAGGACTTCCGGACCCTTCCCGCATCTCTTGTTTTCGGTACTTACGCCAGGGACACGAGAGAACCTTCGATAATGGTTGATGATAAATATGAAACATTCATGGCTAGTCATCGACGTTTCGTTGCTGAAGTAGGCGACGTTAAGGTTCGAGACATCATGGAGCCTCTCACTCAACTTCAACATATCGACAGCAACCTGTCTCACAGCCTTTGGGTCACTTTATTCCCCATGTTCTGGTCTGCAACCGCCAAGGAGGAAAAAACAGACCTCGAGAAGGGTCTAGTAGTACTCCTATCGAAAGATTTTCACTCTCGCCAGATCGACAAGAGACCTAACGTGGTACAGACCTTGTTAGCAGGCGCTGCCAAAGCATGGCCAGAGTGCAGAATCCCTCCACATATTCTCAAGTTCGGTGCTAAAACGTACGATGCTTGGTACACGGCCTTGGTCCAACTTGAAAATGCAGCCATCCAGCCGGATGTCGAATCGCCCAAGGTGCGAGAGAGCAATCTCGATGCGTTGGTTGAGCTGTACTCGAGTCTCAAAGAAGATGATCTCTTCTACGGTACCTGGCGCCGGCGATGCCAGTTTGTCGAGACCAACGCAGCCTTGTCGTACGAACAGAACGGCATGTGGGACAAAGCACAGAGAATGTATGAAGCTGCCCAGATCAAAGCCCGAACGGGCGTCATACCGTTCTCTCAGGGTGAGTATATGCTCTGGGAAGATCATTGGGTTCTTTGCGCGCAGAAACTGCAACAGTGGGATATCCTGCAGGACTTTGCTAAACACGAGAACCTCCAAGATCTTCTACTCGAGTGTGCCTGGCGAAGTATAGAGATGTGGCAAACCCAAGAACAACGCGACAGCTTGGACATGATAATCAAGGGCGTCATGGATGCCCCAACAGCTCGCCGGGCCTTTTTCCAGAGCTTCATGTCCCTGCTGAAATTTCACTACAAACAAGAGAGCGGCCAGGACTTTTCTCGTGTCTGCGACGAAGCCATACAATTATCCATCAGGAAGTGGCATCAGCTGCCGAGACGGTTAACCGCTGCCCATATTCCTTTACTTCATAACTTCCAGCAACTTGTCGAGCTTCACGATGCTAGCGTCATTTGCCAGAGTCTAGCTAATACTAACCAGACGAACTTGGATGTCAAGTCTGGTGAGCTGAAACTCCTGCTTGGCTCTTGGAGAGATCGATTACCGAACATATGGGATGACATAACGGATTGGCAAGATCTGGTCACCTGGAGACAGCACATCTTCGGTTTGATTAACAACACGTATCTCCAACTCCTGCCGCAGCAAGGCCAAGGTGCCAATGGCGCTTCCTTTGCGTACCGTGGTTACCACGAAACAGCATGGATTATCAATAGGTTTGCCCATGTGGCGCGCAAGCATAGTTTGCCTGATGTGTGCATAAACCAGCTCAGTCGCATCTACACGCTCCCAAATATCGAGATCCAGGAAGCGTTCCTGAAGTTGAGAGAACAGGCGCGGTGCCATTACGAGAATCCCGAAGAACTCACCAGTGGATTGGATGTTATCAACAACACTAATCTCAACTACTTCAACAACCAACAGAAAGCCGAGTTCTTCACCTTAAAGGGCATGTTCCTGGAGAAGCTTAAGCAAAAGGAAGAAGCGGATGCGGCGTACGGGACAGCGCTTTATTATGACATCGGAAAAGCCAAGGCTTGGGCCGAATGGGGCTACTTCAACGACCGCAAGTTCAAAGAGGACCCTACGGATTTGAACTCCGCTAGGCAGGCCCTCACTTCATACCTGCAAGCTATTGGTAGTTACAAGAGCGGCAAGGCCCGGAAGCTGATTGCGCGCATTCTCTGGCTCCTAAGTTTAGATGATTCCAACGGAACCATCGCCGCTGGCTTCGATGATTATAAAGGGGAAACTCCGGTCTGGTATTGGATAACCTTCATACCGCAGCTTTTGACCGGCATGGCCCACAAGGAAGCGCCCAAGGTTCACGCGATACTGCTCAAGATAGCAAAGGCATACCCTCAGTCCCTATACTTCCAACTGAGGACGAACCGCGAAGATATGCTAGCTATCAAGAAGAATCAGGAAGCTAAGGAGAAAGCACGGCAACGGGCTCTACCTGGCAGCAAGGCTAACAGCTCGCCATCGCAGACCAGGCAGGAGTCGTCTTCTAGACCCGCTACTGCGACCGGCGACGGAAACGCACAACCAAAGACAGAGCCTTCTGATGTCAACGGAGCATCTAATGCAACACAAGCTAACGGCACCACCCCGGCACCTAGCGGAGATCAGTCGACTGGCAAAGATGGCTCATCGTCGGCCACGCAGAAACGGCCGCCTTGGGAGCTCACAGAGGAGATAATGTCCGTCCTCAAGACCGCCTTCCCTCTGCTCGCCCTCTCTATGGAGACGATGGTTGATCAAATTCAAAAATACTTCAAGTGTCCGCCTGATGAGGACGCCTATCGACTAATTGTAGCGCTGCTCAACGATGGTCTTGCGTATGTGAGCCGAATGCCGGCTTCATACGCGAAGGATGTGAAACTGCCCTCAGCTACCGAGACGAACATTACTCGTTTCGCCGAGACGATCCTCCCCGCTCATATCAAGAAGTCGTTTGAGGCGGACTTTGTCCAAGTAAAGCCGACGATGTACGAATACATCCACAAGCTACGCAAGTGGCGTGATAAGTTTGAGGAGAAGCTTGACCGCAGAAATCCGAAAGCTAACCTGGAAGCTTACTCGCGCCATCTCAGCGAGTTCCGCTACCAGAAGTTTGACGATGTCGAGGTTCCCGGTCAGTACTTGCAGCACAAGGATAAGAACCAGGATTTTATTCGAATTGATCGCTTCCTACCCAATGTAGAGCTGGTTCGAGGCATCGGCTCATCTCACCGGCGTCTGAAGATTCGCGGCCACGATGGCAGTGTCCACTCGTTTGCTGTTCAGCATCCTGCTGCACGACATTGTCGACGGGAAGAAAGAATTCTGCAGCTTTTCCGACATCTGAACCAGACCCTGGCCAAGAAGAAGGAGAGCCGACGTCGCGACCTGCAGTTCACGGTGCCGTTGATGGTCCCACTTGCGCCGCATATAAGGATTGTGCAGGAAGACACATCTTACATCACACTGCAGGGCATCTACGAAGATCATTGCCGACGAAATGGAATGCTCAAGGACGAACCCGTCATGTTTACCATGGAGAAGCTGAGGGGGCTAATTGAGCCAAAGGGGGCTGTAAGTTCTGCTAATTCTGAGAATGTGACGGCTGTCACTAATAAGGCGACCCAGAAACTACCTGAACAGACGGCTACTGCCCGTCTTGAGGTGTTCACAGCTATCCAGGAGAAGTGGGTGCCACAAAATGTGGTGCTCGATTACTTCCAGACCATCTTCCCTGAGTTCTCCGAGTTCTGGTTATTCCGCCGACGATTCTCGTACCAACTTTCGGCCCTGACATTCATGACTTACATCCTCTACATGACGGGACGATATCCCCACAAGATCAATATCGCCCGGGGCTCGGGCAAGATCTGGGGTTCTGAGCTTATGGCATTCATGGCACCCGGCAAACCTTTCTTCCACAATCCCGAGCCGGTACCGTTCCGTCTTACCCCTAATCTCCAGACCTTGATGGGACCTCTAGCCACGGAGGGCATATTCAGCTGCTCCATCATGGCAATTGCGCGCTGCCTGACCGAGCCCGAGTTCGAGCTCGAGCACGCCTTGACGCTTTTCGTTCGAGACGAAGTCATATTCTGGTTCACCAGCAGCCATCGGACCATCCAGCTCAACGAGAATCAGCTCCGTGAGACGGTCCAGACCAACTGCGATATGATCGTCAAGCGTGCTATAAGTCTAGCTCAGAACCCAGTGGGCAATCTGCCGGCCAATCAAACGGTCATCGACCTCATCGCCCGGGCGGTCAATCCCATGAATCTCGCGCAATGTGACGCACTCTGGATGCCTTATCTCTAAAAGGGGGCGGTTTGATACACGGTAACTCTTGATAATTCAAGGGGGGGTATGGCAATGAACAGGATGAAAAATAAAAAAAGGGGGAGGGGCGGTATAGTAAAGGATTTCTAATCTTCGGTGGTTTCCGCTCTCACTTTTTTCTGCAATAAAGGCTAAGAATGGCAAATGTGCAAGCATGGCGTCTGGGAAAGGGTCACGAAGAACTAACGACGGGGCGGTGGCCGGGGAATTGCATTTATAATGAATTCAGGGGCAAACTGACAGTACCCTCGACGTTAAACTAGCAGACAAGCTTGTCATTTAAGTATAATGCGTTGATTTACCATTACGACTATGTTGTCTAGAGCATCCTTGTGCTTGCCTGTGATCTGCGTGTTGATGATCCTTCTCGTAAGCGGATGCCACTGTAAGTCCACGTAAATCCAAACGGGAATATGGAGAGCACATTTGACTGTCTTATCCGCAGTAGCCAGTGCCAACAATTAACCACTAACACAAAGTATATAAAACTGAAGCCGAGGTATCGTAAAGAAATAACTCTTGAAGAGCAGGGCTATTGATAAAACCAACATATGATATACCGATATCGCGTAAATAAGAAACCCGCCTGTCAGATCCGACCGCATTCTTCATCGTATTTCGAAGAGCATCGATTGATGCGAACGCATGAGGGCCTCTCCATTCATCATCCCATCGACATAGCACTCGCCGATGAGTTCGTAGTAGACGTCCGGCTCACTCCTCACGGGCTTCCTATCCGTGTTCCGATTCGGATCGCCTGGTTTATCTGCTACGTGTTGACTTGACGTGTCTGTCGGCTTACGAACAGACTCGGCTATCGACTTCTTCCCCTTCCCTGTGAAATCTCGGCGGCCTAATGTACCAGCGGCCTTTCGGCGGGCTACAATATCTCTGTAGATTTGCCAAATCTTCCTGGCTGCCTCGATCTTCTTCCTTTCTTCCAGCTCTTCTCTTGCTTCTCGTCTCTTTGTCGAGCCTCCTCTACAACTTCTTCTGGCGTTTTGGTGAATCCGCGGAGAAGAACAGGAACGCTGCAGCCGTATAGGATACAGATCAGATCGCTCGACTTGGTGAGTTCCGGGGCGAGACAGTGGCTCTGATCCTTTTTCGTTCGCATCAGTCTTCGGTTCCATAGGTAACGAAACATTCGGATAGCAGATGGGAGACTTTTAGGGACTTTGAACTCGTATGGCTGGTTTTCCTGTGTCACCTTCATTAGTAACTTCTTCAATTACCGACTAGATAAAATGTTTACCGGGGCAAGGATTCAGGGGTTGGGGTGTTGACTCGCACAATGACGAGAACTACATTTGAATTTCTTACTCGAGGTCATCTGTTCCGTACTTCGCCGCCGCCGCCTTTCCTATTGTAGTCATACTTGATCCCGTAGAAAAAGCAATGTCAAACATGTGGCTCGATCGTGTCTGGTTTTTCATCGTAGCGGTGTGGCGGCCTTCAAGTACTACTTGCGTATTGAGTAATCCTTAAGTGCTAATCGCTATGATATAGCTACGCTAGGCAGGATACAATTCATTGATCGAGAACGATCATAATAGCGAAAGGTAAAAGGTTCCATGTATAAGTACAATCAGCGCGTTCCTGACCCGGAGTCTAACTACATATATACATCAAGTACGAAAGGTTCAGGAGATGCCCTAGGTAGAACATAATTCCCGGTGTATAGTCCAGTTTGCCGCTTGTCCACACTCTAATTATCAGTAACGTGAACGATCCAGATGCTATGGACAAGCTCTTAAGTCGAATAAAGATCGAGGCTTTGTCTGGATCTTTATAGATAGTAGTCCGCCGGCTACCTACCTTTTCCGAAGATAGGGTCTCGGATTCATGGTGGTCCTGAGATATATGTGTTACCCTACCTCCTGATATCCTAAAACACGCCAGGTATCTATACATAGTAGGTTCCTTGTTTCTAAAGGCCTCGTCTATTTCCCGCTACTCTCACAATCATCGTCCATAAATAAGCATATAATTGCTGAACATGAACATGGGAAGAAGTTACTAGGAGAATAGGATTGTGGTGGAGATTGATGTTCCCCCCTAACACCGAATATTTTATATAGAGGTTGGCAGATGACTAATGGAGATAAGGACGATTCCCCCCCATACAGTTCCCCCCACGTAACCACGTTTCCCAAGAGTCTCATTGCAACTCAAAGGCGGAGTAGATACCGGGTTGCTGTATAAGTAGAGGGTGTTATCTAATTCGGCTACCTCGACATTGTATTTCGCCATGGATCGCCTCTTATCGACGTTGTCGTCTCCTTAGCTGAAGCAGTCAAAGGAAGTACGCACATAATGGAGCCCAATACAAACTATCGAGCACATTCCGACCATGACAAGCTTGATATAAAGCCTGGCGACAGTACCGTTGTGGACGAGGAGCCTACTGCCGCCGAAGTAGGTGAGTCTAGACAATATGTGGGAGGCAAGATGGACCCAAAAGAGAGAGCCTTGGTGCGCAAGCTCGACTGGTATATCATGGTAAATATTCTATTCGAAAACAAGCAGTTATGGTCAATAAATGTGCTCATGCCTAGGAAAGCCGACTATCTGTGTCATGTACTTCCTCAACTATGTTGATCGCAACGCCATCGCCCAAGCCCGCCTGAACCACCTAGAGAGTGACCTCGGTATGGTGGGCAACCAATTCAACACGGCAGTCAGCATGTAAGCCAATACTCTTTGACTCCGATCCTCTAACAGACACATTGCTTAACTGGCATACCATAGTCTGTTCGTGGGATACGTTCTCATGCAGATACCGAGCAACATGTTGATCACGCGCATCAAGCCCGGCATCTACATGTCCGGATGCATGTTCCTCTGGGCCGTCGTATCTGCTTGCACGGCCGCGGTCAAAAGCTACGGAGGGCTGGTAGCTTGCAGGTTCTTTCTTGGAATCGCAGAAGCTCCAGTAAGAAGTTTCTCTCCACGTCCCCTTTTTCGTATAATATGATAACACTATGAAGTTCTACCCCGGCGCGACGTACATCTTCGCAATATACTACACACATAGCGGTTAGTTATAATCGGTTAGTACCTGCCGGAGAGGATTGAACTGATTCTGTCGACAGAGATGGCCGCGCGAGTCGGTCTCATGTACTGTGGTCAACTTCTCGCGACCGGGTTCACCGGCTTGATATCGGCCGGCGTCTTTGCGGGGATGGACGGCTTGCGAGGGCTTACCGGATGGCAGTGGCTGTTCATTATCGAAGGCGCCGTGACGGCTTTCGTGGCAGTACTTGGATTCTGGCTGCTACCTAATACGTTAGACGACACCCCCTGGCTGACGGGGGAGGAACGCAAGTTGCTGCGGGCGCGCATAGAGCGCGACAAGATCAGCGATACTCTCAGCAAGGCTACCGCATGGGAAGGGCTCAAGCAAGCTTGCAAGGATAAGAGGACTTGGCTCTTTTGCTTCATGCAAATGTTCCACCTGTCGTCCAGCGCCTTTAATGCCTTCTTCCCGACGTAAGTCTCATCATCGACACCAGAACTGCCTTAAAAAGTTGAGAACCGCAATGAAGATATTGACATCGTCTTGGTCACAGGGTCGCAAAGACACTCGGTTATAATACGACGGTCACTCTTCTGTTGACGTGCCCACCGTTCGTGCTCGCCGGCGCTGGCAGCGTCCTCGTGGGCTGGAGCTCTGGGAGATTCAACGAGATGACATGGCATATCACCGCCACCTTATCCGTCGCAATCGTCGGCTTCGTCATGGCTGCCAGCACGCTCAACACGGCGGCGCGCTATGTCGCCTGTTTCATCTTCCCCGTCGGAGCATTCTCTGCCAACTCGGTCATCGTCGGCTGGGCCTCATCCACATTGAGCCAGACGGAAGAAAAGAGAGCCGTGAGTCCCAAGCACTATCTGTGCCCGCTGCTGAACGAGATGCTAAAAGTGATCCCGTCTTCTAGGTTATCCTCGCAATGACCAACGTATTCGGGCACATTGGCTATATCTATGGTGCATATCTGTGGCCAGACACCGACGAGCCAAGGTACGGCATCGGATTCGGTGCATCGGCAGGCTTTGCGCTTCTTGCTATCTGCTGTGCTTGGGTGATGCGGACGTTGCTGATCCACGACAATAGAAGGATCCGGGCATCGACTTCAGAGAACGTCAACTTATACAGCTACTAATTGGATTGGCGTACTTATAACACAAGTATGAGCACGCAATCTTCAATAAAGCGTCACCCTTGATTTATCACTTAGTTTCTTAACAAATATTGCATCATTGACAGCTGTAGGTGTTGAGTTGCAGTCGTAGTTCTTACCTGCTACCGTCCTCGGCGTTGGTGACGCGACCCGGGAAAAGCCGATGCAAACCTCCGATATCGATACGGACCTCGATATATCCTAAGTACCTAGGTACCTCCAGTTCTTAGTAACTTGGAATTTCCAAAATTGTTGCTCAGTTCACGACCATACATCCAGCGCATGCCCGGGGCTCAATTCCTTTGACGAATCCTGCCGCAACAGTCGCTGTGCCGAACGAACCCAACCTAGCGTCGAGAATGGCAGCCCGGCGCATCATCTCGCCGCGCGCTGTCTTCAGCACACAGCTGCGAGCGATATCGCGGCCGTACTCGTCGAGCAGCAGTACCAGCCACTCGAGAGTCCCGTTAGCCTTCGACCACCACGAGCCCCCGAAGGGCGGCCGCCACCAACAAGACGCGCCCATAATATTCATGCACGGCCTGTTCGGATCCAAGAAGAACAACAGGAGCGTCAGCAGGTGAGGAGCCGCCACCCCGAAGCGCACGTGTCCGGGTCCTTAGAATATGGAGGCGGCGACGAAGGATAAAGAAGGCTGACTTGGTCTCGTGCGACAAAAGAGTACTAGCTCGTGATCTCAAGCGCCACGTCTACACGGTAGTAAGTTCCCCTCTCTCGCGCGCCCAACTTCCGCCCCTGCCGGCTGTTTCGTCATCTAATGGACTCTCTTCGTTGTTGCTTCTAGGACCTGCGCAACCACGGCGAATCGCCGCACTCGCCGCGCCACGACTACCTAGCGATGGCGGACGACGTCGCGGGCTTCATCCGGGACCACGGGATGCAGAACCCGACGCTGATCGGCCACTCTATGTGAGACCCTCCCAACCCAACCCAAAACCCCAACCTCGAGAATCACAACACGCGAAGAGGGGGAGAGAATTCTCACAAAGCGCATAATTCAGGGGAGCCAAGACGGCCATGACGCTGGGCCTCGGCGAGCCGGACCTGGTGGGCGACCTGGTGGCGGTGGACAACGCGCCGGTGGACGCGGCGCTGGGCGGGCCGTTCGCGCGGTACGTGCAGGGGATGCGGCGGATCGACGAGGCGGGCGTGACGCGGCAGGCCGAGGCCGACGCGATCCTGCGCGAGTACGAGGAGAACCTGCCGATCCGGCAGTTCCTGCTCGGCAACCTGCACCGGCCCAAGGACAGCCAGACGCAGAAGTTCCGCGTGCCGCTCGACGTCATCAGCAGGTCGCTCAACAACATGGGCGACTTCCCCTTCAAGGACCCGGGCGCCGCCCGCTTCGAGAAGCCCGCGCTCTTCGTCCGCGGCACCCGCAGCAACTACGTCCCCGACGAGGTCCTCCCCCTGATCGGCCAGTTCTTCCCGCGCTTCACCCTCGTCGACATCGACGCCGGCCACTGGCTCATCTCCGAGAAGCCCGAAGAATTCCTACGAGGTGAGTTTTGCCTGGGAACGAAAAAGAACCCCCCCTCCGTAAAAATTTTTTTTTTCATCATAGTCCGGATCGGAAACTCACAAAAAGCAAATTATAGCCGTCACGGAATTCCTCACGCCGAAGGAGTAAGTAAAGAGACGAACCATGCAGGTATATATAATAAATAAGAGGCGCGCCGCGTGTGTGTGTAGTAGCATTGCATAAAGGGGGGATATCATCTAGAAGGCAAGGGAACTATGTACACCGATACCATCGCATCGAAACTCCCGGCGTTTATGGACACTTTGCTTTGCCGAAGGAAACAAGGGGTAGGGTTAGATAAGAGATAGAAGACGGGGAAGGGAGGGGAAGAGCTTTCGTGCTGTTGTTCATTTTTAGCAAGGGCAAGCCGAAGAATAGTTGGACCCAAGCTGCCCGAGATTTAGACCCGTGCTGCTAGACCCGGGCGTGGCGGCGGCCAGGAGCTGCGGTCTCTGGACGATCTGGTCGACGACCTCGACGAACGGCTTCCGCACGTTCGCCCGCGTCTTGGAGCTCACCTCGCAGAACCCGGCCCCTTGCGACTCCGCGAACGCCTTGCCCTCTTCGAAAGATACGGCGCGGCCGCCGGCGGCCACCTTGTCCAATTTGCTCCCGACCTTTGTAAGCGTTAGCCTTCGTCCTTCCTTACCTTGGAAACACATGGATAGGGGTATACGATACCAAGTAAAGCACGGCGTCCGGAGAGGCGTTGGACCTCGCCTCCTCAATCCACTTGTCCATACTGAGGAAGCTCTTCTTGTTGGATATGTCGTAGACTATGATGACGGCGTGGGCGCCTCGGTAGTAACTAGTTGACAAGGTGCGGAATCTTTCCTGGCCGGCCTTGAGGGTGACCCGTATCAGATCTATACCGTAGAGACAAGGAGGTAGGGAACAGCTTACCGTATCGAATATGTTCAGTCTGTACGCCTTGCCCCGTACGGCCAGCTTCTTCATCTGATGACGTGTTTCAAGCATTAGTGGAAGTTCTGCTCATCCACGCACGTGGACCTCCTGCGGCCGGTTGGAATCAGCTCTGTCTCACCTTGAAATCGATCCCGATGGTGGCCGTGGTCGACTCCGGGTCGAACTGGTCATCGCAATCTGCACCGTAGTTGAGAACCAATATATCAACCAAGAACCCAAACTCAGCACGTACATCTCAAAAGCACTGTTCGGAACACGTCATTAGCCTCGGTCTAGATCACATCACATGTCCGCCCACGGCACGGCGGCGCGGGTGTGTAAGCGGGGATGCAGGCGTCTGGCCATCTCATACATACATGCAGACTTGCCGGCGCCGGAAGGGCCGATGATCAGTACCTTGAGGACCGGAAGCGCGTCCTCGGAAGCCATCCTCCTTTTGGGGGTGATTATGTGCTTGCTTGCTTATATGCGCGCGCTCTCTCTCTCTCTCTCTCTCTCTCCCGTCGATCGAATATCTGCGATTCTGGCGATTCGCTATTGCGACGGCCGGAGCGGGCGGATGATGTAAGTAAAGTAATGCGGTAATGCGGAAATGTGAATGTGGATAGCCAGAAAGTAAGCTAACAATCGAACAAGGTGATGATGCTTCAGAGTAAGGCTAGAAATAATATGTTAGGTAGGTAAAAATAGTTCCTAGGTAGCCGTTATGCAAGTAATCCCTATCATGCTGCCTTATCCTTTACCCAAAGACAAGTAATGAAGTCAAGGTGGTAACGCTGAATTCGGTCATGCGAGCAGCCCTACAAGGGATTACTAGGTTGTTTTGGTGTGGCGGTTCTTGTTTTCGCAGGGTGCCTTGGAGAGTTCGAACTAGTTGGGTGTTGGGTACATGACCTTGACATGTATGTCCTTGCAGTACGAGTTTGTGACGTAGGGCAATGATTGGCAGGATTTTGTTTCCAAGTAATATTATGCTTGTTGTAATTCCGTACGCGGTCTACTTTATCGGTTCGAAGATGGGATATTGGTTAACTTATAGGTTGATATAGGCACATATGTAAGCTGAAGTACCTGACGCATTGCGCCTGCGACATGTGATCTCACACAGACCTAACACCAAAACTCCAGATAGGTCAGAATGACCTTGTTGAATTGATTGTGATCCGGAACGAAAAGCAGTAATTCAAAAACGGAAGAAATGGTAAGGGCTTCCAATACCACCATACCAGCTGCTGGTATAATGGCCTTCGACGTCGCTATCAGGAAGTAGGCATGCATTGACCCAAGCATAAAAGACACATCACGGACATCACTTAGGGACTCCAGAATTATCAGCTAAGCCATTCCCATTTTATCTGTCTGAGAAGCCTGCCGTAACCGCGGCTACCATGCCACGCCGAATGCAATCAGAAGTGAGACCTAGCAAAAACCCACGCCGTTCCATGACCCGAGTTCATCATAATTAGACCTCCTCAAGGACGCGCTCCTTGAACTCCCGCTCAACCTTCTGGCCCTCCTCATTCGTCGTCGACTCTCCGTGCAGGTTCATCAGGGCACCGAGGTCGAACTTGGGTGCCTTCAGAAGCTTGACCTTGCGGATGTGGACCTATAAAACAAACTACATTAGTATGCCATAATACTCCCCAAACCAATCTAGCCTCGATAGGAAATAATAGCACGTACGTTCTGAAGAGGGTAGATGCCTTGCGTGGCCTTCTCGATTTCGCGGCCGATCACCTCGGGGATCAGCTTGGAGGTAAGTTGCTGCAGAGTGCAGGTGGCGGCCTCGCGCTGGATGATCTCAACCATCTTCTTGCGGATGGCACGAATCTGAGAAGACGCGGCGTATGTCGTCTTCTTGATCTGGTTGGGCCTACGCTTAGTAAAGGCAATGGCGAAGAGTCGAAGGAGGTATTCGTCGGTCGTCTTGACGGTGACGTTGGCCTCGATTAAAGATTGCCATTTTCGCACCAGGGATCGCAGCTTGTCGGAGGTGAAGTCGAGTCCGTGGAAGTTGGTCAGGCAGTTCTTGCCCTGGATCTCGTCCACGCGTAGCTTGACCTTTCGGAAAGAGTGGTCCTCATCCTTCTGCAGATCGGCGAGCGAGACTTCGACGATTCGGCCCTTCAGGGCGTCGTTGGCGTTCTTGAGACCGGTGGTTCGGTTGACGAGGGTCTTGCCGACACTGTACATCATGGTTAGATATCAACAAACCCAAGCGACGAAGTAGGATAAAGTCATTCGTACTCTCGGATGTTGAAGGGAGCAGGAGCCTAGAAGAATGACAGTTAGTCGTAAAATTCTTTTGCGCATCGAGATCGTGATTGATCGTGGTCGGCTTACCTTGATCGAGTACCAGTCCTTGCGGGAGAAAGGGTCCTGGGCCTTCTTCTTGAGGCCCTTCTTGCCCTTAGACAGTCTCTTGTTCCTATTGCGAGTTAATGATTAGCATCGAATTCCTTCTCGTGCTGTGAGGGGCGAAGGCGAATTGCAGACAAGCATTGGCATCGTGAATGTCGAGAATGGCACGAGTCGCATGGGTCGTAAAACTGGATGAGAAACTCGAAATACTCACTTTCCAACCGCCATGTTTGCGAGGGATCAGGATAGCTCGCAATGCAGGACGAGGTTATTGATGTGTGGAAAGGACTTTTGGAATTGCGTGTTGGATGGAACTGGTAGTGAATTCTAGTGCGCCCAAAATTTCTTAATTGTGCGCAAAATTCTAAAGGTTGTGGGGTCCCAGTATCACGTGACCTACCAGTTTAATCGGCAGGGGTCACTAGCAATTAGGTACCTTAGGCATCCGTTTCATTGAATATATCTATCAAACCGCATAATATTCGCCAATGAGCACCACATAACACTGAGAAATGCATGCTATCGTTATATCAGATTTTCTATTCTTTTCTATTATTGAAACTGAGACTGGTAAAATCTCCAACATGCAACAAGATTCATTCTTTCATTCATACCTACCTCTAATCAACAGAGTCAGTCATACAGAAGCGAGACTCTTTAACCAGGCAGTATTCTTTTCTCCGTGTTCAGATTTCATCTCGGCCAGCAATCGTCAAATAAGTCATCACTTTTAGCGGTGAGTGTCATCATACGTTTTTGACGAAAACCTCAGTATCGAGGTGTATTTGACTATGGCCGAGCTAGAAATTGTGCGGTGCGACGACAAGTCTGACTTTTGTTTCTTATTACAGCCATCGTGGTTGTGATGGGGGGTATTCCATGCGTCTTCCTTCGTTTATGCCCATTTCTGACAGGTCCCATAATCCACTTATGTATCTGCTTCATCTAGCCGAACACCTATCCCAAGCATCGGGTATGATAGAGGCAGGTAACAGGTAGCGAAGAAAAAATAAATCAAAAGAATTCCCCGGCGCCTGTTGACTTGTTGTCATGCTGTATTCGTTTCGCTTCATATCATCGTATCATTAGATGAGACGAGTGGTCGTTGTGTGTATTAAGTAAGATCCGGGGAGATCCCCGAATCCTCATCTCCATGCTATGCCTTCGCAGATGGCATCCGCAGGCATGATTCCGGTTCACCAATTAGGCTGTCCTGTCCACCGCCGCCTTCTCCTCGTCTGGATGGTCGCCTACTTCCCACGTATCGAAGCTAGGAAAGCTGAAGTAGCAATCTGCCCGCCCAAGTTAGCAACGAGGCTCCTCTGATCGTCGCCTATAGGAGAATAATTAAGACCAAGGCCCTGCCTGGTACGTACCTGGATTATTGGTGCCTTCTGACAAGCGAGCCTCGCGGGGGTCGGCCGACTCCAGGCCAAAGCTCTGTGTCGACGATGGTGATGAGTTCGCGTTAGAGATTGCAACGCGGTTGAGTAGATCTGTTGCTCTCCGGCTTGTGTTGGGGCTCGTCAACAACGCTTTGCAGGCGTTGGATGTGGTGATGGAAGGTTCCGTGGCACAGGCTCTGAGTAAGCGGGGCCGGCGCCTCTCAGTGTGTTTTGGCCTGGGAGAGGACTCTCTTCGAGGTACAATATCGGGTGAGTATCTGACTGTAGCCATTCCAGATACCAGGATGTGTGGTAGATTGTCGAAGCAAACGTCGTTGGATTGCAACCTAAGAAGTCTTTGTTTGTAAATCGAGTGGCAACGTTGGTGAAGAACAATGCGGGCTGGAAGAGCAAGCTTCCCCCTCCCATCGATGAACGGACATCTCAGACGTTTAAGACAGTAGGCAGTAAGGCAAAAAAGGCCGCTAAGACCAGTCTTTCCCGGCTGTTGTGGAACGATATCCCCAGACAGTCGGTGCGGGCAAATGCCACATGTCACTCCCGAATGGGGACATTTCGTATGTGGTGGCAGCTGTTTGGTCTCCGTTGGTCTGGGTGGTTTGGGCCGTAGACGCCTGCAGCAGTGTTGGGCCGTCCTGCGCAGTTAGAAAGGGGGGAGTGGGGAGACGTGCTGACCACTGAACCACTCAATGAAGCTGCTGTTGTTTAGTATCTCTTAACACCTGCAACATCTGCAACCAACCCTTGCAAGTTCAAGCTTAGTATATATTTTGCCCTCTTCACTACGTTGTAGTCTTCCCCAGTTTTTCTACGGACGCCAGGCTTCGAATGGCTGGACCTGCCGGCAAACTTGTCAGCTCCAGAACGGAGGTCAGCGCCAGTTCGTTCTATCCGCGATAATGCCCCTGTATCTCCTGTATATTCCGTGCATCTCGATGCACCCCATCATGCCTTCTAAGGCTGGCATATGGACGAACTGTATCAATTGAAGCTGCACGATTACCTACCACTAAGCCATTATCTGGACAATCTGGCGCCTGTTGACGTTGACGTTGACGTTGACGTTGGCGTTGCTACGTTTTGCCGCATCGTTGCCGCTTGGACATGCTATAATGGGGACCATGGTCATACGGTGAAAAGAGCTACTACAGATGGCACCGCAGCCACAAGTCACGAGAAGGTGCAAACGAAGACGCGCCTCTTGCAAATGCGTACATTAGTCTCACGCGTGGCAATACTATGGTAGTCTAGCAGAAGCGGGGGTTTCTAGGCAAGATCAAGTTTTTGACAAGTACGTATACGCAGTTTTCATTCGACTCCTACATCGGTCATCGGCATGCCCAGTCTTCCACCAGTCGGCATCCATCAGTGGTCGATGCTGTCACGGTTATTAGTACTAATTTGCATACCTATGCATAATTTTGGTTCATAGTACTCACTCTTCCCAACCCCGGCCCCTCACGGCTTCTAATTCGTCTTCCGTCATTCTGTGACCGGTTGTAAAGTAGCCTGCGAGCGATAAGTCATTTCCAACTGGGCCATATGGAGGAATCTGCTGGGGTGCAAGCTTACCGGCTGTGATCTTGGCGTCTATCTCAACCCGCGAATCTGCGGGCATTAAGTCCTCGGGAAGTTCTACCCGTTCGTGGATAGGAATACTGTTCTTGGTTAGACACGTTTGGCTTCGTTGTGCTCTGTTGGAATCGGCTTACCCCTGGCCAACGATGGCATCGTATTTCATGCTGCATTGTGACATATTAGCATTTCTGATAGGGCATTTTGTCCACCATTGCGAGCTGAGTGACTTACTTGCTCATACTGAGCATTCGATCGATCTTCTTTATGCCGAGCCAGTGCAGTATATCAGGCATTAGAGCCTGGAAGCGCATGTCCTTTACTCCAGCAATGTTTTCTGTCCTCTTGAAATACTCCGAAGCACGGTCTTCTCCTCGTTTTCTCGCATTGTATACCACTGCAGAACAATATTAGGACTAGTTCAGGGATTCGATTGCATCAAAACTCACGATACTATTATATATTAGCAACTAAACAGTCTGAATCCAGGGGCAAGTTGTAGCATACCTTAGTAACTTCGCCCAAAGCCCGACCCTCCTTTCTGAAGTAGATCACGACGCCGCTGCCACCATTCTGCGCTTCTTTGACGGCTTCTTCGATGCCGAAGATAAGATAAGGTCTGCAAGTACAGATGTCGGAGCCAAACACATCACTACCGTTGCACTGCATTTTCCGTAAGCCAGACATCCTCCGGTCAGTTATCACAGTGCAGGAATTACCTCATCGTGAACGCGCAAGGCTAGTCTGGACTTTTCGTCAGACATCTTCGCCGGGTCTCCGAAGCAATAGACAGTAAGCCCGCCTAACGAATGTCAGCTTTGAGAATGGTTGGCGTTCCTTTAATCGGGAATTTAGTTACCGATTGGAGGCAGGAAGACTTTGATATCACCGCGCGTGATAAGCTATTTCGCAGTCAGATCTACACTCATTCTCGCCAGAATATTGGTGGGCGCTAACTTCGGGATAACTACCACCAGTGTGTTCAAATAGCGAACGTCTTAAGACACCCTCGTCTGCTCATGTCAGTGGTTGCTTTTGCCATGTCCGTCTTTGGATTTCAGCGCATACCTATGCCAAATCTTTCCGCCACTCCAGGAAGATACCAGACCTAATCGAGTCAGCTTTGTTGATTTTACGGAACGAGGAATTCTTATGGCCTTACTGGTTCAACCGCAAATTTGGTTACAGCAAGTTCTCCCGTCTCATTCAGGCAGACTTTCCCATCAGGAACACTAGGACTGAATTAGCTTATTGACGAATATCATTGGAGCGGCACATACAGTCTACCACGTCGAACACTCTCTTCGAGCTCTGGGAGCTAGTTCGAGTTAGTACGAATCATGAACTCGGGGGTCGAGTGACTTATACCTTCATATGAGCCTTGGTGACAGCAATAGTCGGACGAATGTCAACTACCATAAATCGTTAACAAATTCAACAAACGACCCCGAATGGGGCTTGCGGAATTGCTTACTATTCTCTTTCTCTATGAGGTCGGAGAAAAGCCAAGTCGGTAAATGACCCCAGGGGTCCATAGCGACGATTTTCTTCTTGTCACCCCATGAGGGAAATGGGCCGATGTTGACAGCTGGCTCGGTGTTGGTGAAGTCCGGTCTATTTCCCAAGATACAGTTAGATACGATTTCCTACATCAGCGACACCTAGCATTGCCGTACCTATGGTCGATATTGAGCTGCTTGCTGGCGAGAGCGAGAGCGAAGTAAATGGAGTAAGAGCCACCGTGCGCTGCGTCATTAAGTTATACACACTTTCTAGGATGCTGTTGAAGCGCTGCTTACCTCCGATGGCTGAGGCTTGTGTTAGTGACTAAACAGAAGAAGCGAGAGGCAATGAACTCACCATTGCGCCTTCGAATCGTGGACGAAGATCGGGAGACAACTACCGGGCCACGATCGGATGGATCTGGAGCACCCCAATGAAGAGGGACAGGCTCGATACCAATTTGCTTGGGGTATGTACTAACGGATGGTTAATACATATGTACTAGGAATGTCCTTCTTGAGTAGCATAGCTCACGTAAGGATGATCCGAGATGTGAACCCCGATTTTTGAGCTTGAGTCGCTTCTTTCGTAGCGGTCGTATTATCGGCGCCGGGCTCGCTAGTAGCCAGAGTCGTCGGGACTGGAGAAGTTGGGGTTCCAGCAACGAGAGAAGGGGATCTCTTACTGAGATCAGGACTCGGTGATTGCGAGGATGGAGCAAGAGTATCAAGTCGGTTGGAAACGGTCTGAACTTCTGTTGCTAATCTACTTTGGCTCTCCTGGATGGCCTTCAGAGCCTGAAGAACCTCAGCCATGCTCACTCCACCATCTGCGCCCGAGCCTGAACCTGCCATTATCACAGCTAGACGAGAGACAATCTACAAGACAAACAAACGGAGACAAGCGTTTTCGGATGAATGGGATAGCCAATTGAAGCACTGTAGGCTTAAAGTTCTTTCGCTAATAAACTTGGGATTAGGTACTCTTAGAATAATAAGTTAGTGAGAGTTAGGTGGGAGAGACGACGACGGGATAGATATATAGAGGTAGAGGTTGGCTTCTGGCATGAAGGGGGGAGAGCCTAACCGAGTGGAGCTACAGGGTAACCGTACAGTTCAATGGAATATCGTGAATTTCACGTTGAACAGCTGAACAACGGACGTGGAATGCCAGAGGAGTAGAAGCAGGTAGCTGGAGCTTATATGCTATGTACCTAGACCTTCCTACTTATGCAGATAAGGTACCGAGAATAGGCACCTGACTGCGGTGATAGTCCATCGGACTAGACGGAATCTCCACTAGTTCGTACCTGCGTCTCCCGTTCACATTCACATCCACCGCCCATGACACATGTCCACTATCTTATCTGCACGTATGTGGACTGGGATCAGAGTAGCCTGGATAGAGTCATAAAATATATACATATGTAGGTTATGTATTGTATACCTTGGGTTTATGTACTTCATTCATAGAGATACATACATACGTAATGGGAAATACTACTTGGAGTCAGATCAATAGGTAGAGATATTTATATACCTCTCATGTACACGAACATCCGTAAACATTAGCAAAGGTTGCGAGGAATGTTACAATTCCAATCATAGCAAACGCCAAGCTGCTACAAACATGAACTGACCTATGTTGGTACCCATGCAATTATTGGGTATACCTGAGTCGGGCGCGAATGCGGGAAAGCAACCCCGCCTCGTTACCTGCTGGAAGCCCGCTGTCCCACCAGCTGGAAGCCCGCTGTCCCACCAGCTTAGCCCACCTATCCCTTTATCGGTGTCGATAAGTCTGATAAGCGATAAGCGATAAGCGAGCCTTATCGAAGAACCTTAGGTTCGGACGTCACGCATGTTCAGAGTATCAAGGCAAGTTGAAGATTCACGCTATTATTTAAGCACAAAGAACAGGTCCGACGCGTGGCATAATCAAATACAACCAAGGGCCTACAAAATCGCCGATTCAAGGTGCAAATTAATCCATCCGTCGTCCGCCGCTTTCCATCTGCCTCGACCACGGACCTACCATCGATTCTGCGCCCACCCGAAAAAACAAAGAGCCTCACTACAGTCTAACATTCGCTCCGTCGCGATCCGCCATGGTAAGTAGTTCCATCCAATCAATAGCTTCATTGCGCATATACTGACGAGTTGTTGCAATAGGGTAAGCGCAAGAAGAGCTCCCGAAAGCCCCAGGGCAAGAAGAAGGTACTCGGTTTCGCGCGTGAAGGATCGCAATATTGAGGGAACAACAGCTTACCATACTATAGGGTGACCCCCTTCCTACCATTTTCACTTGCCTGTTCTGCAACCACGAAAGATCCGTCACGGTCGAGATGAACAAGAAATCTGGGGTTGGAGAGCTCCACTGCAAAGTATGTGGGCAGAAATTTCAGTGTGGTATCAACTGTAAGTGGAAACATACAAGCCATCATCGCGAGTTGCTGAGTCGCTGACACACAACAGACTTGTCTGCCCCAGTCGATGTTTATAGCGAATGGATCGATGCAGCAGGTACGTCAAGCATCGGATATGCCGTGCTATTTCATCTCTTGCAAGACCACTAACACTGCAACAGATGCCGTAGCGCAAGACAAGCGGCCTGGAAGCGATGACGCTCCAGCCAGTAGTTACCGCCAAGCACCCAGAAGTTCGGGAGCGAACCGTTATGATGATGATGAGGACCACCATTATGAAGGAGATGGAATCGTAGGGGACGATGAAGAGGATTGAGTCTACTGGAATGACTAACTCGTTATGCTTCGCGTAGGCCAGGGTAGAAGCTAAACTGATCACGGGTAATACAAGTGCTGGAATTATACACATTTTCTCCTTCTGAACTTGCCTGTGGCCATGCCCGACAGCCTCTACATGGTATAGAATCGGTCTCCAAAGTCACCTAGGCCCGGAATAATGTAGCTGCGCACAAGTTAGCGACGCCTAACGATATGGAACATAACCTCGAGAACATACTTCTTTTCGTCAAGACCCTATACTTTAAATTAGCAACTGTGATGAAAGTTTTAATGGTCGAAAAGAAAAAAAAAACTCTTACCTGGTCAATGAAGGCCGTGACAACCCGAAGTTTGGGAAACTTGGTTGCGAAGTTCTGAATACCCTCTGGGCTGGCGATCAGGTTAAGGAAGAGGATCCTCTCCTCCGGAACACCACGCGATTTCAGGACATCAACAGCCATAATAGCAGATCCGCCTAAAATAAATCGACTCACATTAGTTATCATGGGCATGAAAACACGATATGTTCGATTATCTAACCTGTTGCAAACATTGGGTCGAGCAGCATGACCCATCTGTCGGCGATATCCTCGGGTAGTTTGTCATAGAAAAGTTTCGGCATCGAAGTTTCCTCGTCTCGCTGGATCAAGATTTTACCGATCCTCACTGACCTACAGCAGTCTCGAAGACCTTGTTCCATAGCTTCACCAGCCCGCATGATGGAGACACCGCAGATTTTGCCTTGGAACATGAGGCCTGCGTAAGTGCGGCCAACCGGTGTAGTAACGGTGTGCTCCACGACAGGGAGATGGTTAAGTCCTTCCTCGACAAGCAAGCGAATGATTCGGTTCGAGTAGAAGATGAAGTCAGCCCGTTCCGTTTTCTTGTCGCGGATCTTCCTATTCCAGAAAACAATTTAGATTCGAGCATAACTAACATGCTCGAGTCGCCTAGCAGGAGAATCACTCACGTGAGTAGTGCGATGAGCTGTGGTGTTTGGGATAACGTAATTACGTTATCATATTCAACCTCGACCGAGACGGTGGCAATGGGCTTCTGACTGGGCGAGCGATAGTCAGGTCCTACGCATTGGGTAGGACCAATATGGGGGCGACTTTCAGACGGGGCAGCCATTACGCTCCAGGGATATTTTCCGAGTGTTAGATAACGAGAAAATATGCGTTGTTCAACGATGTTATGATATTTGTATGCTGGTTGAATTGTCTGATGATATAACAATGACAACCCAGATTGAGTCTGATAGAGAATCGACTGGTATTATATAACGTGAGCAGTCAAGAAGAGAGGGGGGCTTCTTGACCGAGGCAGAAGCTTTAAGCTAGACAGATATGAGAAATGCTGGTAACACTCATCAAACAACACGAAACTATTAGAGGAATAACATCTTCCATATGAGAGAAGAAGATTATAAGATTGGGTCCAACTCTAGTATAAACGAAGCCCTAAATCAAGGCGAGTAAACCCCAATTTGAAATAGTCGGTATTGAATGATAGGCTACTTGTAGGTTATCCTCAATACAACGATAATTTCAGGTATAAACGGAGGCAGATGGAGCTGATTTGCACAAAACGAAAGCTAGACGATAAGCTAGGTAACCTACCACAGGCAACCTGTAGGGCCTTGGCATCCATCCCAGCCTGTAGTATCTCTGAGAATCTTCAAACGCAACGCAACCTTCAGCCTAGGCTGCTTGGCTGCTTGGCTGCTAGGGCACGAACCGGCGACCACCGACCATTAGGTAAGGTTAGATCTCCACCTGCGAACAAAAGATCCATGGATGCAGTTGGCGGTTCTTAACGGGTGGATGCTTCCGTCATTAGCTAAACAGCTAAACAACAGCCTCCGGTGGCAGGATGTAGGGTGGGACAGACGCGGCAATATTGACAAATTGACCAATACCCTTGGGGAAAAATAACCCCAACTTCAGCTTGAATCTGCAGCGCTGCAGTGAATCACTGTGAATTGTTGTGAACTGTTGTGAATCGCAGTTTTCTACATGACGATTTTTGGTTGCACCCTCGCTCTTTATACCACTCTATCTTCTTGGTAACTGTTGCTTCCTATTCTGCTTTGTTTCCCAAGGCTATTTGGTCCCATCTTCTGGACAGGGCCGCAGGTTCCTTGTCCCTGGTATCCCGCATCCTTAACACATCAGCTTGCTCCCCACGTAACTCCGCTGCAAGGCTACAAGCGCGTCTTTGTAGTTCTTTATCTCAGCCCTTACGGTGCCTCTCCTCACTCCCTCTTTGCTGCACATTTTCACATACCTTTGCCATGAAATAACTGTTCCATGCCGATCACATTTCAACTGCTGCGACCTTGTCTAATTAAAAGCTACCATGGCCACCAAGCAGGAATTCAACGTTCCGCGCAGGAAAACCTTGACGACATATGGAAAGACCTCCCGTAAGAGACAACCAAAGGCAACATTCAGTCCGACTCCGTTCCCACCTATACCAGAGGATGACTCCGCTCCGAAACATAAGGCTACCGTGACGCGCCACCGGCCTTCGCTTATTTCGTCACCTTCGCGCGATCCTCCTTCGCCAGCTCCTAAGGATCTTGATAGAACGACCGATAAGAAAGCCAGCCCGAACGGCCCTGAGAATGATATACCAAGCTCGGGCCAGAAGCGCAAGATTTCCCAGGTGTATACGTCTAAGGGGCGAGCACCACCTGCCCGGGCGGATAGACATAGCATCGCGGTCCGTTATACGTCGCATCCGTCGCGCCCATCCACATCAACCAGTGTCTATCAGACAGCTGTCTCTAGTTCTCGACAGCGCACCCGCTCACCTTCATCAGAATCTATGGATATTGATGTGACCGAACCCAAACTATCGAGCCCGCCCCCGACGCCTACACTACCGAGAGCTTCGAGAAACCACCCAAAAACTATTGCTACTAAAGGCTCGACATCTTCGACTGCTGGCGAAAAGGCACTAGAGAAAGCGAAGCAAGAGAATGTTCAGCAACAAATCCCATTGCGCTTTGCCCGACAAACCGTTGGAACCCCGAAAATATCAGGCCTACCTCATAATGTAGAAATCAAAGATCGGTCAACTTCCCAACAAGTTCCTGACAGCGTTTCCAAGAAGCGGAGAAAACGACTCATTGACGCGTTAGTAGAGCAAACCCAAGACGAAGTAGTAGAATCGGACGATGAGACCATGGAAGAGGAAACCAATCAAAGCCTGCCTAGTTTAAGTCATAATGCGAGTGACTTATCGACGATGGACTCACAACCTTTGCCTCAAACTCCGAGTCGTAACGTCGGGGCAATCCAAGCTGCTAGCACCAGGACGTTTGCGCGCTCGAGCAGCGCGCTTAAATTTACTTATGGTCAAGGCAGAAAAGTACTAGAGGAAGATGGCGACTTGCTTTTAGAATCCCTCGCTCTACCTGAGATGCCTCTTTCGTTAAAAGGGAGGCGCCTAGAGCTTGGAACCCCAAAGAAAATGGCTGCCAGCAAGGGGATCTTAGACGACGAAGATTCTGCGATAAACAGTTCGCCTAACTCAAAACTTCGAGATATCCACGAGCTGAAACAGGCCGGCGCGAATTCCCGTGTGGCTGATACGATGCAAGACTTGGCCGACCAGATTGGTTCCCCAAGTACTAAGCCTTCTTCATCCCGGAGGGCTGCATTGCTACAGGTAGCAGAGAAAATAAAGGACAAGGCCTTTATGCGGCAATGTCGCGATTACGGAGTCGAAGGGGCGTTACTAAAAGACATTGAAAGAGAGACCGACATAGTGTCCGGGTACCTTATTCTGTCGATCCTCGTGACGATACTTGCAAAGTGGCCCTCGTCACACATTCAGCAGCTCGTTCGGCTCGAAAAACCTGCGAGCATGTTCGCTCGCCTTCTCGACGTATCGCAGGATATCAAAATAATAGCGCGAGACCGGAAGAGCAATTTGTCGAGGAGAAACCAAATTTCACTAATCGCCGTACAATCTATGCTTCGCGAGTTGCCAATCTGGGGGGAGGCTCGTCCGTCATGCGTCTCGCCAAGAAGTCTTGTCCTTACGTGCTTACATTTACTCGTCACGAAAGATGTCAACGCGGCGAGGGATCCTGCTGTCTTCTCTTCCGATGTCATAAAGGCTCTCTTTGCGGTGCTCTCGGAGGCGGCTGAGAGCGCAGATCATTGGGACTATCCGGCGACCGCGGGGGCGATCGATCTCGATCATGCTCTGTCAATTCTAGACTTTTACGCTGTCAGCGTTGCAGAGTCACAGCGTGCAAGCGCTGATTGGGCCACTCGATACCTTCCGATCGTTGCTGATGTTTTTAGAGCTTCCTCACAAAATGTGGTACCTGACACTGCAGCCGAGGAAAGCGAGAGAAAGATTCTTGAGGGTTCTGTCTTAAAGCTCACTATCAACCTAGCGAATAATAGCTTAGAAGCGCCTAAGATATTCGTATCGAAGGGGCTGATACCAGCTTTGGCGGGGTCGATTTCTAGCCACTTCAGTCGCATATCGGCGTCCCTCTCCCAGGATACGTGGGTCGACGGGATCTTAGACAGCTTGGTCCTACGGTTAGGCATTCTGATCAACTTTGCTGAACATAGCTCTCTCGTAAGGCAAGTCATCAACGATTGTCATCACGATGGTCAGCAGCCGGTAGATGAGTTGATCCGATTATTCTCCGAGAATTATCGGAGAACAGCAGAGGTGAGTCGAGAATGAGTCCGTATTACTGCCCGATACTAACAGGAAATCAGGCCGACTCGATGGAGACAAGCCATTTGAACGTTGCTTTCGGATATCTGTCAGTATTGTTGGGCTACCTAGCCCTCTACACGCCGGTGCGAAAGAAGATCCGCTCGAACAACGCAGCTAAGAGCATCGGGCCTCTGCTCAGCTCACTACGCGAGTTCACGACCCACCACCAGAAAGTAGAACAGAGTATGGACGAAAGCGATGATAGCTCCCCGGGTCCTAACAGCTATACGACCCGCCTCCAAGATCTTGTGCGCCAACTCGAAGATCAGGCAGCTTATGATTGATTTGTGTGCGGTATACATCAGCGGATTAGATGACATTACACGACTCAGTCATGGGGTAATATATGCACCATTTAACATTGAACAACACTATGGTTTTAGCAGGGGGTACGAATGGGCGCAAATTGAAAAGTGTGTAGCAGGGAGGGAGGGTTGGTCCATTCCGGCGCGTCTCTCCCTCGAAGACAGCGCATAGAAGCGGAGTATGGGTATGGAGGAAGACATTGGCGATGATTTTACTGGCACGACCTTAACGGAGGGGTTATGGGCGAGGGCGAAGGCGAAGACGAATACCCTTAAAGCAACCATGGCTACGGATGGATATGGTGGACATGATGGACATAGCACTATACCCAGGACATAGACTCTAGTTGAATGGAGAGTGAGGGAAGAAGAGCAAAAGGCTGAGGATTTGATATTTCATACACCACGGTCCTTTTAAGTTTGAGCCGCAGGAATACTACTTACGTACATCCTACCCTAGCAGACTTTAGTCGAAATATTTCAATCTAAGAGATCAGGGGCTCTAGCGGTACCTACAGTAAGCTGTGAATTTTGCCGGAGTCTGGGCCCCGCGCGCATCCACAAGCTTAACAATGCTGGGTTTGTTGGTGGATTAGGTGGTTCCATTGGCCCCCTTTCATGATTATCCTTATGTCAAAGTTATTAATAGGACCTAGTCGAAAGCCTTGATAGGGTATCGTAGATTCCTTAGCTAGCCGTATTCGCATGCCTTGGTTAACCGTTACATAGTAGGTAGGTACCTCTACCAGGGAGAACAATGGAATAGGCGGCATCAGGTACAGCTTGGCTGCTCAGCTGGTATATATCCGTACCCCGCCTATGCCGCAAAGTTCGGTATGGGCTCTGCCTTTAAAAAGGGGCCCCATGGTTTAAAAAAAATAAAGGTCCTAGTCCTCTTAGTCCTAGTCCTAGTCCTTGGTCCTGGTTTCGGATTCGGGTGCTTGTGCTTGTGCTTGTTACAAACAAGACGAAGCCCAGCCCCTCAGCTCAATCTATGATCCTATGCTTTCTGACCTCATAGCTTCGAATGCTTTTTTTCCCCCTTGATCTTTGATTTGTATACGTGAAACTGAACTTGGGTAGCATCTTGCACGTCATTATAACACAAATGCGTGCCTGATTCAAGAGGACAAAATATTAAAAAAGGTGTGCATATCCCGCGCCCAGGTTCGACACCCACGTCGACCTTTGCGACTCTGCAAATCGCACCCATAACACACAGAAATCCCTAGGCACATATACACATCCCCCATCCCCCCACGCTCTCGCCCCGACCGCCCGACGTGTTATGCAGCGCGGTCATCGTACATATTTATATATGGCATTGAGCACATAATAATACTTCTTCCAGCACACGATACACCCCAGTAACGCCCCTGTAAATGCCGTCACCATCCAAGCAGCGGAAGGTGGCCATTGTCGGCAGCCGATCCGTAGGTACGTCGATATATTTTTATATTCATATCTTTGCCGCCTTGCGAAGCTTTCAGGAACCGTGTATATAAAACACCTCTGAAAGTCACATGCTAACCAATGGGGAATCACAGGCAAATCCTCCCTTGCAGTCCAGTTCGTCGACGGCCACTTCGTCGAGAGCTACTATCCTACGATAGAAAACACATTCAGCAAAGTCATCCGATTTAAGGGTCAGGATTACGCTACTGAGATTGTTGACACTGCAGGCCAGGTGAGAAATACATGGTACCCAGGTCTCAAGACTTAATAGTGTGCTAATAACAGTTGCTCGGGCTATATAGGACGAGTATAGCATTCTCAATTCGAAGCACTTCATTGGCATCCATGGCTATATGCTAGTGTACTCGGTTTCCTCGCTCCCATCGTTCGAGATGGTGCAGGTCATCCGCGAGAAAATCCTCAACCACCTGGTTCGTCACCTCTCACCGATGGCCCCTCATAGATTATGTATGGCACAGCTAGTTCTCTCGTAACTAACATACTGGCGGGTTTAGGGCACCGATTGGGTCCCGATAGTGATTGTGGGTAACAAGAGTGACTTGCGACCCGAGCAGCGACAGGTCAGCCAGGAAGACGGCAGGAAGCTCTCGGAGAAGTTCAACTGCGCGTGGACAGAGGCGAGCGCAAGGTACAACGAAAACGTTGGTAAGGCGTTCGAGCTCCTGATCGCGCAGGTGGAGAAGTCGCAGAACCCGAACGAAGCTTCGGACGCCGGGAAGTGCTTCGTGATGTGAAGACAGCCACGTCGGGTCGGGCACCAAGCAATGGCATTTACGTTTTACAAACAACACAGGATAAAACAGCTACAAAGAGCCACAACTACAGCAATGGGGGGGAAACGTTTGGAAAAGGCTTGTATGAGGATCGTCAGGGCAGGATTGCAAGAGATCACCACGTTGGGTTTCCGGTGGGCTTATTTGCGCACCATGTTTGCTAGTCGACAGGTTCGAGGTACGGCTTCGAATCCCTCGGGTAATATTCTCGATGGGCATGTATATAACAAACATGCTCGAATCTCGTTCCGGAATCAATCGGAACCGATTTATAAAACAGTCATAGCTGTTGGTCCCCGGTCGGTGTCTAGCAATTGCTCAAGGCCCAAGGCGCTGTCCAGTCTGTACTAACTTTGCTGTATGCCTCTTCAATTGAGTGAAAGATATGAATCCTGAGGAGATGCCTTCAAATATGAAGTTGATTGGGTCCGCAAATCGGAAAGTGACTCAAAACCCGGGTCATACTGTAGGAAGCAGAAGTAGAAGGTGGAAGGTGATAATGAAACTCCAGGGCTTTGTAACTACTGGATGTACCTGGTACAGGATGTAGGTAGGATAAGGGGGTACGTACCGTCAGATTATAATGCCCCGCGTCGCGAGATTTCTGCCCCTCTATCTAAAAACCACCCCACCAAAATTTGTACGTAGCCCGACAATCAAGCACGATACTTCAACTTGACTATTCTCTTAGAGGCGCTCAACATTGATTCCAGATAGCGAACCCCCCAAAGCCTTCCGCCATGCTCGACATCCAGGACTTCATCACCGAGCGGGGTGGCAACCCTGAGTTGATTCGAGAGTCTCAGCGCCGTAGATATGCCAAGGTCGAGGTTGTCGACGAGATTATTGAGATGTTCGAGGATCATCGCCGAAGTCAGTCCCTTTTCCTCGCGAACTCGAAAGCAGTCGTGTCTGATTATTTCTTACCATTGTAGCCCAATATGCCGCGACGCAAATAAACAGCAAGATCAACGATGTGAACAAGCAGATTGGTGCCAAGAAAAAGGTCAGATGCCATTTTGAGTCACCACGTATCTTATACCTGTGTTACCATAGTTCTGACTAGCTGCCAACTTCTAGGCCAAGGAGAACGCCGACGAACTGCTTCAGCAGAAAGCCGCCTTCGACAAAGAGAAGAAGGATCTCCTCGACTTGGCAGCCCAGAAAGACATTGCGCTGAAGGCCAAAGTAAAGACTATCGGCAACATCGTCCACGACTCGGTCCCCGTCAGCGACAACGAAGACAACAATGTCGTCCAGAGAACGTGGGCGCCAGAGGGCGTCAAGGTAGAAAAGAAGGATGTGCTTTCGCACCACGAGGTTCTCTTGCGACTAGATGGCTACGACCCGGACCGTGGAGTTAAGGTCGTCGGCCACAGAGGATACTTCTTAAGACGGTGGGGCGTGTTCCTCAACCAGGCTCTGATCAACTATGGCTTGGAGTTTCTCTCCAGCAAGGGCTTCATGCCGCTGCAGGCACCCCAATTCATGCTCAAGGACTACATGGCCAAGACGGCTCAGCTGGAACAGTTCGACGAGGAACTATACAAGGTCGTCGACGGCGAGCCGCAAAACGATAAATACCTTATCGCGACCTCGGAACAGCCCATCTCTGCCTACCACGCCGACGAATGGATCATTGGTAAAGATCTACCTATCAAGTACGCCGGATACAGCACGTGCTATCGAAGAGAGGCAGGTTCTCATGGTCGCGATGCCTGGGGTATCTTCCGTGTCCATCAATTCGAGAAGGTGGAGCAATTCGTGCTCACGGATCCGGAGAAGTCGTGGGAGATGTTCGACGAGATGTTTTCTACCTCAGAAGAGTTCTACAAGTCGCTTGGCCTCCCGTATCAGGTGGTAGCTATTGTCTCGGGGGCGCTGAATAATGCAGCGGCAAAGAAGTATGACCTAGAGGCCTGGTTCCCCTTCCAGGGAGAGTACAAGGAACTTGTGTCGTGCTCCAACTGCACAGATTACCAGTCTCGCGCTCTAGAAATCCGGTTCGGTACCAAGACACAAACGGACGTTAAGAAGAAGTATGTCCACTGCCTCAACTCAACGCTATGCGCCACAGAGAGAGCGTTGTGCTGCGTTCTCGAAAACTACCAGACGGAGGATGTAAGTATAGTTTTGACCATCTAGGGAAATCATCATGCTAATTACGTTAGGGCCTTCGAGTTCCCGAGCCACTACGCAAGTATATCCCGGGCGCCCCAGACTTCATCCCTTTTACGAAGGAACTTCCCAAGGACACAACTTCTGCCAAGGCCAAAGCTAAGGCAGAGAAGGGAGTCAAGCAAAAAGTAGTGGCCGCGGGAGCTACTGTTGCGGAAGCCGGGGAAAAGCTAAAGAACCTAGCAGTGTAGTCGCTTGGATGTTAGAGAGCTTGGATGCCGAGTGGTTATGAGCTACACCGGCAAAAGATACCAGTGCTTTTCACGCTATGATGCTCGATACACTTAAAGTTGTGTGTTCAGATAGCAGTCAGTTCGATGAGTAAATAGATGCGATATACTCATGACAAGTACATGATGCTCAATTCACGTTGTGAAGAATAACCCAAGTTCATAGATGATTTCTATCGTAAACCGCGACAGCTTGTCGAGCTTTATATCTTCCCTCAATAATCCAGGTCTCTCCATATCAATTGTATGTATGACTTGTATAATCTACTTTGTTATATTCGATGTATGGTATACCGGTAGGTGTAACGTACAGTTAACTGATACCATTTACTAATAATAAATATGCTATCTCCTTTCATCATCCCCCTTTATATCTCAACTCTTTAGCAACTCTTGACCTTCTTCAGCTCATGGACGCGAGCTTTTCTTCTTCCTCCATCAAGTTTACTAACAACGGATTCCTGATCCACTCGCTACCAAGGTCCTCTCTGCTTGGAAGCAGTGGCCGCCTCGGCAGGGGGCTATAGCCAAACTTCTTGTGTAGCAACATTTTCATGCCCGAAAACTACAGTTCATTGTCAGTCACCTAGCCTTCGTGGTTTAGGCTTAAAGGGGTGTTTACCCCAATCTTCTGCATAAACCCGTCGGCCATGGCTATTCGGCTTTGTAAATCCTGTGCTTCTTTATACTCGGGTGTTCCGGTTGCCGAGTTGGACAATTCCCAGAGCTTCGCGCATGTCCTCTGTAAATTCCCTATTAGCCATTGCCACGAAGTCGCAGACAACTAACTGGTGTATTACCGGCACTAAGTTTGGTAGCCCAGATATTGCCTAGAGCCAATGGTTAGTGAAATTCCGTCTTTCTGTTTCATGATAGTAAAAAGAAACATAGACTTACGCCAGCCGCGCCACTTGCAATAGAAGGGAGCAGGATGTCGATGTACCCATCGATGATCCTGAATTCCGACTCGGGATGCCGTCTCGGATACTTCTCCTTAAACTCGGCCGAGTTCACGACGGCGTTGATCCTGGTGATCTTTCCGACAGACGCGCACCTGTAGTTCATATCAGCTGGCGATATCGCCAAGACACACCCACAACTCTCTCTTCGAGACAAACTCGTAAAGAAAAGGGGGGGGGGGAGAGAGAGAACTCGTACGTCAACTTGACCCCGAACACATTTGGCGCGCTCCTCACCACGTCCACGATGAGGTCGCTGTCGAGGTCGATGCCGCCGCTCACGCCCGGGAAGTTGTACATGACGATGGGCAGCGGACTGGCCTCGGCCACGTCGACGAAGAACCTTCTCAGCGCCTCGCCGCCGTTCGCCTGCAGGGCGCCCGCGTAGTAGCCCGGCGGGATGACCATGCCGTAGTCGGCGCCAGCATCTTTGGCTAGGGTGGCGAGCTGGACTGCAGCAGCCAGGAGAGCTTAGTAATTACGTCCGATGATTTAAGGGGCTTGATATGTCTCGAGAGCATCGACCCCTACCGACAAAGGTATAACAAAAAAACAAAAAAAAACAAAAAAAAGGAAAAAAAGGGAATATCAAAAAGACTCGTGATGTTACATACCGGTCTCCCGCGTGCTCGAGGCCCCCACACCGGCTACGATGGGGACGTGGTCCAGGCCGCAGGAGTCGAGGGTCTGCCGCGCGGTTTGGATCAGCGTGGTGCGCTCCGCGGACGAGAGGTGGGCCGCTTCGCCCGCGGACCCGGCGACGACGGGGATGGTGCCGGCGAGCGCGGTGAACTTCACGTGGGACGCGAAGGCGGCGAGGTCGAGGTCCTCGGCAGAGGTGAAGAATGTCGGGAGGGGCGTGTAGATGCCTTTCGGCATGGGGCGGAAGGTTGGATCTGTCATGGCTGAGATTACTCGGAGTATAGGACTCTCCTGAATAAGTTTTAGATGCCCCGGGTTTACGAAGGGTTAGTTAGTATGTCGAGGGATTCTCCCCAATGGCCACTAGTCCAAATATACCTATTCATTAAGTAGGTAACCTATATAACTAACAGCGAGATTTAATTGAACTACCCAAATACCCACCTCTCATATCATTTCAATCGAAGTCAAAGAGACATATTGCATGTGAGAAACGGGATGCTCGGTGTTATCTATAAGAGCTGATAACACTCGGTGCTTCGGCGGTATCTATCTTGTATACATAATCGCGTGCCGGAGCCTTTTTCCGCAGACGCTAGCGAGACGAGAGGCTCGAGATATTACCCCCAAGACCAAACTAGTTCTTCTAGAATCCTAGGGCTATTGCCTAGCTACACTCCCTAGCCGAAGTTTCAAAATACGACCTAGCTCGGTAGACCCATCCGCCTGAATGCCTTTCTCGTCTATATCCCGGAGCAACCTGTCGATATACTCCCCCGCTGCTGACAGGTGGAGGATGTGCGCAATAGCACGGTGAACGGAGAGAATTCGAGGCGAGGGAGGATCGATTGCCCGGGTGCCAGTAACATAGAGTGTACGGGTAACAGGTAGGGCCAGGATCGTGCACAGTTCAGGAGGGAGAAATGAATCGATCCGGTAGGTATGCGGACGCTCTTCATCTAGAACGGGTTCAAAGAAAATACGAAAATTGCCAAAATAAACATGTAACTCATGGGTAAGACTGATAGTGTTACGTGGTCGATCAATATCGGGGTCTTCGATTAGATACGCAAGTCCAGTATCAAACATATTGAGGATCGCGAGCGCCGCTTCTTTGAAAGGATCCTTATTAAACTTTAGCTACGAAATTAATGTTTGTGTGGAAAAAAAAAAAAAAAAAAAAAACCATACCAGTCGAGAGCTTGCGTTGATCTTCGTCAGCGAATGTGGAAGTATGTGGGCTACTTCTAAGTCTCTGATTGAGGCTTCCCTACTAAGCAAAATTCCATCATCATCATGAGCGTTACTGCGATCACGTTCAAAACGGCTGTACGCTTCAGATAGATCGAATGTTCGTGATATTACGCAACGATGGCGGTCGCGCACAAGACAATCACTCTGCAGAGTTGATAGTCGAGCTGACGTTGCCGGGCTGGGCTGCGGCGTCTTTTTGGTAGAAGCCTTTACTAAGGAACGTTAGTAAAATGTGTAAGGATTTCAAATATGAAGGGCTTACAAGGCAGAAAGAAGTTGTCCAGAAGATGATCCGCGAAGCCAAAAAATAATGAGCGTAGGTCCTCGAAGTGCTTTGACTGTCGTCGTCCAAGGAGAGCGCCATGGCTCGAAAAAAGGCCCGCAACAGGTTATCCCGGGATTCTTCGGATAGCTCATATTCGTAACTGAAGTGGATGAGCTGAGGGCGCTTATAGAAACAACCGTCGCTGCTCTTACTATCGGTCTCAAAGTGTTCAATGATACGATGGAATCTGCGCTTGGCTACGGTGCGCTGAGCTACCTCTAAGGGCGGCTCTGCAACGAAATTGAAAATGCCCTCGAGAGACGAAGCCATTGCGCTTTAACTTAGAAACAGGAAGAGCAGGGAAAATGAGAAACGAAGTTAGCAACAGGAATATTAACTTCAGCTTCTAACAGCTGAGTAACCTTTTACCCCTTTTACCTTTTGTTTAAGCACTTTGAGCAGTGCATAATAGCCTTTCGTTTATATAAGCTTAGTACTGGTAAGATATATAATAACGATTAGTTTGAATCGGTCGATTCAGCCTTGAGGCGAAGAATTGGCTTGATCGACTTGTGATAGTCTTTGATTCAATCAAATTTCTATTTTATAACGTATCTGAGTTTGTAATATAGAGCTAATAATCACACCTATAAGAAGAAAAAAGAACACGGTTGGTCGGTTTCATACGGCCCGACGTGCTAAGAGACACGAGAAGGCTCCCGAGCCATACGATGGATGAGATTATGTAGGTACCTAAGGCAGTGCCTCGACAGCTCGATCGAAGCAAATAATAAGCCACAGGTGGATATAGGGGACGGGTCTACGAATAGGAGATGCGGCTGCCTTGGCTGGCCGGCGCTACGGCGCCTATATCGAGATTTCTACTTGTAGGTATTACTTAGTCCGAGGCTTGGGCCTAAATAAGTCGGTAACCCCTTTTCCAAGTGTAAAAACTAACTCTCGAAGAGTTAAACTTCTTTTAAACGTGTGTGAAACTGGTTTCCCTCATATTTGCGTGGCACCTAGATACGGCCATGCACTTCTATCCACTCTATATCCTACCATTGCCAATGCTTCCAATAGCATCAAATCATATCCAGCAACACCCTAGCGAACCGTCCCGCAATCTTAACCGAGAGCCCTTATGCGGCACCTATAGAGTAAATCTAAACAACGGGGAGTTTTCGCCCATCTCGCTTAGTTCGGCCTGCGTATACCGCTCCTGAACTTCGGCAAGGTCCATCCGGTCTCTCTTCGCATTTTCTCTGCGCATCAGCCACCAGTGGATAGCCGCGGGGATCATAGCACCGAGAACCGTCGCGCCGACCGAGAACCCGAAGCCGAGGGGGTAGGTGGGGGCCTCGCTGGCGAGGTAGATGTTCGAGCCGATGCTGCCGCCACCCACGCTGCCGAACAGCATGAGCAGACCGATAGCGGCGGCGCGCTTCGACGGGTTGGGCACGTTGACCGAGGTCCAGGCACCGACAATGGACGCCTGCGCGTTGTACCCGCCGGCGGCGAGGAAGATGGCAAAGTACGAGACGCCGACCAGGTTCTTGTGGTGCACGGTGATCCAGAGGATGATGATGCCGACGAGGCCGATGGCGTAGCAGGCCATGATGGAGAGGAAGCGCTTCTGGTAGCGGTCGCTCATCCAGCCCACGAACACGCACAGGCAAGTAGCGAAGATGTAGGGGGGTGTCGTCAAGGCCTGCGCCTTGACGGCCGAGTAGCCTAGGTTGTTGACCATGGTGGGCAGAGTGTAGGACAGCGAGTAGGTCGGGACCGAGCCTCCCCACCAGAACAGCATCATCATCAGGTAAGTCTTGCGGTCCTTGGCGGCGGCTATCACGTCGCTCCAGCGGAAGACGTACGTAGGGGCGTTAGGCCCGTTGCAATACTTGACCCGGAGCTTGGCGTATTCGAGTTCTTCCGGCTCGAGCCACTTGGACCCCTTCTCGGCCGTGTACTGATGGGGGAAGTTGGGAAGCAGCACGAAGCACACTAGTCCCGCAAAGATGGTAATCACGCCTTCGATGAGGAAAAGCCACTTCCAAGCTCGCCAGCCGTTGACGCCGTCCAGGTTACCAACCCCGTAAGCGATAACGCCGCCGAACGCGCCCGCGCCGGTGTTGGCGCCGTAGAAAATCGCCATCCTCGTGGCCAGCTCGGTGGGCGTGTACCACATGCTGAGGATGAAGTAGGAGCCGGGATACAGACCGGCCTCGGCAAGGCCGAGCACGAGTCTTATGACGACGTAGGAGCCGTAGTTGCTGACCAGACAGGTCATGGTCGTGATCAGGCCCCACGCGCACACGATGATGGGGAACCAGAGCTTCGGGCCGAGGCGGCGCAGCGCGATGTTGGAGACGGGCTCGCACAGCCCGTACGTGAAGAAGAGGTACATCAGAGCCAGGTTGAACTGCGTAGGCGTCATGCCGACATCTTCGAGGAAGCCGAAGAGCTGGAGAACGTTAGCTCTGCACTCGATTGCTCGTCTGAATGTCTAAGTAACGGGTCTTCTTTACCCTCGCATTTCCGGCATTGCTTTTGTCCAATGAGCACATCAAATAGAGGAAGCTCAGAGTTGGGAGGAGACGCCAGTCCACTGCAAGTTGTTAGGTAAGTCATGTAAGGCCGAGGGAGTACCTTGGTTTCTCTTACGTTTCCGGACCAACTTGGCGCGAGCTGGGCCTTCGAACTGATGGTGCAACTCTAGGTAGCGCTCATACTCGGAGCTGGAAGTCGAAATGCTTCCGTTCGTCACGTCCTTCTCCGTGGTATGAGTTTGGCCAGCTGCCGTCTTTTCGACGTCGCCAATGGAGCTAGTCTCGGGCGTTGCACTCATATTGGCGGCTATAAAGGCAATGTATGCTTTTAACACGGGTTTAGGAAGCACACAGTGTGTCGACCATCACCCCAAGGCAGGAAGGTTGACGAAGGTATTATACTACCTGTACTCCTGCATAATCACCCCAGGTCTGTACCAGACTGTCGGTATCAGTATCTCCAAGTTATCTCAAAGATAAGCAAGTCGCGATGTAATCGACAACGGTGGTCGCGCCCTTTTTTTCCAGGGGCAAGGCTCCAAAGTGATAACGCCGGTCTATATGACTCGCTAGGCGAAGATAGCTCGGCGATCCACTTCGGTGATACCCTCGAGTTCGGCGCTTTTCATTGGCTTCTTGTTTCCAAATGGCACTAGCATCACGGTGCTTTCGGCGGAGTGAGATCTCAAGGAACGTTGTCTCGAGAAGAGGGTAACTTAGTGCGATCGGCTCATATGTCCAATGGCAACCACCGAGGTCGGCTTTCGGTTCCTCGACGGATTGCGCATCATGTTCGACGGCGACATTTCGAGAACCGTTTACTAGGGTCCAAGTGATATAAATGCTTGCGATACTCATTTCCACCACAATTACTTCGGATACGATCAGCTCCTAAGTAACAGTAGACTCAAGATACATACACCATGGCCCCTGCTGCTATCATAGAAACCATCACGCAGCCTTCGGCTGCGGAGACTGTGTCTTTTGAACCGATAACATCAAAACTAGCTCAAAGGCCCAAGAATGCCGATGGGTCCGCCTTATATCCAGACTACCTCCCTTTCTACGACCCCCTGGAAAAGGTCGACGACTTAGGTCACTTTGAACACTACGACGCAGGACATCGCGCGGACCCCAAGTTACCGAACTTGCTGGCAAAGGCCACAAGAGTCATAGACCTGTCTCCTCATGTCGGTACCGAGATCGAGGGTGTTCAGCTTTCGCAGCTGTCCCCGGAAGGCCTAGACGAGTTGGCACTATTGGCTGCTAAGCGTGGTGCTCTCGTCTTCCGCAACCAAGATTTTGGCGATATCGGCTTTGAAGCACAGAAGAAGATTGTCCGACACTTTGGACCGTTGCATGTCCACGGTTGGGCGCCTCACCCTGCAGCTGGTTCGCCGGAACATATGGTCATATATGATCACAAAGAGTAACTGCTGTACTTCCTGTATAGATGCAAGAAACACTAACGTGGCATAGTGATTTACGAGTTCGTCGCTCATGGAAGGGTAGAAGTCCGATCCAATGGCATACAGATCAGTCGCCGGAACCTCAGCCCCCGGGAGCCACTTTCATCTGCATGCTCGAGTCTCCTGCGGCAGCTGGAGGCGACACTCTTGTTAGTTCGAGTGTACAGGCGTTCAAGGCATTGTCGCCACGGTTCAGGAAGCGTCTTGAGGGCTTGACTGCCATCCACTCCAACAACGACGGCGTAAGCCAAGAACTCAAGAATGGAGACGGTGCGGTCATGCGTCGGAAGGAGCTCGTACAAGAACACCCGGTGGTCCTTGTCCACCCCGTGACCAAGGAGAAAGCTCTCTACGTAAACCCGGTCTACACCAAGCGTATTGTCGGCTTTGACGAGGAAGAGTCAGATTATCTCCTCCGCTTCCTCTTTGACCACATTGCCAAGCGACAAGATTTCCAATGCCGAGTACGATACGAGGCCGGTACCGTGCTGGTGTGGGATCAGCGGGTGACCAACCACTCGCAGACTTTGGACTATCCGGCCGGTGATCGAAGACACGCGTTCCGCCTGACTTCTCTAGCCAACAAGCCAATTCCGGCAAAGATTGAAGAAGACGATGGCGAATGTGCAAAGGACTATGCGCGGGTGCAGTTGGGTCTCTGCTAGGTGTTGGATGGGCGGCCGCCGCGTTGTAAGCGCCCACCCTCCGGTTTATAGTGGAGCCGCCGAGCGGAAGTCTGAATATAATATAATAACCTCATCCACTATCTGTATTATCCCACTCAACTAACTACGCTAAAAGGCCTCGTAGATTGACAACACGACAAGGTGTTGGTAGATTAATGTAATATCCACCGCCGTGTGAATCAAGTGACTGGTAGACCTGGGCTTTTGTGTGTGCCTTGCTTCCTTACTAGGCCACAAAACAGGCCTTTGGGATATTGGCCCGTACTATTGCAGCCCGGAATTTGTTGTCCAGATGACTCAGAGGATAGCTATCTTAGGATATAACAAACACGTAGCGAAAACATCCTAGTTGCATTGTAACACCGATGACTTTGGAAGCTTAACTAAGCCTCAAGCTACTCCAGGGGACTTGAGCCTGGAAACCAACCAACATGTGGAATAAACGAGGTGGCATTAAAGGTTTTTATTGTTAGACTATATGTTGTTTTCTATTTATCTGGCTATACCAGGGTGAGGACTGGCATCGGGGCTCAGAGAAGAAGAACTCTGATCATGCGGTATCTACATGAGCCTCATTCGTGACCATGACTGGTACGCCTTGTAAAAACTGGTTATTCAACCAACTCTCAAGCATGTTAAGATACTAGGGTTCTTGAGAGTTTAGGAGATAGAAAAAAACATATAAATACGACGTTCTTGCCTTAAGGTTGAAAGTGAAGACTTGACAGACAGCATTTAGATTCACCCGATCAGAAAATTTCGATAAGAGCAACTCCCATTTACGCAAAGCACAAATCATTAAGCAGATCAATTTCAGTCTGTTTGTTTAGCAACTAGTCGGTATGTACTGATCCTTTCAAGTATAAGAATATCTTATACTTTCTTTTGTATAATCCAGCGCTGACGAGTAAAGATATGTGCTTTTATGAAAGAAACACTTATTCTTGTGGGCACGGCTTTTATGATGTCTTTCTCAGGCATTGTGAACACCCCGACAGGAGACCTTATCACTTTAAAGTTATCGAAAGACATGCGGACGCAGGGCAGTACTTCTTCTGCCGTATGACTCCACCTTAACCGTTGGACAGAATCGACAAAGTCCAGTATCAAAAGCGACAATAGTCTCTTCGATGGATCTAGTTGTTGGAGAATTTTGCCCCCTTATGTCCAAGCTGATGGGTATGGGATTAGGAGCTAATAGGTATGGGATTAGGAGCTGTTGGTTGGGTACCTGACGTTGGTGGATTATTTGCCAAACTCATGTCATTATTTTCGTCCGTCGCAATGCTAGCTAGACGTCGGTTCTAGGTTTCGTTTCTTTTGTTAATTTGGGCTATATTATTAAATAGCGGTTGGTTGTGCCGGTGAATTTCTTAAACTCATGTCATTCCTTCTTTAGGCAGCTATAATATTACACGTTGGTTCTTGGGTTTGCCCTCTCAATTAACTAAGGTTTTTATTTATTTTTCAAAACCTTTTAAGGCTGAAAGATGTTGCGAACAAGACATCTAGCCCCATTTCCTTGATAAAATTTAAAATAAGAGTAGGATTAAGTGAAAGTACAACGCCTTGAGTTTTATCTATTTAAAAGAATTTTCAAGTAAAGGACTTTCAAAGAAAAGGCCTTGTAAACGCCATAAAGAACTGACCCTTTTCTTTTTACAAATTGCTTTTCCTTTTTCTTAAGCACAATCATTCCAAGTGCTTTCTCCCCCTTAGCTAGGCGTCCCAATGCCCACCGCTGTATTTACCTCTTAGTTGACTTTACGGCTTTAGTCCTTCCTAAAGCTCCTGATTAAGTAATCTTTTCATGACTTTTTTTATTGCGTTATAGTAAGATCCTTCTAAGTGATATATACTACCTATCTTCCGCAGTTTCTACTGTTCCAGTGCCAAAATCAGGCAGACTTCCTAATGTACATGACTAGATTACCAAAGGACTTATGATACGGAAAGTCCATCTCGTGGTATTCTTTCTCCACCATTTTAACCACTCTTGAGGAGTCAGGGTCTGTACTGCATAAGCATTAGATATTGATTCGGAGAGAACAGTATAGCTTTTGCTCACCACCACTGTGAATCGTGTTTGTCCCATATGATTATACCTGGACGGCAAATGTCTGCCACAATTTGCTTCACCGGGATGTCAGGGTTGATTGATACGAGGATGCTTGACTCATCCAACACCAAAAACGCTTGTGGATCGTTGAGAACAGTGAAACCCTCCGAGCTTAGAACGTCCCTATCCATCTGCGTATACGCCGGGTCCTGTACGTAACGTTCGGATGTGACTGACAAAATTCCATGCTGGAGTAGACTAGAATGAATGACGGAGACTAGCACGTGCTGATCGATGCTAGCATCACATATTCCAGATCCTAGTTTGAGAGGTCCTAGTGCAAGAGCAACGACTTTGTTGAGGACGAAAGGGACCTCTATTGTAGCGAGCGCCATTTGAAGCCGCTCCTGGTACTCGCCTGTCCTCCATTGCCGCTTTGCGTCCTGATAAACACGGGAAAGGCCTTCCGTGGAAAACACAGGCCTTTTCTCCTCATATTTGGGGTTATGCTCTATCTCTCTGGTACAGGCTAAAATTACCATAGGAAGGTATGCCTCCCGAGGATAGAAAGACCGTCTATCTCTGTAAGTTGTGAATCTTTGAATCGACCGGTAATCAATAATCCTATCACTCAGCTTAGTATAGTACCTAGGTAGAGAAGTAACAAGGGAAGGAATCCGGCGTTGGCCTACCACGTCGAGCACCCGAGGTGTTGATTAGGAGATGAATTATGATATGGAGGATCAATGAAAACTTTATAGTCGACTCCATTGATACCCTTCAGAGTGATCTCGCCACTATCTAATGTCCCCTTCTGGAAAACATCAAGCTTATCGCCGACCTTTCGTATGCTATCCTTCGTGAACAGGGGAGTATTGGCATCATAAAGATCCTGAATTTCGCGGCTTATTGAGTTCATTTCTTCGACGTCATGACGTTGCAGCTGGTCGGGCCGAGGGTAAGGCTCCATGATGCACCGGATCGCTTACACTGTTCGAGCAAGAAATAGAAAGAAAAAAGGAAAAAAACATGGAGGCGGGGTACTAAATAAACACAGTAAAAAAAAAAAACATAAGGCACCGCACTATGCGATATGCAGGTCCAACAGCGGCACAGATTACCTTGTTGGTTGAAAACGACAATTGATTGGATAACTACCTCCTCCTAAGTACTCAGCTTTACATATAGGGAGAGGTCTTCGAAAATGACCCGATTCAACGTAAGGAGATACATTTTTTGTTGTGTTAGAAATGACCATCTTTGTCCTACATGGACCCCCGCATGAGGCGCAATCCAATCACACAATGAAAGGATCTTCAGGGGCATTGTATATTCACGAGAAGGGGTTCTATGTCCTTGGCCAGAGCTGGGGGGTATGTTGGGGGGCGCGTATGCCGCACGTCGTCCCCAGGGGCTGAAGAAACTGATACTGGCTGGCTCCCCTGCAAGCATATCCCTCTACGTAAAGGCTGCCAATTATCGGCTCTCCCAGCTGCCGCCTGACGTTCACGACACCCTTCAAGAGTGCATCGAGAAGGGAGACTTTGAGAGCCCGTAGGCATGCCAGGGTCAGGGGATACCTCGGATCTAGATTGATGTAGGGTGAATAAATGTTAAAAGGTACTATTGTACTATTGTACTGCAAGCTTCCAGGTCTACATGCCCACGCCCGAGTCGGTCAATTGGAGCGCCCTTGTTTACGGTAGTGTGATTATATTCTGTATCATATGGTACGTTGTAAGAGCCCGGAAATATTTCACGGGCCCTGTTAAGGAGATATAGCGCCAATCAATGTATTGCAGCATATTGACTGTCACTGCGCTCTCTAACTCGATATTATTAGATAGGTACTATTGTTAAGCAAGATCTTCTATCAGAATGTAAATAAGAAATCATCTTCAAACTCTGGCTGTTGCCAATAGGCCTGCCGCCATTCGTGCCACGATGACTCGATCCCCTCGCCGCTGTTATCTTGGTCGGCGGCGGTAGAGTTCTGCTGCTGGCTCGCGAAAGCAGGTGTGCCGGTAGCTTGGCTACCGTTTTCTACCATCGGCGTGTTCTCACTTCTAGGCTCGGAACTACGTGCAGTTAGAAAAGATGGCCGCGACGCTTCCTTCGGTACCTCGGAAGATATAAGTGTCTGGGGATCGTTGTCATGGTCAAGAGTATCTCTTACTGGACCTGACCGAATTCTAGAGTTCGGGTCGGAATCTTGTTGAGCATCCAGGTTTGCACAGTTTGCCTGCGTCGGGGTTCGGTGTGACTCTTGGAGGCGAACCGAGTTCTCGAAGAAGTGAAGTATCGACTGCGCATTTGGCCAGTATCTAGCTAGCTCACGCAATGATAGAAGTGCCGAGTCGTATCTCCTCAGAGCCGATATTGCAAGGACCGGATTCGAGAAGCGTACTTCGGTACTAAGTTGGATAAGCGCAGTGAATAGGCAGTTTATACTGGAGGTCCATAAACATTTTATCTCATTTCTATCACAGAGACATTGAAAGATAGACTGAATAGTGGCAGCAGCGGTGATGCATATGTCCGAGTCTTCGCGATGGGTTCTGGGAATCTTTAGGCGGTACGGCTGGGCTCGATGAAGCAGGATCAATGCCGCATTATAGACCAGCTGGAGGTTCGCTGCCCATGTATCAATAGTTGGCGTCACGCGGAGTTGGAGCGAATGGGGCAAGTGAAGTGACCAGTTGGCTAGTGCCTCGTCGGTTTTCAGTAGCATGGCCTGCTTGCTCTGATGTGTCGACTTCAACCGGAATCTTTCTCTCAGTGCTTCAGAAATGACGACGCAGAGCTCTGTCATCTGAAAAACATATTCGATACGAGTGCTAGCTCCGCAGTCTTGAAAATCTGAGGGTTTCAATTTCTGTACGTCCGACTCCTCGAGGTGGATCGACTGTGGCCTCCCATACTGCAGCGATAATAGTACATCGCATTGGAATAGTAGCCACCAAACCCTCCGCCACATTTTTTTATTCTATTTCAAAGAGTTATTAATTAACACCTTACTTTGTAAAGGCAAACTTACATGGGGCACCAAAGTACTGTTCTCGGCATTTCGATGCATGCCCAGTCCCATTGCTGTTCGAACAGCAAGTCCCAGCCAAAACCATGCATTCGCCGCCACATCTTCAGGCCCATCAGCGTGCCAAGTTAGCAACAGCGCTGCTTGGACTGCAGTGTCACGATTTCGCTCGAAGCGAACGTCGAATAGACTCTTGGCTCGTCGAAAAAAGATAGTTTTCATCAGAGTGCGATCTGGCTCATCATAGGTGACATGTGCCCCCACGACTAGGATGGAATGCAAGAGCAGAAGGGACGGAGGGTCCTCGGGATCTTTGGCCCGATATTGGTCCATGAAAAGGGTTTCGTCGACAACCGGGAAGCCCGGGTTCGCATGAGTGAAGTATGCTTCCAGAAGTCGATCCACGACAGGCTTCGGAGGTAGCTGGACGGCCTCGACTGGTAGACGACCCGGATCATGACATGTGTGGCGACGTGGTATCCGATTTGTCGGAAAGTGATAGACACTAGATGTCGTCGAGCCAAATTGCTCCCGCACGAGAAAGCTGAGATTGGATACATCGGTGCCGATGTAGGTTAATCTCGCGTCTTTATCTATAGGTCGGTCGATGAACTGTGGCTGATCTATGAACTCCATGAGCTGTCTCCTATAGACATACTCGACATCGTCACCGTCATTGGGCCCTTCGTCTCTAGTGGCACCGCTACCACCAGTTTCCACTTTCGGTACCAGTACTGGACTATCGGAAGAGGAAGGAGTATGAGCTTCTGGAATGGCAGTACGTGGATTTGCCAATGTTCTAGTATAGTACGGAACAGGGCTGGGAGTCGGTAGTCTCGCAGAGCCGCGTTTCCGCTTTTGATGCATCTGACAGTCACGTCTCGATGCATTTTGACAATTTGAACATGGAAAGCCGACTTCCTGAGCGTCGCATCTCACTTTCCTCTGATGACAAACAGTGCAAGTTCTTCTCGCTGCATCGTTCATTAACGAAATATCGCTTCATTTATTGTAGATCACTTACATGCTACCTGTGCTCGAGTAATACGCTGCATTTTGAACGCGGCGAGGCGTGGAAAATGAGGGTTGCCATTGCTATCCGTAAATGGTCGGAAGTAGCAGTTAAGACGGTTAAGAGAGCTAAGTCAAGATGACATTAAACTATAGCCTAGTTCCTTAGCAGCTTAGATACACGACTGATAGTATCGGATCAATAGGAGTAGCGCTGTCGTCACGTGTACGACCCTTTCTGGGGACCCCGTAGATAGCGTGCTATACCTAGAATCTCTCTGATAGTTGTCAACGACTTTAGGTAAGTGCCTAGGTTAGGTAGGTAGGAGAAACTTGGCCAAGACTTGGAACGACGCCCTGCATGAAACGGTAGCCGACGACCGGCCGCAGATAATCTCGACCTTATCTCGGCGACTTCCTTATCTCTACATCTGCAGCCACTTTCCCGACTGCGACGACTTAGCATGTGGGGGACTCTAGACCCTCCGTCGTCTGTAACGCATGTTAGCTCTTATAGGTCAAATCACTCATCGGGGGTCGAAGCGAACTATGCCGTACATAAGTAGCCGTAGTCTGGGGTTCGACCCCGAGACGAGCTCGTCAATGTCCTCAACCTAGCTTTACTTCGGAATCTGTTCAACTTGTTCCGATGGAGCCGGAGCCGTACGATCTCGTCATCACGAATGGCGTGTGCGTCACTGCCACCGATGTAGCGGCCTTGGACGTGGCCGTGAAGGACGAGAAGATTGTGCTTCTCGCACCTTCGGGGTCTCTAGGCAGTGCGAAGGCAAAACGAATGCTAGATGCCGAGGGGGGATATGTTATGGTACGCTTAGTGTGCCTCCTGGTGCATAAATTAGACGCTAATGTTATCCCAGCCGGGAGGCATTGACTGCCATGTCCATTTGCAGGAGCCAAGTATGTTCGGAAAGGGTTCATCTGCCGACTCCTACGAGACGGGCACGCGTTCGGCGATAGCGGGCGGTAACACCACTATCGTCACATTTGCACCTCAGCAGAAGCACCTAGACTCAGTACTTCAAGCCTTGGAAACGACTCACCAGCTTGCGAAGGACAACTGTTACTGCGATTATGGCTTCCACTTACTCGTCTCTAACCCTTGTGCAAAAGCCCTTTCCGAGTTTAAGCAACTCGCTTCGCATGAAGGAGTCACTTCCCTTAAAATGGTACGTATGAAGCATATTTCATCTGAGGGCTTCCACTTTCTAGCCCCTGTGCATATCTCGAATGCCCGCCCTTTTTCTTCGGAGCTAGTTGCTAACATGTCTTAGTAAGTTTGTCAAGCTCTCTAAATTTGAGAGGCGTCCTGAGTATCATCTCTCGACAAGAAGAATGTGATGTTGACCCCGTAGTAGCTATATGACCTATACTGCTCTCCAGTTGAGGGACGATGAGATCCTTTCAGTCCTTCTCACTGCCCGGCAAAACCGGATATTGACAATGATCCATGCTGAGAACGGCGACGTACTAAACTGGCTGACGGATCAGCTTGAGGCAGCGAAACTCTTCGCTCCCAAGTACCATTCCAATTCTCGGCCGCCTGTGCTGGAGTCGGAAGCTACCAACCGAGCTATCGCTCTGTCGTCCCTCATCGCAAACACGCCCATTCTCCTGGTGCACGTAAGCGACCCGGAAGCAGCGCTTCGCATTCGTCAGGCGCAGACGGCTGGGCAGCCCATATTCGCCGAGACATGTCCCCAATACCTCTTCCTGACCCGTGACGATCTGGACAAGCCCGGCTTCGAAGGCGCGAAATGCGTGTGCTCACCACCCCCGCGTAACAAAGAGGATCAGCTGGCCATCTGGAGAGGGCTCAAGAACGGCACCTTTACGGTTCTAAGTTCGGATCACTGCCCGTTCCGCTTCGACGACGCCGAGACCGGAAAGAAGACGTGCGTCACTCACGACCATCCGGTCGGCAGGTTCAGATACATCCCCAACGGCCTTCCGGGGATAGAGACGAGGCTCCCGCTGGCGCTCAGCGCGAACAAGCTGGCCCTGACGAAATTCGTCGAAGTGACAAGCACGAACGCGGCCAAGCTGTACGGGCTCTATCCGCAGAAGGGCAGCATCATCCCGGGCGTATCTGACGCCGACTTGGTCGTGTTTTACCCCGAGGGCAGGCTGGGCAAGACGGAGGTGTCGAATAGCATGCTGCACCATGATTGCGATTACACGCCTTACGAGGGACGCGTCGTGGACAACTGGCCGCGATACACTATCCTTAGAGGAAACGTGGTTTGGGATAGAGACGGCGGCGGCATCGTCGGTCCCAAGGGCTACGGGAAGTTTGTGAAGCGAGGACAGAGTAGTCTCGCGGGGGTCTGGGACACACTTGATGAGAACGGAGCGTTCGATTTAGAGGCTTTATGAGAAGAAACCGTATCTTATTGTTCTTGGAAAGAAATAGACATCTATTTTTCCGTTGGGAGCACAACGATGCCGGTCGGGCTCGGTCATAAGCGGACATAGCTCGGGTCCGGATGTGGGTAACATTCAGGAATGTCGGGTCAGCGTCTCTGCTGTGATGCTTTCGTCGGAACAGCTGGAAAGTCATTCGATGAATGAACAGAACAACTTATTCACTTATAATCATGCACCCCTTGCGTTTTCTCGCGTTTGTGCCATGCCTGTTCAGCTTAGGTCAGCGTCTGGTCTCGCATGGGAATTCTTCCCCATCCTGTATCTCCTCCAATAGCAAATGAAAGCCGTTGGACACGTCGCCACCCCTGTCATTTAGTGTATTATTTTACAGCGTATGTACAAGCCTTGCAGCACGCTTCCGGCGAAGATATTGTCTCAGCCGCACGCACTCGTCGGCTTCCACACCGCGCAGAATGTAATAGTTACCTCGCAGTCGCCAAATAAAAAAAATGAATTAAAAAGCCTGGCCATGAGCTGTCGTATACTGCTTCTCCGACAACTCCTTGTTCTCGTACGGTTCTCGACAAGTATCCTTGGGGCGGTAGATATTAGCTGAAACGAACGGCCAATCACCCTTGAGGCCCGGGAACCCATCTGACGCAGCTACGCCACGAAACGACGCCCGCATCGCATCAAACCCCCCGCCGACAGCAGAGACGATACGGGACATGCTCGAGTTGCTCACATAGAAAGCGTTCCCGAGCCATCATGTTAGAGGAGCCAATGAGCTACTGCCCGTTTTGCGCCTACCCGGATCCGAATCCGTATGCCATCTTGCTCGTGAGTTCTTATCCCTGCCGCCCGCACCCGAGACTCTCATGTCTCACCTCGGTTTTTTTCTTTTCTTTTTTTTTTCTTTTTTGTTGTCGCTGCCTTCCTCCTTTCTCATCATCTTTCTCTCCCTTAGCATATAGAAGAGAAGCACGCGGAGGGCAAATCGCCCTTCGTGGCGGACAAGGAGCACCCCACGGGCGCCGAGGACGAGGAGCGCCAGCCGTTCCCGTGCCCCATCGAGGGCTGCGGCGAGCCCGTCGCCCTCAACGAGATAGAGGCGCACATGGAGCTCCACGGCACTGACGGCGACGCATCCGACGCCGAAGCCGTGGCGGTGGATAGCAAGGGCGGCCCGTCGAATACGCCCAACCTCGGTAAAGGCTTGGGGGCCCTCTCGAAGAAGTCGGCGTCGGCGTCGGCGTCGGGGCCGAGTAATGGCGCGCCCAAGCAGAATGCCATCAAGAAGCTCGGCGTACGTTTTTTTTTCTTCTCCTTCTTTCCCTGACCCGATCCCCCCGCGGTGTCTGGGGAGATGGAGATAAGAATAGGAGGCTGACACGCGCGTCTAGAGGACCGAGCTTGGCAGGTACCACAACGAGGAGAGGATGCCAGAGCGGCTCGTGGCCTTGCTGAAGAAAGGCAACTACCGAAGCTCCACAGGTTTGTCCATCTCTCCTTTCCTTTTACTGGCCATCCATCCATCACATTTAGTTAGCAGCGCAGCTCACCCTCGGCGACTCTCTTGGCAGGCGTGATCCCCGTGCTCCAGCAGCTCCTGGAGCAGAACCGGTCGACGGAGTGGGCGTACCTGTGCGCGGGGACGGCGCAGCACATCTGGAAGCTCGAGGGCGAGGGCAGCTTCTGCGGGTACCGCAACATCCAGATGCTCATCAGCTGCGTCCTGCAGCTGGACCCGGCCGCCGCCCGCCTCTTCGGCGGCCGCGTCCCCGACATTTTCGCCCTCCAGGACATGATCGAGGACGCCTGGGACCGCGGCGTCAACGCCAAGGGCCGCATCGAGACCGGCGGCATCCGCGGCACCCGCAAGTTCATCGGCACGCCCGAGGTTGGTTTTTCGTTTTTCGTTCCTGTTTTTTTTTTTTTTCCCGTCGGCTCGGGTCGTGGGATTTACCTTTCTATTTGCCCGTGCCTTTCCCCTTTTTACGCACAAACTCCCCGCTCCTTGGCTCGTTTCGTGACTAAAGCTTGCTACGTGGATGATACATGTGTCGGCTAACGATTTAACCCAAAACACCAGGCGGCGGCTATCTTTGTCAACCTGGGGATCAGGTGAGTTTTGTTTTCATCTCTGTACCTGCCCAATCCCATCTCCAGAAGAAGTTTAATATACAGTTCTCTCTTTATCTCCCCGCTGCTGGCTAGTTAGTTAACCGTGCGTTGCCAACTCTGTTTAGATGCGATACGCAAGGCTTCAGAAACGCGAAGGGCGAGGAGCGTCGGGCCGCGGAGAACAGACTGTACGATGCCGTGGAGCGATACTTCGCCGAAGCGCCCGGCGTCAGCTCGCAGGCCAAGGTCCGGACCACACAGCTGCCGCCGCTCTACTTCCAACATAGGGGTAAGCCTCCTTTCTTGCGTCCACCTTCCACCCTCACTTCCCTGGCTGTAGGACTTTGCTAACCATGTATAGGCCACTCCATGACGATCGTCGGTATAGAAAAGAGGACCAAGGGCGGCAGGGGCCTCCTGGTCTTCGACCCGACCTACAGCGACCCGACCGGCATCAGGCGCTACGTCGGCAGGAAGCACACCCACAGCGATCCCAACAAAAAGCTCGACATCTACCGCCGCGGCGCGCATTACCTCGGGAGGTACAGGGAATTTGAGATTCTCTCGTGCGTACCCCGACCTCCTTAGTGTCTAATACGAGCTCACGATTGGTTATCTAGATTGAAGTAGTACTCTTTTACCCCATGTGGGCTTCTGGCAGGCTTTATGGGCAAGTTGCGAATGTCGTCGGCGTTTAAAGAGAGGACGGAAGGGAAACCAAGGCTGGGAGCAAGATAGTATGTGCATATGAATGGTATTTCGGGATAATGCATCCGCATCGAAGGGAGTACTGCGTTTCAAAGACACATTTACGTCAAATTGTTTTTTCTCTTTGATTTATCTACCACCTAGAAATTATACCAGTTCCTTCTCCATGCCCGTAATGATCTAGTCACGTATCGTACGAGTCTCGAGTCCGTCTGATCCTCGTATATCTCCTCTAGGTGATCCATCCACGTTAGGTACCCATCCTGTTTCATTCCTTCATACCACCCTCGATCCACGCCCGCAACTTCTCGAGCGCCTTGAAGCGATGCGAGATCTTGTTCTTGGCGGCCTTCTCCATCTCCGCGTAGCTATTGCCATGTCACAATGCTGTCAGTCCGTAGGTCCATATTCACCAAGAGGAAGCATCCGCCATAGATGATTGAGAGGTACAACAAGAACAAGAAACTTACGTCTGGCCCTCGTATTCGAATATCGGATCCCAGCCAAATGTCGTCGGTCCCCTTGCAGGTACAATTTTGCCCTATTGCGCCCCCAGTTAGTCAGCATATCTGGTCCTCTCCTGGCCTATAAAAACAAGAACAAGCTGCACTTACATGCGTGCGTCCTTGGAATAGGAGCACCTCATGACCCGGGCCCTTGGAAAAGCCGAAGGTAGCGACGGCCTGCGCCGACTTGTCATCGTAGGCCGCGAGGAGGTTGTTGAGGCCCGTGTGGCCGATGGACTCCATAAACCATTTTCTGTTTTCTAAACGTTAGTTTCTTATGAGCACTGTTTCGCATACTTGCTCTCTCTAGATCTCGAGCCTCTTATCCTTTCCAATCCAACCAAGCGATCCCACTTCCTAAATCATGTCTACCAAACACAAAAGAGGTAAAGGAGGAGGAAGGCCGATAGGCACGTACATATAAGGACCCGGCAACCCGTTCAGTGCGTCGAAGCACAGACAGGTATCCTCGACGAGGACGGGCCCGCCCACGAGGGAGGCGGCGACGCGGCACTTCTCGCGCGTCACGTCCTCGAGCGTGCCCTGGATCTCGGGCAGGTCCAGCTTCTGGTTCTGTACCGTGATGCCCGCCGGCTCCAGGATCGCCTTCACCTCCAGCAGCTTGTTGGCGTTGCCCGTGATGAAGTTTACCACCGGCGCCGACATCTTGTCCGTTCGGTTGGGTTTTTTTTTTATGATGCTGCAGTAAGCCCGAAGCTCGGGGTAGTTCGGTGCTTGTATGGCTTGCTTAAAGGTACCTAGAAATGAACAGGCAGAGAGTGTTGTCTTGTTTGTGAAGCTATTTATTTGTCGGTTGGAAAATTGGATATAGGTAAAAATTGGCCGGTGACGCATTCGGTGACATGCAACATTTATTTTTATTTACTTGGCTCGGGCACCTGCAGTAGCTCCAGCTTCCAGCCCTATCGAAGCGCTAGACAATTTGGATACAGGCCAAGTGCCCCTAACGTTCATCAAATATAGCAAGAAATAATAAGAAAAAAATGCACAAAACTCTAAAAGACTTGATTTATACGTTGGAACCCAATAGGAATATATATGCGAGCCAAAGAATGATCCGGCTAGCCATAAGCCTGGTTTAAAAGTCGGATAATGTGGAAAATGAAGAAACGATGGGTATCTCATAACACTTTGCTACTTGAAAATGCAGTCAATGATTTTATCCTTTTTTTTTTTTTTTTTTTTTTTTTCAATTTACGGTAACTTTCGCTATTGCCCACCGTCCCCATCTTCCGCGGCGCGATCTTGCTTCCACTGCTTGATCCAGGCCTCGATGCGGTCGACGTTGCTCTCCATCTCGTCCGTCGTGTTGCTCGTGAGCTCGACGACGATCTGCTCGTCGTACGAGTCCCGCGCCTCCTGCAGCAGCACCTCCATGATCTCCGAGTCCAGGTTCTCCTGCAGCTTCGCCTCGGGGTATTTTCTGGCCGCCTGGGTTAATCCTAGCGGCTAAGGGTGAAAGGGGAAAAGGAAGGAGGGAAGAGGTGGAAGAACGAGAATGGAGACAAGATAGATAGATACCTTGCGGACAGCCGGTCGTAAAGCGTATTGGAGTCCACCCGTAGCACGACCACGAGGTCGACCCAGCTCTCCGGGAACATCTCGCACCCGTGCCAGTCTATGATGCAGCCGCCGGCCTTGACGTTTTCCTCCTCGAGCGCATCTAGTAGCTACAGTTTCGGCGTCGTTAGCTTGTCTTTCTCAATTTGACTCCTCGTCTTCACTCCTATTCTCATTATTGCTTTCTCTGCCTTCCTGCTATTACCTATGACTTCATATGTCATATTTCGGAACTCACCTTATCCTCGTCCACGATCCAGCTCATGAAGTTCTCGTCCCAGCCCTCGTGGCACTCCTTGTCCTTCACGATCTGGTTGACCGAAATGTGCTTCAGTCCGGTTCTCTCCGCGAGCGTCTCGGCGTGCGTCGTCTTGCCCACCCCGGGCGTGCCCGTGACGATGATATTCGGGTCAGTGCGCATGGCTTCTTATTTTAGCGGGCTGCGCTGGCAACCGCGAAAAAACGAGGGAAAGGATTAAAATTTTCGGGTGCAAGAAGATGGATGGTACCGTCGCAAAATAGGAAAATAAGAACCACTTATTGCTGGTAAGAAGAATAAATTTGGGTTTCGCAAAAATTTGGCAACAGTATGGTGATTCTAAGGTGAAAACCTTCATGTAGCAGATTTTGAACCTAGTCACGTGCGCCCTCAAATCATCTTAAGACATATAAAGCCGCCACACATCCCTTCGGCCCTACTCTTCAACTCAAAATTATACGGATAGTGGAGGACGATTTTAACTACTGGCTTTGGTGTGGAAATGATCTCATAATTCAGTTGTGTGGAGAGAGAACGCTACCTCCCATGAATCTCGCATGTACAAAGCCCATACACCTAGCTAGATGCTACACAGTATTCCATTCGTCTCTTTTGATACACTCTCCTGGCTCCCGCGTCGAGGACCTAGTCTAAAAAAATCCGCAAGAAAGGCATCAAACGCCCCGGACCATGGTTCACGCGAGCCTTCTAGTTCAATCATGCATTGATATCCATTAAATGTGTATCCGTCTGGCTCGCCCCCCCAAGCCTTGCTGCAATTGCAACACGCTATTGTCCACACAGCTTGAAGCTCTTGAGTGTTCCAACCTCCCTCGTCGTCGCTTACACGATATCCCAACTGTCCCGCTACCCGTCTGGACCTCGTGGTACCTTCTTCGTTAGAGGAAGCCTCGCGATTCGAAACGGTCGTAAGTGTCGTAAGTTGTTGGCTCTGCGGTTCTACGCAGTGTCAACCTCAACTTCGTCGACCTCAGCTAGTTCACCGTCGTTGTCGTCGTACTCGTCCGACTCCAGCTTCTCCTGTTGAGCAATAGCCTGTGCAGATACTATCTCGGCTAGTCTCTTTAGTCGAGGTGTTTGTAGCCCTAAGAAACGTTAGTCGACCGCCTCGTATTTCGTCTGGACGGGGAAGGGCACCGGTAACTTACACGAGGGGGTATATGTTTCTAGGGCAGTGATCGCTCGGGGTTCGGCGATTTCATACGGCCCACTGTCGTCCATGTCGACGGCTTGTAATAGAAGAACGTCGCTCTTCTCTGTTACCCTGGATGCCACGGCTTTCATGATCTCTCCATTAATGGGCTGTTCGTAGTCTGCTACGAGGTACTGGTTCAACAGCTTTTGGATTTGGTTGGGGGACAGCCTGCGAGCATGCATTAGTTACGTTGGTCTTCCTGAGACGGTTTGCACTGTACTTACATCCAGCAAATGTCCTGGATGATCTCAATGTCGTTCAAGGTTGCCTTCTTAAGCTGTAGGAGCTTCGTCGCTTGCTAATACACGTGTTAGCTACCATGCAAAAGTGAAAAGCAAGTCCGGGTTGGGTCAACTTACCATAAGATGCTCAAGCTGGAGAGTGCCCTCGGGCATATCGTGGCTCTTGCACCACTCTTCGATCCGAGTGATGTTGTAGTTGATTTGCAAGCCTCGCTTCCACGAGAGGAAATTTCTTCGCATGAGCAGATCGTTAAATGCAGTAACACCCACCAACCTGAGGAGTTCGGTGACAGTCTGCGTAATGATGCTGTCTTCCAAGTAGTAGGCCTTCATAGCCCTGAAGACATTGTTTAACAAGCTGAGCAGATTATCCATGCTGTATGCAGGCTGCGAGTTCGTCGCCAGCAGCTTGCCGAGGAATCTGTTACTTTCGTTCGTGACGAAGCCGGGCAGGGATTGAGACTCGATAATAGCAGGGATGATCATCTTTTGCAGTTTCTTCTTAAGGATCTTCATCCAAGTATGATAGATGTTGAACTCTAAGCTCTCAAGGTCGTGCTTAACGATTTCCAGCAATCGGTCGTACTCATAGTTGTCCGTCTTCTGGGCCTCATACCAGTCCTCAGCAAGGAACACGAACGAAAGCATCTCGTGCACGTTGGATAGCCAGAAGGCACCGGGGTTGATTGCGTCGTCGCCGTCGTAATGCATGACCTCTTGTTGGATCGATTGCATGACATTAGCCAAAAATCTCTCCGACTCTTTGACAAACCCATTGTTCCACATCTCTGACGTGACAAGGTTGATGAGGTAAGAGGGGAAAAGAACTTCTTTGTCCGAAGGTGGCGGGTTTGTATTCGGTGATGGGATCTTCAAATTCTTGATTAGACCCATTGTAACCTCCTCATTCAAGCCATCCTCGTCAGCAAGCAAGTTCTCCAACTCCATCTCAATAGTATCGGCACCTGGCGTGTAACCGGCCACGGGGCCACGAACACCGGTGGGAATAGCCATCGAGACCGGGCGGGGATTGTATGCAGCACTGAATCGGTCCATTCCGCTGGGTTCGGCCCCAGCACTCCGGCGCTTTGGTTTCTTGGACGATACTAGATTGATCAGGCCGTTGGGAGGAGCAGTAACGGCGTTGCCATTGGTAAGCTCTCCGTTGACCGGGGCTGACCGTTTGGCTAGCTCGAGTTCCTCGGACATTTGCGTCAATTGATCCCGTAAGGTCATCTTCTCGTTTTCGTGAAGTGTGCTCTCCCGCTTGATACGGTCTAGTTCTGCGTTTGCGGTCCGTAGAGACTCTTTTAACTCCCGCTCTTCCTCTTGCATCCGCTTGACGCTCGAAGTAGATTCGTCGAAGTTGTTCTGCAACTTCTTCATCTCCTCCTCCATAGCCTGTAGTTTGGCTACGGCGATACCAGCTTGGTTGGCTTCCGCTTGGAGCTCCTTTGTCCGGGTCTCGAGGGCATTGTGACGGCTCTTCCATGACTTGATTTGGTTCTCGTAGTTCTCCACCTGGCTCTGAAGATTCTTGTTCTGAGTCTTCATAGTACCCAGTGACTGCGTAAGTTCGACGACCTTGTTTTCTAGCTTGTAGGAAATCTGCTTCAGGTCGCGAGCTTCCTCGCGTATCTTCTTGTAGCCTCTCCTTGCCTGCTTTCCACGCCACAGGCTCTGGACCAAAACCACCTTCTTGCGATAGTTTCTCCATGCCTGGAGCTGTCGCCGCGCCCGCCACACTCGTTGAATGAGGATAACGGCATTCCCCACACGGGTTTCCATGATTTCTTTTCTTCGCAGATAACCTTTTGCAACAGCTTGCACGAGTATGACGCTGCTGCGGATCCGTAGGAACTGTTTCCGTTGCTTTTGTCCCTTCCATACCCTTTGGATTGTTGTTGCGGCCTTGACTGTGCGTAACTCCTGTGCCTTGACCCGGGTGGCGTACGCCCTAGCGAGGGACTGGAAGGACACAATAGCCTCCCGTGCCTCGAGGTATTTGCGGCGGTAGTACTTAGCCTTGAGGTTCTTCTGTATCATGATGGCAGCTTCGCTCATACGGCTCTGGCGCAGGTTCTCTAGGTGTGCAAGCATACCGGCACGGAAGAAAATCTTGGTCAAACCTAACTGATAACTGTCGCCTCCGGTCCCCGTGAGTGAGCCAAGTGCCTGAGCAAGAATCTCCTTTACTAGCTGCCTGATTTCTGTCTGCCATCGGTTTGATGGTATTAAGAGGTAGTATCGCAGAGCGAATTCTTCGAATGTCCAGCGTCCTGGATAACCCGCACAACTAATTCTGATAGTCTCGAGCACACCACAAGCCCTCAGTTGACTGAGGACCATCGGTCCTTCGAATTTCCATGCAACCTTAGCCTCGTTTGGCTTGATACAACGGATATAATGGACATTGGTATTTCCAATTGTGGTCATCAGCTCGATAAGCGAAGAGCGGAAAATGCCACCGAGGGTTGGCTTGCGGTTAACAGCAACTCCGATCTTCCTCCCGGCAGCGGGTTTGGCAACGGCGGAGCCAGAAGCGGCGACGTCCTTCTCGCGAACAGCCGACGCTGCCATCAGGACTTGGCGAAGGAATTTATTCGTCGTTGAGCGAAGGATTTCCATATGCTCATCAGGTACCGTATCCCTATTCTTCTCGATGAAACCTTCCGACTCATATGTGACATCAACGGCATAATGGCAGACGGTGAACGAAGACTTGCCAAACCGCGGCTTCTTGTAGAACTTGTTTTTGTTGGTTACAAAGTTGTGATGGAGCTTGGTAACGAACTGCTCATCCGTGCCCATTGGCAACCTACTCTCTTCGTCCAGGAGGGAAAGGATACCGAGTTTACCTTCGATTAAATCAATGCACGGCTGATTATCAGAGAACTCGATGAATTTCCAGTCTATCTGCTCCCGGACATATTCTTCTTGTTCAAGTCTGAACACGTGCGAGTTGAACTGCTGCTGGAGCTTTTCATTAGCGTAGTTGATGCAGAATTGCTCGAAGGAATTTTTCGCGAAGTGCTCGAAACCGTAGATATCAAGAACGCCTATGAAGGAGTTGACACGACTCAAAACTTCATCGGTAGCAAGACTCCGGTTGATAACTTCTACTAGCCAGTCGAAAAGACTCGAGTAGATAAATTTGGCAACCGAGTCCCTGACAACGGTAGCTTGCTGCTGAGTTAAGTTCGAGACAATCTTCTCGCCACGGGTAACAAGCTGCTTCTTCACAATCCATTTAGCAAAGTTCGCGCCATCGATGCCAAGAATAGAGCAGGCTCGTTCTAGAGAGGGTTCCGTCGAGGATAGTACGCTGTCGTTCCTGGAGGCACCGATCTTAACGTTACCTAGATGCAGCAAACCGGCCAGGAGGTTAAAAATTCCCGACTGCTGGGTTTCGTTTACACCTATCGTTTTGAGGGAACTCTTGGTAGCTAGGAATTCGGCCTTGTCGTCAACCCCATCGATAGTAGGAGAATTACCTTGGTTGAGGTAATCGAATTGCTCGACCGGTAACAGGCTAAGCTCCTGCCGCTCCTTGTCTGTTGCTCCGGCCAAGAACTGGTAGAAGATATGGTAATTCCTCTCTTTCAAAGGCTGAAAGACCAACCTCGACCGTTCGAGGAGATATGTCCGGATCCTAGCGCCAATGATATTCGTCTTGCCGTCGAACATGATCTCTATGTACTTTCCGAATCTCGACGAGTTGTCGTTCCTTGTTGTTTTGGCGTTTCCGAAAGCTTCCATAATGGGATTGGTCGCCAGAATCTGTTCTTCCGTCTCACTCATCGCGTCGGTTCCCTTTCTAGATCGACCGCCCGGGTTGTCTGGAGATTCTCTTGTAGCGAAGTACCGCATGATGTACTTAGCACTAACAGTTTTTCCAGCACCAGACTCTCCCGAAACTACGACAGTCTGATTCCTGCTATCCTTCACCATTTTTCTGGAAACCCCCACGTCAGCCAGGTACGAACTTCAATACAAAGGATCGGAGCATATTCACATGAAGGCCTCCTCAGCGATGGCAAACAGATGGGGGGCTTGCGTCTCCCTCTGTCTGCCAGCGTAGACCTGTACCATACCCGGGACATAGAGAGAGTCGACTCGAGCAAAAGGATTCGTAGCTATCAGCACAATGCCGCTGTATGTGTAGATCTCTTTTTGCGCGTATCGTAGGCGGATGGCTTGGAGCACTGTAGCACCAAGAAATATTAATAAACGAGCCTCAAGTCAGACTGGGTCGAGTTTGTAACATCGCACATACCGGCAGGTTCGTTTAAGTGAGACAGATTTGTTAAATCATCGCTGGCTTCGAGCATCGCTGGATTCATTAACGGCGGTAAGGATGGGTCGTTGCCATTTTGTATAGCCTCCGCGGAGAGGGTTACGGTCTTGGTCTATATCGCAGACTGGCGGTCAGACAAGTTGGATTATAAGATGGTATTTACTTGGGTTGAACGTACCTCTTCGTTCTCGAACTTGAAGACCAAAGTCACCTTGTCACCATCGACGGTCTTCTTGACAACCTCTGATGCCACCCAGCCCTCGGTGGCATCTGGCTGCCAAGCTCTCGTACCGACATCATAACTATGCGACATGGGAGGCTGATAGGGACGAAGTGCGAAGATAGAGCGGAATTAGGTTCGGCGGTCGTCGCGAAAGTTGGAAGTACGTCGGGGCACTTATAAGGGGGAAGCGATAGCACGAGGCATTCGTGTCGATCTAGCGGAGTTGCGAAGACAGAAACATGCAACAAGCGGAGAAGTGTGTACTAGACGTGACTAGAGGAAGAAAAGCCTATAGCCGCTAGAAAGTACGAAATGGGAAAGCAATCTTGATGGCTTAGCCCTTCGGAGATGGTGGTGATTCTCACAACTAAGGAGAAAAAAAAGTTGAGGGTCGATAATTTTGGTCGTCCGCGTTGTGATATTGGGCTGGTGCATGTGTAGGCATAGGCGTTGCAACATGTGCATGGGTTTATGGGCTGCAATGCAATTTGCTGCTCACGGCGCGCTGTCGGGTTCTGCCCAGCCAGCCTTCAATCATAAATCATAGGAAATTTAGGGGAGGTAGGGGATAAAGGAGAGCGCGTTGCCTACTTCAGCCTAGTACGACGCCAGAAAAACAGGGGGGATGAGGGGGGTCGAAAAAGGGTCCCTCTCTAATGGCCAGCCATTTTTAATTCTTTCACCACCTAGACGGACCGGGGCTTACCCTGCTCACGTTCGAAACCAAACCTGAGGATGGAAATCGAGTACTCACTACATTTCTAAGCGGTGTAGTTTGCTTATCAGATTAAAGTAAAATCTACACGCCACTTTTTTAATTCATCACGATTTCTGCTCCTGAGTCCTCCCTTATTCCTGCAGAATGTGTGTGTGCACATACCTACATCTTACATATTACATATTACATCTTACACCTTACCATCATTCGACAGAGCGTACAGTTCCTGCAGCTTTATTTTCGAGCAACCGCTGCTGTGACATCTCGATCCAATCAATCAAAGCGCAATATGGCCTGTGTCACCTGTAGGGTTGTGTCATGGACGTATCTGAAGTCGTGTACCTGCATACTTCGGTACCTGAGATACCTACGTATTTATATGAATGTGGGATGCAATAAGGATGCAACAGCTACATGAGATACTCGGTAATGACCATGAGAAAGATATACCCGAAGTTGTAATCGAATCCAAGCTTTGAAATCTCTCCTTTCTTCTAGCATCCGTGCTGTACATACAAGTGTACCTAGGGAAGTTCAAATATCCTTGACTGTTTAATAACCATGAAGCGAGAATAGCTCAAGGTTTCTCCCGCGGATGTCATGCTAGCCCCTAGCGTAGACTTGCGTGGACGTGTTGGCTTGGTCACTTACAACGATAGGTAGCACCCGTTTTTTCTTCCCAAGGTTGTAAAGACTGACATGTAGTTGCATCTCTTAGTATTCTACTTTGTGGCATTGTACGATAGGTATAGGTAGCAAATCGATTGTTCTTCGTATTATATTGTCTAAACTTCATTTGCAGGGAAAAGTTGCCCAAACCCGGTGCATTAAGACCCAACCTGGACGACCAACCCGATCCCCCGGATCTCCAACGCCCAGTGACGTCCGTACGCTCTACCGTCCCCAACGAAACGGTTCCCCTGCCTAGCCTTGCTTAATATCTTGTATTAATGTATTTGACTATGGGAAACGGGAAACGATAAACGAGCAATCCAATGCCGAGCACGCCTAACTGTCGATTGTTTCATCTCCAAACTTCCAAGAGCCTTTCCTTTTCTCCCTACCTGTAGATCAGTCTGATCAGTTCGACGAGTTCACATCGGTAAACTAATAAGCCTCGGGGAGATCCCTGGCACTTCATGCGTCCGGCTAGCTGCTTTTTGCCCATTGCACGTATGGATTGCTTGTGGAGTGTTAAGACGCGATAACGTCCGTTCTACTTAATTTCATACTACCCACTCTGCCTTGGGGGATTATATGTTGAACCTCATGCCCCTTTTCCGAACCGTGCTTATTTGCCGCATGCAGTTTTCCCTCGTATCTATGTTTCCGTAAGTTGAATTTTACATACCTACCCTTATGCGTTCTTTTTCTACTTTGATGCTGCCTTCTTCGTCGCACTAACATATTATCCAGTTCCTACTCCCTGGCCAGCTGCCTTTTCCTAGACAAGTCTAGTAAAGCACCCGTGTCATGATGCGAGCTGTACGAAAAAGATTAGCAGCTACGTTCTTCGTTGCAAATTGAGACTTACAGCTTAGAACTTCAAGCGAATCGTGGATCTCCTTGAGATCACTTGTTTGGACATCGCTGACGTCCGCCATGAGATATGCAACCTGGGTATATCAGTGAAAGCCTCAAAGCAGTGAAGGATCAGAATACATACGTCGCCACGGCTGTCGCTGATTTGCTTATCAACGTTGTGGTTGCCGAGAATCTCGTTAACTGCCACAGTTGTAAGTATTGAGATGCAACCATGTTTACTTCCTCTTTACACACCTTTGCGGAGAACACCCGGCACGTTATTGTGGATGTAGATGACCTATGGCAGATTAGCGGCTATCATATACTAAGTTGGCTAGGAACTACTTACTCGCGCGTGGTTAGGTTGCTCTAACGTCAATGAGCGCAGGTTAACCTCGGGCATATTGACGCTGCCCAAGGTGATGCCTAGGTTGATGTATCGAACAAGAGCATCGCCAACTAAGGGTGCATCGGTTAGCTAGGAACTCTAGTTGGAGCACGTTGGAATTTTCGTACCCTCGACGCCTATTGCTCTCTGGGCCTCTTCGGTACTACCACCAATGTGAGGCGTAAGGATGATGTTGTTCAGGCTGCGAAGATCCTCCTCCCAACCGTTCAGGTCGTTGTTGAAATAGTCGCCGTTTGCGCGAGGTTCCCCAGGGTAGACATCCAATGCAGCCCCTGCAATCTTGCCAGTGCGCATCGCGTTGATCAAGGCCGGAATATCAACTACAGTACCACGGCTGGCATTGATGAGATACGAGCCATTCTTCATCTGCCCAAGCTGCTTGGCAGAAATCAGATTCTTCGTTTCCGGCAGTTCCGGGACGTGAAGGGTAACAAAGTCGGCTTCGCTCAGAAGGTCTTCCAACTTCGGTACCTGTCGGGCCGTACCCAACGCCATGAGACTTACGACGTCATAGTATATGACGTTCATTCCCATGGCTTCCGCTAAGACAGACAACTGCGAGCCGATGTGCCCATACCCAATGATTCCTTGGATGCGACCAGCAATTAGACTTGGTACAGATAGGGGTCAAGATTATAGCACATACCGAGGGTCTTGCCACGGATCTCCCAGCACTTGCTGCTCACCTTATTCCAGGTGCCTTTATGCATCTCATTAGATCGATCACCCAGCTGGCGAGCTAAAGCGATGATTTCTCCGATGACAAGCTCAGCCACGCTACGTGAGTTCGCAAACGGTGAGTTGAAGACGGCAATACCATGTTCGGCAGCATACTCCAGGTCTACCTGGTTGGTGCCGATGCAGAAACAGCCAATTACCAGGAGGTTCTTGGCTTCACTGAGGACTTTCTTATTTAATTTGGTCTTTGACCGAATGCCAATGACATGGACGTCTCTGCAAAAATTTTCATCTTCATTAGAGCTGGGTACATCTTTGCTATACCTTATGTACAGTTAAAGACGCCGAGACTCACCGAATCTTCTCAATTAGTTGGTCTTCGGGTAAGGAGCTCTTGAGAAATTCGACCTGATAACCCTGGCCAGTCAAGATGTCCCTCCCGCTCTGGTTCACATTCTCGAGCAGGAGAATCTTTATGTCCTGGGTGTTGAAAGGCTTAAGCTGTTTAGGCTGTCCGCGCTGAGAGAACACCCCACTAAAGCTCGACAGCGGGGAGTGGAAGGTGGCGGTTGGCGAAGCCGATACTCCCAGGCTATGGGAGTGTTCGGGCTCGGGGGCCCTCAAGATGTCTTGTGCTTGTGCCATAGTTTCACAACTGACCTGCGTGAAACTGGAGAATATAGTCGTGGAGAAGAGAGATGGCTAGTTACATATAGTTAGAAAGCGGGTGCGCGTTGACTCGGATTCCGGGAAAACTTTTGTAGGTATCTTTTGCAATTTTGTGGTTTTTCCACAGTCCGGTGTCACGCAAAAATGTTAGCTGCTTGTTACCTGCTTGGCCGCGTATTATGTTATATTATGGTTGTGGTTAGCGCATTGCACGCCAATGATCCACGTTGATGTCAGCCGATCGCTTCTCCTAAACAGTCAGGAGACCCAGAAGCAGAAGCAACAATGCCTTTTCATTCGAGGGCCGCGGAAGTGAGCCGGGGAGAAAGGCCTTTATAAGTAGATCCCGTCATCGGACGTCACTAACCTACTGTAGTAAATTATACACACTAATTAGCCCTGAGTCACGGGCCTGGTAGGCTAGAAGCATACCTGTGAAACTCGGGGTCGCTATACCCCCTTCCCGACTCATATATTTCCATATTTCCATGTACAACGGTAATGCAGAATAAAATCCCAAAATAATAAAAAATGAAACAAACCTTGAAAAGAGTCACGCTGTGTTAGCATGACATAGTGAGACTTAGAGCCGTTTTGATATACGAACCGAAAACTAACACAAACTGTAAGGTCTGGTACGTAAGGTCAGGTAAGGACCTAATTGCGCAGTGGATAGGCGATCAACAGCAACTCTCTCCTAAACATCACACCTTCGTGAGGACACACACACATATAACTAGTAGGAGTCACTTGGGGATTGCAATTCAGGTCCAATGTGCAGCATGCGATGTACATATATGCAAAGACGCAGACTTCCGTCAACTTCGTGGGATTCTCCGTCCAAATGCATTACTGACGGACCAGCAAATTCCCGCCGTCCTCTCCTTGCCAGCCTGAAGCCTGCTCTTTAGGTCCGTCTCCAGTGCCTCGTGCCTCTGTCGACAATATGCTGCCCACCTTTCCAGCCAACCAACTACTCCGGTCCAGCCATATGCTGGGGGGAAATCAACGAAGAGAATTACCATTCAACATAATGAGATTCCGAAAGCAGCCTAGTACCTAATGGGAGTGGCCAGTCTATTTTTTCACCTGAATTCGCAGACCATTGGTATACGATCTCCGGGGTGCTCTGTAGTACGTCGACAAATTTGCAGTGTTAAATTTGCCCTGATCTGATAGAACAAACGAAAGAGAGGTTGGTATAGGATGAGTCCGTCATTTGCTCAACCTCCTCTCCAAGTAGAGTCAACGACGTTAATTAAGTCGGAAGCGTAGGTGAGAGGGCGGCAATATTTAGCTCTGCTTGCATTCTTGCGCCTCCTGCTTCGGCTTCGCACCATCATCCTAGATCGAGAGTTAGTCCGGTCACAGTTACTTTGCAAGAATGGGTAAACAAACATCGTCATCAGACTCTTCTTCCTCGTCGTCATCACGATCTTCGCTGAGGTCATCATCCTCATCCTCGTCCTCGTCGAATGGCTCGTCCTCAAGGTCGTCAAGTTCCTCAAAGGCCAACGCCTCACCGGTGAACCAGTCGATTGCACGAGGGATCAACTTCTCCTTGATGTCCTCACCAAGCTGGTAGTCCAGCTCCAGACGCTCCTCGATGTCCGAGGCAGCATCGTCGTCATCGTCGGTAGGAGCCTTAGGAGGCGAGAAGAAGTTGAAGAACGACTCGGTCGGAACCGTCTTCTTAACAATACGAGTTTGCTTAGTGTCTAAGTAGGTTGATTAGTAGGGAGGAATTGAGAATATCCATTCCAAGATCACTCACTCTTGTTTCGCTGCTTCTTACTCTCAATGCGAACAGTGAGATCTTGGCCCTCCTTCCAGTCGATTTTGTCACCCTCGGCATGGTCATAGATGAAGTCTCCACCGTAACCACTCTCGTTCTGGTAGAAGTATGTCTTGGTGATAGTCTTGTTGGTGAAGAAGCTGTTCTCGGCGAACTCGAAGATCAGGCGGAATCCGGGCTTGTCGAGGTACTCCATTCGGATGTCAGTCAGGTAGCGGAGAGCAGCCTCATCGCGGTCGGTGATCATCTCGGCGAGCGAGATCTGGTTCTTCATGGCAGACAGCCAGAACTCGGGGATACCCTCGACGGCTTCGGCAGTCTCAGTGGCTGCTTTGTCCGACTTCTCCGCCTTGGTTTCTTCGTCTTCCTCGTTGTCTTCCTCACCAGCCTTGACCTGATCCTCAGTGGGCTCCACCTTGCCGTTGATGATGGAAGCGCGCTGCTCGTAGAGAGGGGTGAACTTGGCAAAGTACTTCTTCTCCAGCTGGAGAACTTCCTCTTGGAACTCAGCCTCGAGCTTCGAGTGGTCCTTCTGAATACCCTTCAGGCCGGCGACACGGCGACGAACAGTAGCGGGAAGAGACTCGATGTAACCGGAAGATCGACCGACCAGCGAGCCAAGTCGGCCTTGGATCATCTGAACCAGCTTGGGGTTCTGGGCGAAGATGGACGCGGCGGCAGCGCGATCCAGATCCTCTGTAGAGAGAGCGGAGTCAGCGATGCTAAACCTAAATATGTGATGCGTATACAGTATGATGAATCAACGTACCCTCTTTGATGCTAGCCACGCCAGGCTGTTGGGCGTGGGAAGAGATCGGGGCATTACTGGCAGGAGTGTTCTGCGGAGTACTACGTAGAAATTAGAGGTTAGTATCTTTGACAAATATATCGAGGGGTGATGAACTACATACGGTGCAGGCACCTCGGCACGGCGATTCTTAATGGGTTCGGCCATTGTTAATTCTTCCGTCGCAAGAATTACAGGATACGATTGATTTTGCGATGGACGCGTCAATGTCTTACCGAAGACTCGGAAGTCAGCGGCGAAAAGTGAAGAAGGGCGAAGTAAATCGCAGACGATCAAGGTGTGAGGTTAGGTACTGTACAGAGTTGGAAGACCAAGTTATACGCCGGCAACTGAATGGGCTTGTAGGCCTTGGTTGTGGCAGCGGCGGATGAGTAGGGATGGGGATGGGGATGGGGATGGAATTGATGGAGATGGAATAGAAAGAGTTGAACGTTAGCTGTGTCCGACTCGGGGAGGAGAAAGTAGAAGAAAAGTTGTAGTGGTGAAGTACAGGTAGTCAGTTTAACGGCGATGGGGAATTTGATGAGAGAGCAAGAGACTGGCCTGGTCTGGTGGGAGAGGCGAAGTGGGGGAAAGGCGCAACCCTGTCTGTGTTTCCCCTCCAAAGACTTGAGAGGGTCCAGAGGGTCCAAGAAAAAAAAGAAGTTGTTGGGTTGCCGTCCCTTAAGCAACCTTAGGTAGAATAAATTTTTCTTAATTGGTTCTTTTTCTCTCTCTGGAGAACCCGGACCGTGCACTGCCTACAGACATTTATACCATCCGCTACATTAGGGTGTATATGTGTATATTTAATATGTGTTTCTTTACCTTGAGGTCCTGATGTTCTACCTGTTTTGCACGGCAAAGTCCAAAGTCATAGGAGCGGAGAGCACGTAGTAAATCGAATGCGGCTGCAGACCTCAGCACTGTCTCAAATCCTGCGATGGCTTTGGGCGTCGCAATGTACAGTACATACTGGTCTAGGTACCTAACGTAGGCAGGAAAACCCGACGGGAAGCGGTGTAGATCACCTAGCTCGAGAATTCTAAACCTTCCTCAGGCACCTAACCTACCTGATGTACCTGTACATAAAACTTATCATTATTGATGCTGAACTCCTCGACAATATCGATACTCTGTTTCTCACGGTGACGTCCAAGTTTTTTTTTTTTTTTTCTAAAGAATGTCTGTCTATGTAATCAAAGGACATGTATGACATGCATTGGAAATCAGGATGGCCTTCTACTCTACGCCGTTGGCAGGTAGCCACGTCAACCTACGTAGTGTAAGGTATGCCGCATGCACGCATGTACCTAAGACAATGTAAGTACAGAAGTAGGTACTCGTCCTCGTACCTTAGTGGCGTATTTTAAGTACTGTAGATTTTTTTTTTCTTTCACTTTGCCGATTTAGGCAATACGAGCACTTCAAATTTGCATGCGGTTCAGCTCCTCAATTGTTAGGTATTGTTATCTTTGCGACTGTATCGTTATCGTTATCGTTATCGTTATCGTGATGCTTATCACCAAATGCGCCAGTTCTCAGAACGTATCCAAGTTCACGGTGGATCCTCTTCAAGCTTCGATGTCCCTCAGATTGTTCCAATTTTGCGACGTCATCTCTGGAATCCTACCTACGCTGCCTGACTGCTCAAACGCTCAAGCTCGAGCGAAGAGAATCACTTTCCTACTAGGGCGTGTCTAAAGCTAATTCTCCGTCTAGACATAGCTTCATTGACCCGAGAGAGACCCGTTACTGTACACTATCCAGGATGTGTGCTAGTATTCGAATCTCCTCTCGACCAAGTCGATAGTCGCCGATAATCGCAGCTGCAAGGCTGTCTACCCACTACCTCTCAAATACAGCTTTTATTTACGCATCGATACGTTGCCATCGTAGGTCTACATATGCCGCAGCTTTGTCTCCGAATGAAGAGGAAGATATATACGTGGCGGGGCAGTTCTTGTTGTGTTTAAGAGTATATGCGCCATGGAAGGGGACGATGATGTGCAACCTAGCCGCAATGGCCCTGCGGCCATGTATGGGCTCAACTCTAACCAGAGTAGCTCGAGCGTATTTGAAGACGTGGAGATGGCACAAGACGAGGTAGGCAAGCTTTGATGGAACCCCCAGCTTGTTTCACCACTTCTAAACTTGGGCCATTCTGTAGTTATACGCGGGACCTATGGCCGAAAGTTTACCTACGAGCCTTTCCGCCTTCTCTCACCGCCGCCAGCGTGCAGACTCGACAGCAAGTTTTGCCTACTATAACGAGGAGGAAAACGAACCGGAGCGTCGGATCATATATGACGAAGACGGGACTATGTCGTTTGACATTGACGAGACTCCGTTCGATTTCCAGGATGATGAAGAAGGGAGCTCGGAACTGGAACTAGAGAATGGCAATTCATACGATGATTACGCTATGCGTAGGAGATCTTCGACCCAATCGAGGACGTCAGTTCATGCCAGACTTATCCGGACAGACAGCGGCGTGACGGATGCTAGTGGCCGTGGTCACAGTCGAGTTAGCCAGAAAATACATATGGTTAACGAGGATCTCACCATTGTAATAGCTGGATTTCGTACAAGCAAGCCTGGTTACGCTGCGTACATATTTATTTGCGTCGCGACGTTAGGACTCGCATATCTGCTCCTACGATGGCTTCCACGATGGCAAGTCAAGTTGATTGGAGAGCCGTGTCCACTTCATGACTGCCAGTGGGTGGTGCTCGAGGTCAGTTGCTTCGTTCGGACACTTGTGTACCATCTCGTACGTTATGTTGACCGTACTATAGAATCAATGGGGCGAAATGGCCATTCTCAACGTGCACGCCCAAATATATAACCGTCCACTTTCTTCTGTATTTGGAGCGCCAGAGAAGATATTCAGGCAACTACTAGAGGACGACGCCGATCCCTTGTTGCCTGAGCTTCGGGTTCTTAACTACCGCTACGTGCGCTTCTTTTACCATCCCCTGAAGGGCAAATTCATGATTTGCAATGGCTGGAAGGACCCTGCCTGGACTCGTGTTCGAGCGCTTCGTACCGGCATCGACGGCGACGAGAAAGACTACAGGGAAAGCGTCTTTGGGGCAAATATCATTGATATCGAGCAAAAGTCCATTCCACAGCTACTGATTGATGAAGTAGGTTGTTGTCATGAAATTTTGACATCTTACTAACAAGTCATAGATTTTTCACCCCTTTTACGTTTTTCAAATAGCGAGCTTGATTCTCTGGTCTGTGGACGAGTACTATTACTATGCCATTTGCATTTTCGTCATGTCGGCAGGCAGTATAATAGCGACCTTGGTAGAAACACGTGCTGTCAGTGTTCTCTTTTCAAATGAGGTATATCATACTAACACGAGGTAGACTATGCGCCGCCTTCGCGACATCTCTCGTTTTGAATGTGACGTTCGGGTCCTCCGCAATGGCTTCTGTAAGTGCAATATTACTCCAGAGGTCTGTGGCGTATTGCTGATGATCATTTTAAGGGGCCAATGTCCCGTCTAGCGATTTAGTGCCTGGCGACGTTTATGAAATTAGTGATCCCAGTCTTACACAATTTCCAAGCGACAGTCTGCTCCTGAGCGGAGACTGCATTGTCAATGAGAGTATGCTTACAGGCGAATCCGTGCCGGTTTCCAAGATTCCAGCTATTGACGAGACGCTCCAAACCATGGATCTTTCTGCCTCTACCGTCTCATCTGATGTTGCTCGCCATTTTCTCTTTTGCGGTACGAAAATCGTTAGAGCGAGGCGACCGCAAGACAACAATAGGGACGATGAAGCCGTCGCGCTTGCTATGGTTGTAAGAACTGGGTTCAATACGACCAAAGGTTCGCTCGTCCGTTCGATGTTGTTCCCCAAGCCGTCTGGGTTTAAATTCTATCGCGATTCTTTTCGATACATCTCCGTTATGGGGTGTATCGCGTTGCTTGGCTTTGTTGTGTCATTCGTCAATTTCATTCGTCTAGGACTTGCCTGGCACTTGATAGTTGTCAGAGCTCTGGACTTGATTACAATTGTTGTTCCACCAGCTCTTCCGGCTACGCTTACTATAGGGACGAATTTTGCTCTAAGTCGTCTGAAGAAAAAGCAGATATATTGCATCAGCCCGCAGAGAGTCAATGTGGGCGGGAAGCTAGATATAATGTGTTTCGATAAAACGGGAACTCTCACGGAAGATGGTTTGGATATCCTCGGTGTGCGGCTGGTATCTCGATCAACGAACCGATTTGATGAAGTTATCTCCAAAGCGTCAGATCTGGTTCCTCATTCGAGTTTAGACGCCGGACCTGGGGACAAGTATGACATCAGCCGTGCTGCTCTGTTTACAATGGCCACTTGTCATACCCTTCGCTCTGTCGACGGCGAACTCGTTGGCGATCCACTGGAAGTCAAAATGTTTGAATTCACAGGTTGGACGTTTGAAGAGGGTAACCAAGGCAGCACCGATCAGGAAGAGGATGAGCAAGGTGGTCTATCTCCCTCGGTCGCCCGTCCCCCTCCTGCGCCCCTATATGATACGAATGAATATGGAAACTCCCAGGGGCAAAATGTAAGTTTGATGACTAGAGTGGTCTCATGATTTGTTCAAGGCGATTCTGACGTTATTCCAGGTGCCCATTGAACTGGGAGTATTGAGGTCCTTCGAATTCGTCTCGCAGTTACGGAGGGCTAGTGTAATCGTACGAGCTTTCGGCCAGCAAAGTGGAGACATATATGTTAAAGGGGCTCCCGAATGCATGCGAGATATTTGTCGACCCGAGAGCTGTAAGTCATCATATCCTTCAATGTTACTATTCTAACAATTTCAGTCCCTGTTGATTACGAGGAGCTCCTGTCCTATTACACTCACAAAGGATACCGAGTTATAGCATGTGCCACCAAGCACATGAAGAAGCTATCATGGGTGAAATCTCAGAAGATGAAGCGTGATGAAGTTGAGAAGGATCTCGATTTCCTCGGTTTTATTATCTTCGAGAACAAGCTGAAGCCAACGACCGCCGCTGTGCTCAAGGAGCTCACTCAGTCAAATATCAGCTCGATTATGGTCACAGGCGACAACATCTTGACAGCCATCAGCGTAGCAAGGAATTGTGGCCTCATCGAGAAGAGTGCACATTGCTTTGTGCCTCATTTTGCCGAAGGTGAGTGGACGTGTCTAGCTTCCTTAATTTCGTATAGCAACTGTATACACTGCTAACACCACGACTCTAGGCAACTTTCGCGATCCGAATGCCCGATTGCAGTGGGAGAGTATAGACGATGCGGCATTTCAGTTGGATTATCGAACTTTACTCGTAAGTCTTTTTGGTCAACTTCAACATAGCTAAGCTGACTTGCTCCGCTGCAGCCACTTCCAGCTCCAGTAGAACGCGATGCTTCATTGCCATACGATGTAGTCAATCTTAGAAACTACTCTCTAGCAATCAGTGGAGAGGCTTTCCGGTGGATAGTTGACTTCGCTCCGCACGAAGTTATGAAGAGAGTGAGTACCCCTATTCTGGTCTGAGACTGGCGCACTTCGGGCATGGATCTTCTGGCTGGATAGGATATTATTCCGTGGCCTCTTATGCATGAACAAGCTAACAGTATATTAGATGCTTGTCCGGGGCAGAGTATTTGCGCGTATGTCCCCGGATGAAAAACACGAACTTGTCGAGAAACTTCAAAGCATAGGCTACTGTTGTGGATTCTGCGGAGACGGGGCGAACGATTGCGGCGCCCTCAAAGCCGCAGATGTCGGAATATCACTCTCTGAAGCAGAGGCATCCGTCGCAGCTCCATTCACGTCGAGGGTATTTGATATTCGATGTGTACCCGACGTGATCCGGTATGTTAAACTTGATTCAATGAGAATATAACGTTATTAATATTGTGTTAGGGAGGGCCGGGCTGCTCTAGTCACCAGCTTCAGCTGCTTCAAATTTATGAGTCTCTACTCTGCCATACAGTTCACATCTGTCAGCTTTCTCTATACTTCAGCTTCGAATCTGGGTGACTTTCAGGTAAGGAACTTGACTCAATCTTCAGTCATGTAACTAATAGACAATTTCTAGTTCCTACTTATTGATGTTCTCATCATATTGCCCATTGCTATCTTCAGTAAGATTGGCGAGAATCCCAGTATGAACGCAGACGCTGACCTGTATAACAGTGGGCTGGTCTGGACCGTACCCCGTCTTAAGCAAAAAGCGACCAACCGCAAATCTGGTGTCTAGAAAGGTCCTTACGCCCTTGCTAGGCCAGATAGCCATTTGCATACTCATACAGGCTGCTGCGTGGCTTATGGTACGCAAGCAAAGCTGGTAAGTCTTCCACTCAAGTATATCTAGTTAAGCATCCTCACGCGTGTATAGGTATATACCACCTCGTGTAAACCCAGAGAAGTCCAACCCCAAGAATTCGGAGAATACAGCTCTATTCCTCGTATCGTGTTTTGAGTATATTCTCATCGGCGTAGTCCAAAGCGCCGGGAAGCCTTTCCGGCAGCCAATGAATCAAAATTGTAAGTTCCCGAATTCTTTCACGTATCCAGGGCATTGCTAATACGTATCCACTCAGGGCCATTCATGATCACCATTTTTGCGGCACTGGCGCTCAATCTATACATGGTCTTCGTGCCGGCGCACGGCTTCAGGAAGTTCATGCAGCTGACCAAGATCAGCTCGTCCTTCAAGGTCACACTCCTGGTGCTCGGCGTGACATATCTGATCCTTGCGTGGGTTGGCGAAAATTACGTATTCCCGAACCTAGCGCGGGGATTCGGTCGAGCTAAGCTGGCCATCACGAAGCAGCCTAAGAAGAGAAAGGAATACAAGGTCATTCTAGAGCGGATGAATACTTGATACGGGACGACAGTTAGTCTTGGTTTCGGGTCGTGAGAGCACAGGGGTTCAAGAGGCAGTTACAGGTTAGAACTGACGGAAGTCTAGTCATCATAGCGCCTGAAAATTGTTTGCGATGCAGCTTTGTATATACCGACCTCATAGAGATGACAAATGGTTGGATCGAGTATGCTTTAGTGGCTTCAAGTAGACGATAGATGATCTAGTGTGTAATTCCTAGTGTTGGTTAAATCTGAGTTGTACGCTCGTCCCACGTCGAAATTTACATACCTATGTTCGTCACTCGTCGAGAATAGGGGCTGCAATAAAATGTAAACGAAGAGTCGAAATAGGGTATCTATTCCAGAGCGGGATCTGATTTAACGTCTCTCCCATGTTTTACAGGTCTAATCTGTTCTGTTCCTCTAGTCTTCCGCTGCCGCCTCTTTCTCGGGAGCCTTTGTCCTGGGAACCTCGAAGACGATGGCACCGTTTTTGCCTCCCTGGATTTTCTTCCATTTACCCAGCCGCAGGTCCTTGCCTACTCCAGCCACAACGCAGAGACCGTCCTTGCCGCGGTCCCCCCTCTCGAAAAGCGCGATGTCGTTGACGATGCCCTTGACTAACCAAGGCGCGTCCTTGCTCTCGTTTACACCATTAACCATCTCTTCATCGCCTGGGTCGTCCCCAGACACGCCATTGGGCACAGGCACAACGCTAGAAGACGGAGCGCCTAGAACTCCTACCGGTTCGATTTTTCTCTTGTCGTCGCTTAACTTCCAAACCCTAACATAGCCGTCCCAACTGCCGCTCAGGATGATGTCGGAGTACGGCAGCGTCCGAAGCGCAGTGATCCACCTGGGCTGCGGAGGCGGCACGACCTTGGGAGTCGGAGCCTGTTCGGCCGAGGCCTCGGTCGGCAGCAACGGGTCTTCAAGCCCGTGGGCTTGCGGCAAGATGAAGAGCGGCTTCTTCTTCTGCAAGCTCCACAGGGCTATGGAGCCGTTGTCGCTGCCCGTGACGAAGAGCTCGTCGTCGATCATGGCGACGCGGTCCATGCTGCCCTCGTGGGCGAGGGACCGCGGGTCGATCTCGGGCTTCTGCTTCTTGTCGATGGACCCGCCGCGGAATACCAGCTGCGTCTCTTCGACGACTTTCCACAGGCGAGCGGTGCGGTCCCGGGCGCCTACGCTCACGCATCGTTCTTGTGCCAGCGCGTCGATGTCTACGACCTCGTCCTGGTGACCGAAGAGTGTCTCGACGTATGCTAGCTCGTCCAAGCTCCATACCTTTACAGTACGGTCCTTGGAGGATGAATAGAGCTGATTTGTACCCCGCCGGAATGCTAGACCGGTTACGGCGTCACGGTGGTGTGTGAAGACGCGCTGGGGCTTCAGTGATTTGGCGTCCCAGACGATCAGGCGCTTGTCTGCGCCCCCGGTGACGACGAACTTGCCGTCTTGCGAAGCTGCTACGCATAAGATATCTGCCACATGTCCCTGGTAGCTCCTGTCCTTTTCATTCTTGTGATTCCCCTTCACCATGGCGACCTTTGTTGGCTGACGGCGCGGAGGAGCCGGTGGCTTCTTGGGCTTTTTCTTGGTGGTTTGCGGGTATTGGTTTGCGGGTAGATCTTGGAGCTTCCACTTGACCAGGCATCGGTCTTTCGTGACAGTATATGCGTAGGGTGCGCATATGGCGACAGAGGTTGTCGAGAGCGTATTACAACGGAAAAGCGTATGGGACGCATGGTCGACGGCGAGCTCTGAAGCGATTTTGCGGTATACCCTCCCTTTGGTTTCGGCTACATCTTGTTGGAGGCGCTCAGCTATTATATCGCGGTCGATATCCTCGGCATCAAAGCCTGTCTCGTCGACTTCTTGCCGAACATTATCCAGGTATCTCTCAGCAAGTCTCAAGCGCCTTTCCGCAGCGGTTTCTCCTTCGTTTTCCGACTCAGATGCGGATTCGGTAGCATCAGGAAGGTCAATTGCATCGTCGCTTTCAGAATCGCTTCCTGATATGGACTCGTCTCGTTCCACTCGCTTCCTTGGTGCAGGTGCAGGTTTTGACGGGGGCTTCGAAGAAGACTTGGAGGTTGCAAATCGTTTCTTGGGCGCCTCCGTAGCTGGTGCGCGTTTCCGTTTCTTTTGCGCGCCGGGAATTGTAAAAAAGGACGACATATTGGTACTGCAAGCCTTGAAGCGGACAGTGCGGTTTGTGTCGTGACGGTCCTATTCCCTTAGAATTTTTCTATACGTCCAAGTTCAAGAGAAAATGTCCACCATCCATTGCTAAGAAAAAAAAAAATAAAAGTTCCAATCTGCGGGACGCTGACAGGGATTCAGTTGGTGCCAAGGTGCTAAGATGCTAAGATAATCCCATTGTAGATAATCTGGATTATCGATGTGGGGCACGACTGATAATCTGTGGCTTCTACCTCCGATGTCCGACCACTAGCCACATGTACGACTTGTGGAGAAGAGACGGAGCTTCTAGGCTGACAGGGTTGCCAGGCTGTAGCTACCTTGCGCGTCTGTGCTTGTACCTCACCTTTACCTACGGCAGCTCAGGAACAACGACTCGTTCAACCTCCCAAGACAACATTTACAGAACTTAGTATCGCCGCAACCAATATCTCAAGATGTAAGTTTTTCCTCTTGGGTTGTTGGCGCTTGGGTCAAATAACTGACAGTAGCCGAACTAGGGAGGTGCTATTAGGAATCACGGGCAAGGACTTCACATTAATCGCAGCTTCTAAAGCTGCGATGCGAGGAGCTACCATCCTCAAGGCCTCCGACGACAAGACGAGATCGCTCAACAAGCACACCTTGATGGCATTTTCCGGCGAAGCGGGTGACACAAGTATGTGGACTGACACTGCTGGAACGGGCGGGTATGGGTGTGGCAAGCTAACTATCAGCAGTCCAATTCTCCGAGTACATCCAAGCCAACGCTCAGCTCTACTCCATGCGGAATGAGACCGACCTGTCACCTACCGCGCTGGCATATTATGTCCGAGGCGAACTTGCATCGAGCCTGAGATCGAGGAAGCCGTACAACGTGAATCTCCTACTGGGAGGTGTCGACCCCATCACCCACAAGCCTAGCTTGTTCTGGCTGGACTATCTAGCAGCTCTGGCAGCTGTTCCCTACGCCGCTCACGGCTACGCACAATATTACTGCCTGTCGATCCTGGACAAGCACCACCACCCGGACATGACACTGGTTCAGGGCTTGAAGGTGCTAGAGATGTGCACCGACGAGCTGAAGAGACGTTTACCTATCGACTTCAAGGGTATGATACTCAAGGTGGTTACGAAGGACGGCATTCGGGAGATGGAGTTCAATGACGACAAGATCGTAAAGTGCCCGTAAAGCAGATCATATCTTTTTTCTGGTTTTGGCTGCACATGTACAGTAGAAAATCTGGGCTGGGTGAGAAAACCGTATGACAGCCTAGTAATCAATATCGCAGGTCGGCCCAATTGAGACCGTAGCTACTGCGAGAATATTCTAACCGATGTTCTTCACTATCGCATATGTACGAAGTCCAAATTGTTAGCAACCGGGGATGATTACCAGGGAACGAGAAGTGCCATGCCATAACGGCCCATGAGACCAGCAATCCCGTTACCTTCGACCACTTCTTCAGCAGTAGCTTGCTTCGCCTATGAAAGGCCACCAGATTTCCTGTTAATCAATAAATCTACGTAGCACGTTGGACACGACCGCATACACAACCTCATACCTAGCTGTGACGCTACCTACCTATGTAATATAGTAATATATAGTGTGTGCTTGTAGGCCCGATGTACATATATAATATGGATCGACTACCTTAATAGTGAATAACAATTACGGCTCGTCCTCGAATTATATCTCGAGTGTGTACGTGAGGTACATAAATTTCAGCTTATGAACGTCCATTTCTCGAAGTCGTGCCGCATAAATAGTAACCCTTGGTCAAACTACCTACCTAATATACCGGGCTGTTGATAGTATACCCAGGTAGGTACATTTGACTTCCACCATCCCAAGAGCCTGTTTGGAGGATTCGTCAGGCGGTGTACAATATGTACGATATACCTTTTGCGGTCTTTTGGGCGGTGAGACTATCCTGCATGAGCCACACCTATTCACCATGCAGCCAGATTTCTTATTGGGTCTCTATTGGAACACGGCAGCCCTGTTTGGAGTAGAGTTACATTCGCCTTCCCCCGCCTACCAACTGCTAGAATGTAAAATATGTCAGTGTGTGAAGATATACGTATACTTATCATGAGAATTTTACACTAGAAATATTTCTCTTCGATAGGCCTTACGTGCCGAGTAGGGCTTAAGCCTTTTCCGCCTTTGTATCAGTGCGTCTTGAACTTTCAACCATTCGGGAATGCATATCGCTGAGCCCTTGACATATCCCATCATGATTACGTTTGCGTGGCAGAATATTGAAGGAGGGAAATGACTTACCGTACAAGCTCAGGGGCCATGCCTAGGGCTGGTTTCCAACATTATGGTTGCTGTAGGCCCGAGACTATGGTGGCGACCGAGTCAGGCACACATCATTGGAGTGCCTGACCAACAACGTGATTTTTGTTGCTACATCTGCTGGCCAGGCTGAAAGACAAGATAGGAACCGTTCCCCCCTTCGGACTATGCCAAGAATCCGGATAGATACAAACAGACGCCGGTTCAAACCATAATGTAAAAGAAATAAGAGCAAAAAAAAAAAAGATTGCCACTAAAATGCATTAAGCAATCTCAGTGTCAATGTCGACTCGGCCATTTTCTAGGATATTCGAAGCATGTTCTATCCTATGGATACGACCTCGAATCTTCTAGTGATGAAGGATCAAGTAACTGATCGTACATACGAGAATAATCTAAGATTGTCGATTAGAAGAATTCCAGTAAACTTGAGTTAAAGGAAGGGATATTACCTACCTATGTACCTAGCCGGGGTTGAGCGCTTGGAACCCCCAAGTTTCAACTGCACCGAGACGTTTGTGGGAGGCAAAGGGAAAAAAAAAATTTGTCGCAATTACCTAGACTAGGAAGGGATAGCTGGAGATGTTATTCATACCTGTTTGGTGTAAGTAACCCTGCCTTGGAATAGGAGGTGTTACTACATTAACATGTAGGGGCAACTACCTGTTTTACGGGATAACGCTACTGGATAACGTTACTGGATGGCGTTAGTAGATCTTGAGATCTTGTTACTTCCACAGTATAAAGTACCCTACAGTTGCATACAATGGAAGCACTCAGAAAAAAAGCTCGTAAACTTCAGTAAGGCTATATTTAATTTTCATTAGCATCAGATACATAATCGCCCCCCCAAATCCCCACGGCTACAGCCCACGCTCATACTACCCAAACCTACCAAATTACAATTGGTAACGGCAGCAGCGCAACGCCCCTACCCCCCTACCCCCCTACCTAGTCTAGTCTAGGCGCCTTAGTCACAAAAACCAACGCTAACGCGTTCTCGATTTTTCGACACAACTTCAAAACTTCCTGAATTTTTTTCATCTGATCAGTTTCTCTTCTCCCCCACAATCTCCTTGCCATACCCAAACCTCAAACACACGGCATCATTCTCACGTCTCCTCCCCCTTGAAAAAAGCATTTTCGTTTTTTTCTTTTCGGGGTTCTTCTCTTTCCTTTGAAAAGATTTGTTTGTGCTTTCTTTTCTCTCAAGGGAATCTTGAAGGCATCTACATAGAAAGTGCTCTGGGACTTTATCGAGTTCACCAGCATAGCCTAGCAACGACTTTTTGCACCTGTTTCTCTTAATATTTCAGAGAGAAGGCGCATCTTCGTTTCCTTCCATCAGACCTCATTACCGGATCCTTAATTTAATCCGTCCCAATTCTTGCCTCTCCTTCAAGTTCTCTTCAACTGAACTTGTTCGTTCTTTCGAGAGAGAATTAATCGGCTGGGTTCCGTACGAGAAAAAAAGATCTTTCTTCTCAACCAACGACCACAACAACTCCGGATCAATTGCATATCATCTCGACCTTCCTTTGACTCAACATCATCATGGCCGAACAACTTAACATGGGCGGTTTGAGCCTGAGCGAGCAGCAGCAGGCTAATCAACCTCGCTCTTACATCCCTCCTCACATGCGAGGCAAGGTCAGCGCCGGAGCCAATGCTGCTCCTCCCCCTCCTCCCATGGGTGCTGGTGGTCCTCCTCCCGCCATGAATGGCCTCAACAGCAGTGCTTGGGCTGGGTAAGTACTTCTCAGTATTTCTTGTCCCGTTTGCATTGGTTTTCCAACGTTTGGTACATAAACGTTGAATCCAATATGTCAAATGAAAGTTGGATAATGTTTGCTAATGTGTATTTCCAATAGTAACAACAGCTTCGAAGCTCGTCCCGCTCCTGGAGGATGGGGAGCCGCCCCCGATTATCCTGCTCCGCAGCAGCAGCAGCAGCAGCAGCGCCAGGGCCCTGGAGGCTGGCAGAACAACCGACAGTTCGATCGCAACGCTTACGGTAACCCTGGTCCTGCTGGGGGCAGTGGCGGTAACTACGCCAGAGGCTCCGGCGACGGACAGTGGCGCGACGGAAAGCACATTCCCGGTCCCCCGAACCCTCGCATGGAACGCGACCTGTTCGGCACGCCCGATGACCCATCCAAGCAACATACCGGTATCAACTTCGAGAAGTATGATGACATTCCCGTTGAAGCGTCCGGTCACGATGTGCCCGAGCCTGTTCTTACCTTCTGCAACCCCCCCTTGGACGACCACTTGCTTCGCAACATCGAGCTAGCTCATTACAAAGTCCCCACTCCGGTCCAAAAGTATTCGATTCCTATTGTCATGGGTGGACGAGATTTGATGGCCTGTGCCCAGACCGGTTCCGGAAAGACAGGTGGTTTCCTGTTCCCTATTCTTTCCCAGGCCTTCCTCACTGGTCCATCTCCCGTTCCGGCTGGCCAGCCTGGTGGCGGATATGGCCGTCAGCGCAAGGCTTACCCTACATCTTTGATCCTTGCGCCGACTCGTGAGCTGGTCTCTCAGATTTACGACGAGGCTCGCAAATTCGCCTACCGATCCTGGGTTCGCCCCTGCGTAGTGTACGGTGGTGCTGATATCGGCTCGCAACTACGCCAGATTGAGCGCGGTTGCGATCTTCTAGTCGCCACCCCTGGACGTCTTGTCGACCTCATAGAGCGAGGCCGCATTTCTCTTCAGAACATCAAGTACCTGGTTCTCGATGAAGCCGATCGTATGTTGGATATGGGTTTCGAACCTCAGATCCGCCGTATCGTCGAAGGTGAAGACATGCCTGGAGTCCAGAGCCGACAGACTCTCATGTTCTCGGCTACCTTCCCCCGCGATATCCAGATGCTTGCTCGCGATTTCCTGAAGGACTACGTCTTCCTTTCAGTCGGTCGTGTGGGCTCGACCTCCGAGAACATCACCCAGAAGGTCGAGTATGTTGAGGACGTTGACAAGCGTTCTGTTCTTCTAGACATCCTCCACACCCACGGTGCTGGCCTTACCCTAATCTTCGTCGAGACGAAGCGCATGGCGGACTCTCTTTCCGACTTCCTGATCAACCAGAACTTTCCAGCGACCTCCATTCATGGTGATCGCACACAGCGCGAACGTGAACGTGCTCTAGAGATGTTCCGAAATGCTCGATGCCCCATTCTAGTTGCTACCGCCGTTGCTGCTCGTGGCTTGGATATCCCCAACGTCACACACGTCGTCAACTATGATCTTCCTACCGACATCGACGACTACGTCCATCGCATTGGTCGTACTGGCCGTGCAGGCAACACGGGTCACTCGACAGCATTCTTCAACCGCGGCAACCGCGGTGTCGTTCGCGACCTCATCGAACTCTTGAAGGAGGCGAACCAAGAAGTGCCGGCCTTCCTCGAGACCATTGCCCGAGAAAGCTCCTTCGGCGGTGGCGGTGGTCGCGGTGGACGATCAGGTGGTGGACGCGGCCGCGGCCAGGGTGCCAACCGAGACTTCCGCAAGTTTGGCGGTGGCGGTGGCGGCGGTGGTGGCGGTTTCGGTGGTGGTGCTGGTGGTGGCTTTGGGGGCCCTCCGCAATCTAGCGGTTTCGGTGGTGGTTTCAACGGCCCTCCTCCTAGCCAAGGCTATGGCGGCGGAGGCTACAGCGGAGGTGGCGGTAGCGGCGGCGGCGGTCCGGCCTATGGAGGCGGCAGCTACGGCAACCCCGGTGGACCAGGTGGTCAGGCTTCCTGGTGGTAGTCTTTACATCATCGAGCCTAGGCAGTCCCTAACTTCCATTCCTGGATCCCGCGAGCCGCAAGCGGGATGGGACAGGCATCTTCACTATGCGGCGCATAAGTTGCGCAATTTCATATTCTGCTTTCTCACACTCAACTGAGTTACGCAAGGCTTTTTTCCTCTCTTTTTCATTTCATCGCATTCCGTCGACACTCCTCCCCAACATACTCCTTTCTACGGCATACCCGACTTCCAGCCTCCAATCTGGATCGGCAGGTTTGGGTTCTACGAGATAGAACTCTGGCATACGATAGACGATGGCATTTGTCTTTTGTTTCGGCTGCACCCCTCACGACTTGATACCCATAGAAGACTGCTGAGGGGGCATATGCGAGCAGCTACATGAGACGCTTGGAGGTCAAACACGTACCTTGACCAAGACACTTGCGGAGATATTCATCACTTAGAGAAGTGCAAACTGCACCCACCTTACGAAGATGACGATCTCCGATTCGATGTACCCCCCGTATCTGCCTTTTGGAAGCCGGCCGAGATCTTGTTCTCGTCTTCCCATGGAATGGGGTTAATGCGTTTATTTTCGCATGGCCGTGGATTTGTGTTGATGGCATATTCATAGACAAAAGTGGATTTCTCGGTTCTCTGGTTGGCAGAGCTCTTTCTCAGGAAGACTCGCCATGGTGAGGGGACCCGCATAGAGGGCAATGAACATAGAATGGTAATCTTCGGTGGATCGAGAAAAGAAAAACGGCGTCTCGGCGAGCAGGCATAGGCTCCAGACCTACTCTCACTAGGATGGAGGGTAGGTCTGACATCTGCTCTGACGACAAGGGCACAAGGGAATTGTTTTAGATCCCATCTGCCACCAATGATAGTGCTTTCGCGGGCATTGGCTGAGACGCTTTCAGGCCCTTTGAGGTTCTTCACGCTGTGGTGGACTATTTAGCCATCTACGACGGACTGAGAACTTCCAAATAAAAAAAGAAGTCCCCTTTACTAGCATATGAAATGTCTTGCCGTGCAATCATCCAAGTGATTTTGATTTGTGGTGATGTCTAGATAGGCACCTTGCCCGGGGCTATTTGGATCCATGACTTCCAATATTGTCTTGAAATGGAGGTAGGAAAATATCGTCACGATAGAGAAATATCTGCATATCAATCCCCTACGCCTGGATGTCTCATTTTTCAAGTACCTAAGGCTGTTATAATGGTGTAAAAAGTGCCGGCCCAATACCCCCCGGAAATAGTCCAATCGAATTCAGCTTCAAAGGGTCGGAAGTGAAATTTTAAGAGTTTGCTTGACAAATGACCAAGATTGTTCTTGTGATACCTTTTTTAGTTACTACCTATCTCCAGGTGGTAGGTACATAACTGATACCTAGGTAGGTACACTGATACCCCTGTGGCACTCAGCTGTGGAGGCCTGTGGCTGGAGCCCATTAAAGTAGCTCCAGTTGTGAAGCTACGGCGGTTTCCACAAATCCGCGTGCGTTTAAATCTGGCGCCCGGTGACGCGCGACCAGGCCAGGGACAGACGTGCCTACGATCCAGTGAGGATTTTGATTAAAGCACAGCTGCACCCTTTCAAAATTTCATTCTTAAAGCCAAACTTCCCATCCTGCTGTCAGCAAATCTCTACCCTTTCAAATCATGCCGACTCAATCATGACACAATGCCAGAGTTGCATTATTGATCTTGATTAATAGGTAATTTTTTTTTCTTATTCACTCATTCACTCATTCACTCGTGCATCCCATACAACTCTACAACAACAGAGATCCGTGTCGCAATCGTGCCTAGACAGACAACAGATCCACACCGAACTTAAGTTCCGACACATCTTCCAACACCACCTCTTCCCAACTTCTCCATCTATCCACATCGCCATATGAACTCGCGATGGCATCGAGAGAAGATACGCCCGAGCAGAGTCGCTGGTCTCGTGCATCTAGCGCAGCTCCTAGAGATAGCACGCCCGGCGACAACCTCGAGGCTGGCGCTATTAGATCCGAATCCGGACATGTAGGCAAACGACCAAAGAGCAAGTCTACCGGTGCAGCTACGTCTTCTGCCTTTCCCACAGTAGGAAAGATCAGACACCTGAAGAAGGAGGATGGAGAGCCGCTCTGGAGAAGGGACATACAGTACGACTTCCTCAAAGCTGTTTTTGACAACGACAAGAAAGTCTTCACCAACAGCTACGAACCCATAGGAGACAGCAAGGAGAAACAAAGCTTCGCCGATCTCTACATTGACACCATGGCCCGAAGTAGCAAGACCAGCAAGGTTCTGCGTGACAAGTTACTTAGTGATCGAGAAGCTGCGAAGAGCATGGCCATGGTCTGCTTATTGGTCAACGTCGGCCGGATGAACACGACCCTAAACTGTATAATATCCTCGTCGATCTAATGGTATGAATTTCACTAACGACTCTGTTAGTTTTCCCCGAGATGCGAGCCCAGCTTCGAACATATCACGCTATCCCGTCGTTACAGGCTCACCAAGATGCATCTGCCTACAAGCAACTCCAGGATGCTCCGCGATTAAAGTCCATCCTCAAAGGCGCGGCTGAGGACCGACCGGAACCGCACGAGTTGGCCGAGTTCAAGGGAAAGAGTCCCCCTCGATCCAATCCGGTTAACCTCATCTTTCTCATCTGCCAGCAAGCGTCCTACATTGCAGAACTACATTTCCCCCCCGGTGGCGAGTTTCATGACCTCATCATGAAGACCAACTATACAAGCAAGTCGCGTGCGAGGGCCTTTTTATGGTTAATGTGGTTTTACCTCGAATCCGACTTCACCGAAGAGGGTTGCGAAGAGAACCCTTTTGGTGCGGGCGTCGATTACGGCACCGAGGTGGCAAATCAGGGAGTGCCTCGCATGATCGAGATGACGTCGGAGGAGGAAGATAGAGAAAACATCGACCCGAAAGTAGAGATGGACTTCGGGCGCGACAAGCAGAACCACAGAGCCAAAATCATTGCGGCCGACCAGGCATACTTAGCAGATCACCAAAGCAAGAGGGGTTCCAGGGGAAGGATCCTGGCCGACGAGGGACCGACGGCTGCTATCCTCCCTCGGATTCGACCTTCTAAGCACGAGTCGGACCTAGATAGTACACGATCTACGCCGCCGCCGAGAGCCCTGTCCCGCATCAGCGCCAATAACACTGGACGACGGGGTGGTGCACCACTGAAACATCTAATCTTTGAGGGTTCTTCGCCCGCAGGGCCTGGATCACATGTTATGGAGGGTATAGTTCCGCGCAAGCCGCGTCCTCCCACCGCACACCAACTCGCAGTCGAGCGGAACCGGAATCAGCGAGTTGAGCATATTCTCGGTCGAGGACTGCGAAGGCAATACCACCGTGCGCGCAAGATTCGCAGGCTAGAGGGCGCAATTATACGTGCGAGACGTCGTCTAGGGGAAATGAAGGATCCTCTTATAGACAGCGACGAGGACGAATATATGATGTCGCACAGAGAACAGAAGCACGTCTTCATCGACAGAGGCTTCGGCGGTCTTTGCCAGCTCCACCAAGAAGAGGACGACTTCGGTGAGGAGTTTGCGTCGTACGGAGCTGCGCTCAGAAGGACAGACCGGCGACTTCGACGCTGGGATGGTCGACCGGAACTGGGAGTTGTGCCGACAACAAAGAAGCGTATCCCGGGTGGCTCGTCAGACTACGCATCTCCGGATCCACAAGCTGACCAGGGCGGGAACGGCAGTCCAGAGAAGATGGATATGGCCAAGTCCAGGCTGAATGGCAATACCAACGGCGACGTGATAATGGAGGACGTGGACGACTTAGACGCCATGGACAAGGAACTTCTAGGCCTCGGAAGTGGGGGTGAGGAGGGCGAAGGCGAGAGAGAAGGCGAGGGTAAAGATGACTACGAAGATATTGATCCAATCGGAAAGGAGTTATTGGGGTTAGATGGCTCAGACGCAACGGACAGTTCATGAGTAATTTCTGCGACAAATGGGTGATATAAGGGCAAAAAAAGGGGGAGGCACGGAGTCACGGGTCTGCAGGATGGCTAATAGTGTCACGTTCGTGTGATGCGGCGTTGCTCGTTCATTTGGTATGGGACTCGGCGTGGCTTGGTAAGATACTGTATGCTTAGGGGATAGCAAAATGTGATGTTTATTAAATAGCATAAACAGTGTATACGTGCTAACTGGTATGCATGAGGCTGATGTTCATAACGTGCTACGGAGTCTCTTTAGTGCAAACATTTAGACGTAAGATATTGTAAATGACTACCATTAGTTGGCAGCAGTGGCTGCATCCGGCAGAATAGAAGAATTTACCTGCTTGCTTAATCATAATGTAACAGGGGCTCTGTTGTCATTGTGATCCTTTCTCGCAACAGAGGTATATCCAGTTCCGCATCGTACAAACCACCAGGTTCAACAAGGCAGATTAAAGATGGCGTTGACCTTGTATTACAAATCATTGTAGCCTAGACCTCGTAATACGTATTTCTCTAAACTCCGCGTTAAGCCGAGCCAAGCTAAGCTCGGGAACAATAGTTGCTTGTTCGGGACCGGCGTCGGGTATAGCTTAGTTGAACCCAGGCGTCCGAAATGGCGGGTCTCGAAGAAAGCTTAAGCCTTTTTTTCTTGGCCCAGACGAACCACCCCTTTTTACTTTGCCAGCCGGGATAAATGGATTAATAATTTCTAAGGTACGTAAGCGACCGGCAAGCAGCAGGCATCCACCGATGAATTTTCCAATGTGGTACGAGTTGACGTCCAGGATGCGATTCCGGGATTCGGATTGGTACGACATCGGAATTCGAGAAGTGAAGGTCTGGAGTCTGGATGATAGGAAATGTACGGAATTAGGAAGCGGTCCGCAGGCACCGGCTGACGACTCCTTTTTTTTTCTATCTACTTGGATATTTTAGGTGGACATGTCTTTACCGACACTTTGACTAATAGGTGGTGACAAGAGGTATATATGCAAACGTTGTATTATGCAGAGTGATAAGACATGGCTCTCTTGCATTCCTCTCGCGCGTGCGTCATCCGCATGTCTCTCTTGCACTGAACGGGTTACTCACTCGGCAAATAAGAGGGGGAGAAATGTGTGAAGAAGTATACTGCTACTACCTAGATATCGATGCCGATTCGCATCGTATTACAAAAAGCGTGATTGGGATTGGTGCTAACATACTCCAATTCGCAAGCGATCTCGTTCTAAATCCCGAGAAAGATATATGTACCTAAGGTATGTAAGTGGTAATTGAATCGTAAAATTTTAAGCTACTAGGTACTCCGTATTATAGGCTAAGGCTGCGTATGTACATGTAGCTCGTGGAGTCCCTATCCGTAGCGGGGCCGAGTCGAAGCATCATTACTACAGTGCCATGGGTCCAATGCCATGCACTCGTCCTTCCTAATTGACTTTGCCTATTTACAAAGGTCAAAGCCCGTCTTCCGTCTTGTTTTTATCTCGGCTCAGTCACAGACTCGTAGTCACTTCTTTTCTTACACACGCCTGCTTAATTCTAGCCCCAGCTATGTAAATACTCGACCTTTAGCTTTAAATATTTCTATAGGCACTTTTAGTAGACATCCTCCCGAACCACTTCGCTTTCTTCCGCTTTGTCTTGGATAAACGGGAAATAAGTCTTGTAAACGCCAAGGCTCCAAACCCCGAACTTCAGGACAAGTGCGAAAGACGCCCTACACTTGGCTTGGGCATACTTACGTCACTCTCGTATTATACTGCGAGCGAGCACTAGCCAAGCTTTTACTTTTGGGGGCCGTACTATGGCAAATAAAATTGATGAAAAGGAGACAAAGACGGCGGACCCGCTTACAGATGTCGATAACACCGCCAACTCTGAGCCAGCCACTCCCGTCTCCATATATGAAGACCCCGACGACGAGATCCGGAGACAGGAGGACTCCGATGAGAAGCGGGTTGACCGTAGCGAGTTGAAACACACTCGGAGCTATGCCACCGATGCGAGCGGAATCGCTCGTACCGACTCAAGGGCTTCCGTTCCGGTGACCAGGACATGGTATAAGACACTCAACCCGCTACTATGGGGGTCGATACCGCCCGTTCCCAAGGAGCGCCAGATTTCAAGGGAGTATGGTGCTGGTTTCTTCAGCAAGCTGACCTTTCAATGGATGGCCCCCTTGATGAGCGTGAGCACTTGCCCCTGTGTGTATATCCGTCTTAACCACGTACTGACGCAAGTTTAGGTTGGGTACAAGCGACCCCTGGAGCAGGATGACATCTGGATGGTGAATCCCGACCGGACAGCCGAGAAGATGACGACAAAAGTGAGAGAAGCGTTCGAGAGAAGGACCAAGAAAGAGGAGAAGTATCCCTTGCTCTGGGCGATGCACGAAGTCTTCTTTTGGGAGTTCTGGTTCGGAGGCATGTGCCAACTCGCTTCCTCTATCCTCCAGGTCATGTCCCCCTTCACCTTGCGCTATCTCATCCAATTTGCGCAAGAAGCGTGGGACGCCTCTCAGAATGGCGGACCCCCACCCGAGATCGGTGCAGGAATTGGCCTGGTTATTGGTGTCACCATCATGCAGATCCTCCAGAGCTTGGGAGTCAATCACTTCATCTACCGCGGCATGATGATTGGAGGCCAGGCACGTGCTGTCCTTATTAGTCTCATCTTTGAAAAGTCCATGGTGCTCTCCGGCCGAGCGAGAGCCGGCGGCAGTAAACTGGTGGCTGATGGCTCGGCAGAGAAAGACCAAGGAGAGAGGGGAAAGGAGAACGCAGGTAAGGAACCAGAAAAGACCGACAAATCGAAGAAGGACACCAAAACAAATAAAGCCGGCATCTCCGGCGACGGCACCGGCTGGAGCAATGGAAAAATCGTAAACTTGATGAGCGTTGACACCTACCGTGTGGACCAAGCCTCCGCCTTGTTCCATATAACATGGACGGCTCCCATTGCCTGCATCATAACCCTCATTGTCCTTCTGATCAACTTGACGTACAGCGCTCTCGCCGGCTTCGCGCTTCTGGTCATCGGTATTCCGGCCTTAACCAGAGCAATCCGGCTGCTATTCAGGCGCCGAGCCGCCATTAACAAGATAACGGATCAGCGCGTGAGCTTAACACAGGAGATCTTGCAGTCGGTTCGTTTCGTCAAATATTTCGGGTGGGAAGGGGCTTTCCTGGAACGTCTCAAGGATATCCGGACTCGGGAGATTCACTCCATTCAGATCCTTCTGACGATTCGAAATGCCATCAACGCCGTCAGCATGTCGCTTCCCATTTACGCTTCTATGTTGTCCTTCATCACCTTCTCGCTCACCGACCACGGCCTTCCGGCGGCCCAAGTGTTCTCTTCGCTCGCGCTCTTCAACGGCTTACGAATGCCGTTGAACTTGCTTCCCCTCGTCATCGGCCAGACGGTCGATGCCTGGTCGTCCCTAAAGCGAATTCAGGAGTTCATGCTCTCCGAGGAGCAGGAAGAAGACGTCATCTTGGAGCCCGAGGGACGCAGTGCCGTCGAGATGCATGGGGCTAGTTTCACCTGGGAGAGGACGCCGACCCAGGATAGCGAAAAGTCCGTCGAAAAGAAAGGCAAAACTGGATCGCCGCAGAAGGGAACGAAGCCAGCTCCCAAAGCCGGCAACAACGGCGGGTCTTCGGAAGAGAGCTCTGAAGATACGGCAAGCACACTTGTAGAGGAACGCGAGCCTTTCAAACTACAGGATATGAACCTCGAGATCGGTAGAAACGAGCTAGTTGCTGTCATTGGAACTGTGGGAAGTGGCAAGAGTTCTCTGCTTGCTGCGCTTGCCGGTGACATGCGTAAGACATCCGGCGAAGTTGTGCTGGGTGCCTCGAGAGCGTTCTGCCCGCAATACGCTTGGATCCAGAATGCAAGCGTTCGGAAAAATATCCTTTTTGGTAAAGAGATGGACCGCGACTGGTATAAGGAAGTGGTGAGAGCGTAAGTGAATCCGCCACAGCTGCGAGCATATAACGAATAACAACGAATACTAACGTCGTGACTAGATGTGCTTTGCAGCCCGACTTAGATATGCTGCCCAACGGTGACGCCACCGAAATAGGAGAAAGGGGTATTACTATATCAGGCGGGCAAAAGCAGCGACTTAACATTGCTCGAGCCATTTACTTCGACGCCGATATCGTGCTCATGGACGACCCCCTAAGCGCAGTTGACGCTCATGTCGGCCGTCACATCATGGATAACGCCATACTGGGTCTTTTGAAAGACAAGTGCCGCATCCTTGCTACTCACCAATTGTGGGTTCTCAACCGCTGCGATCGGATAATATGGATGGACGGCGGCAAGATCCAGGCTGTCGATACGTTCGACAATCTCATGGCGAACCACTCCGGTTTCAGGCAGCTGATGGAGACAACAGCAGTCGAGGAAAAGAAAGAAGAGGAGCCAGCCGCCGTCGAGGAGAAGACGGCCGACGGCGACAAGGACAAGAAGAAAAAGAAGCGAGGCCAGGGGCTGATGCAGGCGGAAGAGCGAGCCATGTCGAGCGTCCCCTGGTCTGTCTATACCGCCTATATCCGAGCTTCGGGCAGTATTCTTAATGCTCCCCTGACTATACTCGTGCTGCTGCTCTCACAAGGTGCCAACATCATGACGAGTCTGTGGCTTTCGTACTGGACCTCAGACCGTTTCGGCCTCACAACCGGAGTGTACATCGGCGTGTATGCCGCCATGGGCACGTTGCAAGCTGGGCTGATGTTCGCCTTCTCGATCCTGCTTACCATGTTCGGCACAAGTGCCAGCAGGACTCTCCTCAGACAAGCTGTGACGAGGACCCTCCGAGCGCCCATGTCCTTTTTCGACACGACGCCGCTCGGTCGTATCACGAACCGTTTCTCGAGAGACGTCGACGTCATGGACAATAACCTGGCGGATGCGATGAGGATGTACTTCCTCACGCTGGCCATGATCATATCCGTGTTTGCGCTGATCATCGCATTCTTCCACTATTTCGCCATCGCCCTGGTCCCGCTGGCCATCCTCTTCGTGCTCGCGTCGTCCTACTACCGAGCCTCGGCGCGCGAAGTGAAGCGTTTCGAGTCGGTGCTCCGATCCGTCGTGTTCGCCAAGTTCGGCGAGGGCCTCAACGGCGTGGCGTCGATCCGCGCGTACGGGCTGCAGCGGCGCTTCATCACGGACCTGCGGGACGCCATCGACGAGATGAACGCGGCGTACTACCTGACCTTCTCGAACCAGCGGTGGCTGTCGACGCGCCTCGACAGCATCGGCAACGCGCTCGTCTTCACCACGGGCATCCTCGTCGTGACGTCGCGGTTCAGCGTGCCGCCGTCGATCGGCGGCCTCGTGCTCTCGTACATCCTGGGCATCGTGCAGATGCTGCAGTTCACGGTGCGCCAGCTGGCCGAGGTGGAGAACGGCATGAACGCCGTGGAGCGGCTGCAGTACTACGGGACGCAGCTCGAGGAGGAGGCGCCCGAGCACACGATCGAGGTGGCGGACGCGTGGCCGCAGAGGGGCGAGATCGTGTTCGACAACGTCGAGATGCGGTACCGGGCCAACCTGCCGCTCGTGCTCCAGGGGCTGACGATGCACGTGCGCGGGGGCGAGCGCATCGGCATCGTGGGGCGCACCGGCGCCGGCAAGAGCTCCATCATGTCGACGCTGTTCCGGCTCGTCGAGATCTCGGGCGGCCACATCTACATCGACGGCCTCGATATCTCGACCGTCGGGCTGCACGACCTGCGCTCGCGGCTCGCCATCATCCCCCAGGACCCGACGCTGTTCCGGGGCACCGTGCGCAGCAACCTGGACCCCTTCCACGAGCACCCGGACCTGGAGCTGTGGTCGGCGCTGCGCAAGGCGGGCCTGGCACCGGCGGACGCGGCGGCGGACGACAAGGACCCGTCGCGCATCGGCCTGGACAGCGTGGTGGAGGAGGACGGGCTCAACTTCTCGCTGGGGCAGCGGCAGCTGATGGCGCTGGCGCGGGCGCTGGTGCGGGGGTCGCAGATCATCGTGTGCGACGAGGCGACGTCGAGCGTGGACATGGAGACGGACGACAAGATCCAGCGGACCATGGCGGTGGGGTTCCGCGGCAGGACGCTGCTGTGCATCGCCCACCGCCTGCGCACCATCGTCGGCTACGACCGCATCTGCGTCATGGACGCCGGCCGCATCGCCGAGCTCGACAGCCCGCTCGCGCTGTGGAGGAACGCGGGCATCTTCAGGAGCATGTGCGACAGGAGCGGCATCCGCGAGGAGGATATACTGGATGCCATGGCGGGGCTGAACGAGGAGACGGCGGACGGGCGTGGGTGGGATGAGAAGGGCGAGGGGGAGGGGGAGGGGGAGGGGTCGAGGAGGAAGGAGGAGGAGGATGGGTTGTAGAAGACGGGATGTAGTTGGGTACCTAAGGTAAGGATAGAGAGATGTCTGTGTCTATACGGTGACGTGGTTGGAGTTGGATAGATGGGTAGATGGGTAGATAAGTGGTTGGATGGTTAGGTAGATACCGTAACAATATATACGAATATAAGAAGTGTGAATGACTGCCTATCTTGGGGTATGTACCTACTTTATCCTCGATGACGGCGAGCAAGGACGGGTCAAGTGTTTGGATGTGACGATACATATTGTATATCGAGACTCGAGTATCTTGTCATTTTAGAAAGCGAGGCATCACATCCAAGGCCAAGACCATGGCTTCCCTGGAAATATAGCACAAGCGTAGAGAGCACATATCAGATACAGTAGTGTAAAGTGTAAACTAAATAGCTGTCCAGCCACGTAACTGAACACGAGGAGGGAAACTTCACGGGCAAAGCTGAGAGGAAGGAAGTGGGATTTCAGTGCGGCTGAAGGTAACAAGCTATTCCTTCGACTGGGTCGTCATACGTATGCAGGCGGAATCCGTACGGAGGCGGAATCCTATCGTTGCATGAGACAAGAGCCGTGGCACAAGGGGCTATTTTTAATTTCAATCTACTCCTGGGCTGAGTTACATAGGTACCTAGTTTTCGAACAGGTGTTTTTTTCGTCGGTATTTATTTTGTACGAGAAGTTGCCTTCGTTTACCTCCATGTTATTTTCACGGGCATCCCCATGAGGAGTGTAGACTCTGTTTCACGCCATCGTGTCCATACTAATCGGATGTGCGTCTATGCCTTCGGAATCCGGCACTGAAAGAATCCTTCGCCTTCCGCTTAGAGCTACAGCCCAATTCGTTCGTAGACGACTTACCAAGTTCCTGAATCCTTACTCGCTACTTGCTGCCTCCTGTCTGCAGAAATGATGTATGCAGGTATCCATTCTGGCCATTGGACCAACAGATGGCGTAGAATGGTATCCCTTCACCAGTCACATTTAAGTAGCACTTAGTTAGATACATCCACAATGGCACGACTCGTTGGGTCTGAGGAAAAAAACATCTAGGGGAATAATTATTGGATTACAAGAGACTATGTGCTACAACCCTCTGGTGACAGACGTGACGTGGGAATGTCGTGTAGCCCTTTCTTTTCAAAGCTCAAAGCTCGAAAGCCCTCAAAATAGTAACCCCGATGTCCAAAAACTCCAACTCTAATGCCCCCCGTTACACACGCATTATTGGTACACAAGGTGATTTGCTCCGCGAGCACAAGTGCCAAGGTTTCTTATGACTTCTCACCGCCGGGAGGGAAGAAGCTCTCCTCCCCTTTCTCCACTGTGCGCCACCAGCTATGATTCGCCCGACGCGTTCTACACTATGCTTTTTGACAATGCCTTTCATAACTTGTGGGAAAGACCCATGGCTATCCCTTAAAGCTGTAAACCCCCATTGCCGGACTCCGTAGACGAAAGGAAACCTCGCACCACTTGAAACCTATCGTCGGTGTGGAGACGGGGTCCAGGTGTTGTGATTACCCGGCGTATTCGGCGGGAACGGATTTTGCGGGTCGTCTAGTAGATCCTCCAAGTAAGCACTTGGTGCTCGTCCGCTCGGCGGCCGGTTGAGATTTAAGGAGCTCGCGCTCATGTTCCGTCTTGCTATATCCGAACGGGGCGCTAGGCTGGGAGACTCGGGAGGCGTGTATCCAAGAGGACGCCCACGCGACTCCGGTCGCAAGTTTGTCAGACTGATAGAATTAGTATGACTTGGCTGCGGAGAGCCTGCCCCGGCGGCGTAGAAACCCGAGGGCAAGAAGCGAGATTCACGGTTACCACCGCTAGACCCGGTAGGGGCAGTGGGAGAAAAGAATAGGTTCGACTGGCTCGGAGTAGCTGAAGGAATGGGACCTCTCGTCGTCCGTCTCACCCCACGCCCAGATATAGCGTTACCCAGCGAAGCCGAGGACGCCTGGTCGGTGTATTTGTAAAAGGGGGCAGAGGACGGAGGGAAAGGCGCCTTGTCATTAGCAATTTGCTGAGCCAATGCCGCTTTCTTGACCGAACGATGCAGAAGACAGGCGACGACAGCCCGCCATATCAAGACGGCAGCTCCGAAAGCACCCAGGATAGCACCGACGGCGATGAACACGGTGCCTTCCGGTACGCTCGACGGTTGCATGAAGGGTGCATTGTTCGTAGGAGGGACGGTGGGAGGGGGATAGCTGTACTGGCCGGGGAGAGTGGGAAGAGGATCATCATCATCGGATGTGGTAGTAATGGTGGCGATTGGAGTGGCCGTTGATGTCGGATCATCGGTTGTGGATGTGCCATCGTTTGTCTCTGTCGTCTGATCGGCATCCGAAGTGGGAGTGGCCGTAGGAATATCATCTGTATCTGTCGCTGCTGTTGTCGTCTGTGCGTCGTCGGTGGTTGTTACATCATCTTGGGCGGCGGTGGACGTCGCGCCATCGTCGGCGATGGTGGTGCCCTGAGCGATGACGTTGGTAGCGAAAAGGGCAGCTAGAGCGAAGAGGATTGGCTGTGGGCGCATGATGGGCGACTTCGCGACAGTGGGCGTAATAATTGAACGAATGAGGTTCCCGATGCCGTTTTCAATGCGCAGTCGCGAGCGCTTTGAAAGACTTGCAATGTGGTGTTTCCGATTCTGTCGGATTGTACGACTACTGGTTGCGTGGCTGAGTGAAATTGGCAGGTCTGGAAGCTTCGTATTCGGCCTTCACGCAATTACGAAACCAAAAAAAAAAGGGCGCCCGGTGAACGACGGACGGGGCCCGGATAAGAAGGCTTTAGTGGTTGGGATATGGGGAAAGAATGAGAATGTGGCTAACGATGGACCAAGGTGAGAATTGAGTTTACGATTGTTGCATTGTTGTTTTGTTTCCTAGCCTCCCACCTCTCGTTGCTATCGGGTGAGACTCAGGTGAGACTTGTAGTCTTGTGAGAAGGAAGGGGGGCCAAAGAGAAAAGGAGGGAAATGCTAAAATAAGCAAACAGTAGCAAAAGCCAAATTGAGAAGAGTCGAGGCATGTTCGCGTTGCCCGCTACCGCTGCCGTACTAGTACCTATACGTATACGATGTGACTAATCACTAATTAGGGCCTATTCGAGCAAGTCTAGGCCCTAGGGCCGCGCAAAACGGAGAGGCTTCCACGCGAAATAAGCCTCTTTGGTCTCTAAGGGTCCATGTACAGTACAAACATGTTTCGTACAGCATCGGCCAATTCTCGAGGTTGCATCGATGCTTGCTGTATGCTGTACGACCTGGTAACACGGAGCACAGCAGCAACCACATGTCGCCTGACTGAATTCCATGTACCTGTACACAATGCTGCATCTACCTGTATTGACATACATAATGTATCTACGAGGGCTACAGGGTCTCTTGCCGGGAAGCTGAATACTTAGGTAGAGAAAGATAGAAAAAAACAATGAACAATTCCGTGCGGTGGTTTATTGAACACACCCAACCTTTCGTGTACGGGGGAAGCATAGTAACGGACGGTTGAGAGAACGCAATCATTGACGTAGATCACCATGAAATCTTGGTAGAAATACCTACATGTGGAATGTGGCACATTGTGCACTGACCAAGTTCCCCCCTTAGCGCAGCCCAGCGGACCTTACCTGCTTACGCACCTAAGCCCATTACGGACAGCGGGCATCCATGCACGCGGCTAATCTGATAATCCTCCTTCCAGGGCGGTCAAGATTTTCAGAGTGGCAGATCCGTTCTACCACTCTTGAAAACACCACAATCGAGTTCGACATCTAGATCACCTCAACAGTCGCCAAAGTCTCTTCGATACCCGACCACTTCGCGTACACGAACCCGAGAACAATCCGAAGTAGCAACCATGGGTGTAGCAAAGAAGACGCGCAAGTTCGCGCAGGTCCGTCCATCCCTCCTCTCCTCCCTCCCTTCCACTCCCAACCGTCTTATCGATAAGACCCGTCCGTCCGACCGCGAATATCTTCGCCCGACTAACCTCCTCTCCCCTCCCTGCAGGTAAAGCGCATAATCTCGCGGCGCGACGCGCGCCTGAAGGAGAACCAGACGAAAGGCGCGGCCGCGAACGCGCAGAACCCCCCCCCAAAAGCCGCCTCGGGCGACGTCGCGCGGCGCGAGGTGCCGCAGCTGCCGTCGCAGCTCTTCTTCCAGCACAACGAGGCGCTGGTGCCGCCGTACCACGTGCTGGTCGACACCAACTTCCTGTCGCACACGGTGCAGCGCAAGCTGCCGCTCCTCGAGTCCATGATGGACTGCCTGTACGCCAAGTGCACGCCCATCGTCACCTCGTGCGTCATGGCCGAGCTCGAGAAGCTCGGCCCCAAGTACCGCGTCGCCCTGCGCATCGCCCGCGACGAGCGCTGGGAGCGCCTCCAGTGCGACCACAAGGGCGTCTACGCCGACGACTGCATCGTCGACCGCGTCATGTGAGTTCGTCTGGCGAGAGCTATAGTCGAAGAAAAGAGGGGGGTGAGAGGCAACCAAGCTGACGTCCGGTTCTACAGGAAACACCGCATATACATCGTCGCCACCAACGACAAAGACCTCTGCCGCAGAATACGAAAGATCCCCGGTGTCCCCATCATGAATGTCGCTCGGGGGAAGTACGTGATCGAGAGATTGCCTGGCGCTCCGCAATAACCGAGGGGAGGGTTCGTGAACAATATCTTTTCAAGGGCATCATGGCGTTCAGGAGAGAATTCTTCCGGGCTTTGTAGCATAATACACGGCGTTGGGAGACATAAAGATCGGTCAATTTCAGGAGGCAGAGGTTCAGTCAAGAAAAAAAGTGCTCCCAAGTGAAGCATGCTTGATTTATTCCTCAACGATCCATGTTGAATATAGACAATCGCAATTATTAGCCTCAGCCGTATGCTGGAGTTGAGACCGCCTAGTCATGGTCCTATGTACAGTGTCACAACCTCGCTTCGTCGAAGGGTCTCCTACCCAACTGCTTCGCAAAGAAACCCCACCGCCACGGGTATAGACGGCGGTGGCCTTTTCCTATGCTCTATCAACGTCAATACCACCTATCACCTTGCCACGTGAAATGCAATATGGACTCCTTAGAGCTAAAGGCTGCTCAGAAACGCCGTCCGCGTAAGTCGCGGAAAGAAATCGACTATTGTACAACCACCCCCTTTTTTTTGCCCCCCGACCAAATTGGACCCTTAGGTAGCATGCATATATATCGCGGCTAATCTAGGGGTGAGAGCCATGAAATCAAGACCGTGATGCAATAAACCGTCCGTACAAAACAAAGGATGCAACGCCGAGTTTGCGAATGGGGACTATTAGTAGGATTAATTGAGGAAGCCTTTGCATGCGGCAGTTCCGCATAGACAAGGGATACGATCCAAGCTCCCGATTTCTCGCTCGAACTTGTAGTCGTATGTCAACTCCTCGTCTGTGGCAATAATCGTTAGTACATGGTCACCTTCAGAAAAGAGAGCGTTCAAGTTATGTGGGACTTACTCTGAGCAATGTCTCGCAAGGCATAGATGACGATCCGCTTGCTACCTTCCACCTTGATGATTTTGGCCGTGCAGTTTGGCATACAGCTGTGGTTGATGAAGCGTGCGATTCCACCCTTTTTCGTCGCATCAATGACCGTGCTGTCGTCGATTCTGAACAAGTAGCTGCTACCAATACCGCTCTTAAGGTATCGGTTCTCTCGGATCTCGGAAATGGACTGTCGTACTTCCTCGCCTACGTATTCAATGATCATGTCGTCCTTGTTGATGTTCTCCATCGCATAGAGACCCCAATTGTGGATTGCGGACCGAGCAAACTTCACAGGTTTCTTCCGCTTCTTAAGCTGGTTGAATCTGAGAACTTCCGAGTCCTGGCCCAAAGTCCTCTTCTGATCGTTTAGGTCGGCCACGAAGCGGCGGTTGTTGACACGATTCGCTCTGGAATTGCCCTTAGCCAACAACTTCTCGGCCGCGAGCTTCGCTGCTTCTGCTGCTGCCGCTGCCGCATCCTTGCCGTCCTTCTTGGCTGCGCGGAGTTGACGTTCTTCTCTAGCCTTCTGGACCTTAAGATGATGGGGAAGGTATTTGGACTTTTCTGAATTAAGTATCTTCTTGATGCCTTCGGTGCGAGCACAACCGGTGGGATTGGGCACATAGTAGCCCCCAATTATAATGGGCTCTGTCGAGCCTGGCTCGGCATTGAGTTCTCGTATGTGATTGTGTCTCCAGATCCAGAGTCGGGGGTCGCCAACGTCGGTCGACTTGAACTTCTTCTTCAGTTTATTAATATCGGGACGATCTTTCAACTGGAGTTCCAGCTCTGGCACGGAGAGTATCGACATATTAAATGCTTCTGGTACAGCCATGGCTGGGGTTACCATATCTGAGAATCGTTCGTCTCTAGGGGCGACTTCGGGAACTGTTTCTTCAGCGACGGGCTTGTCGACTTCTTCTTTAGGTTCTGGCACTTCTTCCTTCTGTGTAGGCTGCAAGGTTTCTTGTTTCTTCAAGGCTTCACGCTCTTCGAAAAGCTGTTTCTTGCTCTTCTTTTTGGGTTTTGCTGTAACCGCTTTCTTTCTACCCTTAGCAACCTTTTCAGTCGGTGTGAGCACCTCAGTTGCCTCGGAGCCCTTGTCATTAAGCTCAGCATCAGGCATGACAATATCCTCGGTCGGGCTAGGGAACTCGTGCTCGAGGGTATCAATAGTTACACCGAAGAGTTCCTCATCCGACTTCTTTTGCCGTTTGATGGCAGCCTCGACATGCAGGTCGAGCTTTCGCTTCTTAGTCTTGATAAGACCATCGTTGACAGCGAAGCTGGCATCAGTCATAGAGTCTTCGTCCGCGAAGCCATCCTCGAAGGCATCGTCATCCGTACTCATACGGCTACGAGGCCGAGACTCTGCTTCTTCAACGTCAGGGGCCAGAGAGTCGCGATTTTCGGTCTCATCTTCAGAAGCTTCATCTTCGCTATCTGGAGGCTGCAACCGGTGATGAAGGGAGCGGAAGGCATTGTGTACAACGGAAGATCGCTTGCGCGCAAATGGGTCTGTAAATCCATAATTTCGTTGCGCAGCTTTTTGGCCCTTTGCTTTCCTGATACGGGGGAGGGTCGCTACGTCGAGACGGGCAGTACGACGTTCGATCGGATCGGCTCGTGAGTTGGGCGTACTGATCGGAGTCACGTCTCGGTCCTCGACGTTAATCAGGGTACGCGATGGCCCGGTTGGGCCCTCTAGGTTCAGTTTACGCCTTTTAGCTATATGATTAGCTGGATCTAGGAACGTGAACAACGCAGGTACGGCGACTTTGGTCCTGATATGTCTGATCAGATGCTCCTTCATCTCTCGACGGACAGACTCGGCAGCCTCGATGACAGGGTCGAAGTTTTTTGCACGCTGCTTCTTCTCTTCCTCCAAGACTGCTTCTTCGTCGCGACTCCGCTCATCGCGCGGTCGATATTGGTGGTCGTCTCTTGGCAGGATATCTGTATGGGGCCTTCTTCCTGGCTCGCTTCGACGCAGATGGGTAACGGAGTGAGACGATATTGGAGGAGGGACGCCATGGAGCTTCATGGCCATGGTGTAGGTAAAAAAGGCGCTACCATCTGCTGATCTAAAGCACCTATAGGCTTCATCGCGACCAAATACGTTATTGGAGAAGATGATGTAGTAACCAGTCCGATCGGCTCGTATATCGTCGAATTGAAAGGACTTTAGGCGCTTTTTCATGTGCGGTACAGTCGACGCCATGACCGGAACGCTCGAGTCGGGAATGAAGATATACGGCTCGCCTTTGAGTGTAGTCGGGATGGATTGGGGGTCGAGTAGCACTGGGAGAGGTCTGGGCACCGCCGGGAGCGCCCAGTTGGGCTCCGCCGGAGCTGCAGGTCGCTGTCGATCAGCAGCAGGGCCTCTCGGCGCGGTAGGAGGCGCTCGGCCAACAACCTCGGGGGGTCTGATCTTTGGCCCTGTAGGGACCGGCGTCACAGCTGTGCGTGCCGCTTCCTCGTGACTCTTCTTGAGAATCGTCTCAAGCATGATCCTACTCTTTTTACTATCTCGGTCGAACTCTACTTTAATATAGTGCGCCTCGATCTTTCTGCCATTCATGGCCCTGATCGCTCTGCGCGCAGCATCAATAGCGGAGACTGGAGGTCGCCGTTGCGGCTTCGAGTCTCTGTAACGGAAAGTAGCAAAACCTAGATAGCTCCCAGTTTCAGGGTGCATCTTGTTGCTGCTTTCTGCAATGTCGCCAAACTGGGCAAATGAGGTCAATACCTTAGAGAAGGCGATCAGAGGGTTGAACCCGCTGACAACAATCTGGGTGGGCGGCCCCGGACCGATAGAGGTAGCAGGATCGTACGGGTACGGCTTAAGGTTGTAGGGAGTCTGGCGCAATCTCGCCTTTGGTAGATGGAAATCGACATTGATATAATCAAGCCAGCTGCCCTTGGACAGGCGAGGATCCGGAGGGGGGACGTCATCTTCCTATTCAACGAAATTAGCCACATATTCAGACAAATCAGATGACGCCCCCCCTCAACAGATATGATATTGTATTGTGACGTATCGTTTTACGTACCAGACCGATATCTTTATACTTGGGTTCCGCGGTTTTCCTTTCGCTCGAAGACAAGCTCTTGTCGGTGGAAGGATCGTATATACACTTAAGCCCCTTTATAACGAGGTTGGGGTCTCGAGCGGGGGGGCGCTCAGCGACACCGGGAATACTAGAGGAAGGCTTCGTAGCCGCTGTAGAGCTCGGTTTATCATATCTGGTGGTAGCAGTCTGCATAGCGGAGCGCTGCTTTGCGGGTTGCATATTTGCAGGATGTGGGGGCGAGCCCATGGTGGTAAGAGGTGTAAGGTTGCTGTTGGAAGCGCGCGAAGAGGCATTCATAGCAGATGAGTTGAAAGTGGTGAAGACAGACGAAGCAGTACTCGCGTGGGAGCTTGCGGAGCCAACACCGTTCAAGATATCTCCTTGTAAAGACTCGGTATCATCTATCGGGGGATGTGCGGCATCAGATAACGATGAATCGTACTTGGCGCCATCGCGGCGAGCAGGTGCTTCTGTCTTGGAATCATTGTCGGCGGCTTCTGATGTCTTCGTAGACTTCTCTCGTTCCCGTTCATTAGCCTTGTCTCTAGCGGCGCGAGGAGCATTTGGGAAGAACTCCTTATAACCCGCGCTAGGAGCCATGATTAGGATGGTCGAAGTTTTTGGCTTCGGCTATCCATCGACCATCATATTCCCAACGGATGGAATCAATGAGACCATTCATGTATTGAAGTTGAGAGTATGCATAGGCATAAGCGACAGGTGTATTGTGGTTGAAAGTTGGAAGTGGATGAGCAATGTGGATGCGGTAGGTGAATGTAGGTAGGCGTAGGATACGCGAAATTGCTGCGTCCACGCGACAGAATCGGAGATCTGACGTGTGGGACTTTCTCTTTCAAAGAGACCAAGGCAAGAACTACTTTGGCGTGGACGTCGATAAAAGTAGGCTAGAAGGTCAAAAAAGGTCCCAACACGGTCGCATGAAGATGCGAAACGTATGCCGGGGGGGTTTTGCGCCCGCGAGGCCAAACCTATACCTTGTGTCGAAGGCGGGCGGTAGACGGAGAAATTGCAGAGGCTGATGGTCGAAAAGTTGAATTGACGGTCGATGAGCAAAGCCAGATTCTCATTTCAGGGATGGGGCCAAAGTCCGGGGGTAGCCACAAGGAGGTATGCGCCACATTTTCTATTTTCTTTCTATCCTTAGCAGCCTTAGGTACATACTAGTACCTACCGTACCTACACTAACAGTGCTAATCCCTGCAACGTGCTTCCTCATCCAGTCAATGTCAATGCTAGGTATTCTGGCTTGGGTATTGAGAGCACCTGCACCAATGCATTTGCATCTCCCGTACCTTTTTTTTCACCTGGTGTCGCATGCACTACAACGTCACTGCCATTTGCTATTCGCCCTTTCTCGTACTGATGTGTCAACAAGAAGGAGTGACAGCGAGTAGATTCGGCTTTACCCGTCAGTTCTAGAACTAGAAGCTACTCCTTTTTTTCCCTTTTTTTTCTTTAGCCAGGTACACATATACACACATGCCTGTGATGCCGTTGCATAGGTAGATTTTCACACCTTGCATTCAGGGGCTATGAAAACCTCACCCGAAACCAGAATACCAAAAATACTTCTCGACTGTAGTATTAAATTACCCTAATCAATCTACCTATGCAGGTGTTCATTGTCTCGTCATATCAATGCTGACCAGACGCATACAGTCTAGGTAGTTTCATCAGTACAAATAGCCCAGATTGGATTACCCGATAAGTTCATGTTGCATCAGGTACAAGGGAGACCGGACTCGAGCTTTAGACTTGGCAATCAGACACTTGTAACAAAAGAAGTCGTGTTCTCTTTCATTCATCTCTCCACGTCAGCTACACCAACTACACCAACAGCCATAATACTCGAGGCACCATCCGCAGGGTGGCTCAGCTATTTCGCATCTCAGGCCTCTCAACGGGAGTACCGAAAGTCCTCGAATATTTGGAGGCCTGGCTACGAAAGTAAATGTGTATACTGCCCAATGTCCGAGAGGTAACATAATGGGGGCGACAAAAATAGTACATCAATACATGATCAGCACAACCCTCTTCATATAGGTAAATTCTGGTTGGGCTAAATCAATCGAAATGAATGCTTTGCCTCACACTATCAAAGTGAGAGCAAAGATACCATTATACTGGTTTTGTAAAGGATCTTCGTTACTATAACACCAGGCTCACTATAAGTGAATTATCAATGAAAGTTTTTAATAATAACGCAACGTGCGTTTTCATTGCAGAGTGAAATTCAGTAATGGACGCCAACCTCCGGCCGAATATTTCTATCACCAACGCCAATTCAGACTGGAATGAGACGAATTAATCCATAAGCTTCAGCTCAAACTCTTCCTCCTCGTCCGTACATGGCATACCACCAGCGAGGAGGTCGACTTCGTCCTCATCGTCTTCGTACTCAGGGTTGAAGATAGATAAGAACGGAACTCTCTCTTTCCACTCCTGATCCTCTGTAGAAGCCGAAACTTGCTTATGTGCGTATCGTGCGGGTGTAATAGTTTTGTCCGAGTCATTCGACAGCGTTGAATCGGTTCGAGTAAACCCAGTCGTCGATCTGGGTCTGCTGGGATTCATGGCTCCCTGAGAAAGTATCGAAGCGGTAGATCGACCCTTAGTATAGCCAATCGTGGTTCTCGAGTTGGCTTCAATCTCCATGGATGACTTTCTAGGGATAGCCTGACCCTGTGTGCTGGGTTGTCGTCTGAAGCTGGGCATCTGGAAAGAAGTAGCCCTCTTATGTGCGGTTGAATTAGGAAGCGTGGGTCTAGCTGCCTTTCGTTCCATTGATTTCGTGGTCTCGTTCATGGAGAGAGCATCGGCAGCCTTCCTAGATCTGACAGTAGATGGTGCCCTAGTCATTGTCGGTCGATTCGCAGCATTTAGGTTAGACGACACCTTGGTTTTCTTTTTGTCGGCATCTGACTCATCCTGAATATTCCATTCAAAATTCTCAATATCTTCCTTGATTCGCTTGTCACCTTCCTCTAGGGCCTTTCTGGTTTTCTCTCGCAACTCTCTGTCTGCTAGAGGGACGCCATGCTCATCTACGGGGTTGAAATAATAGTCGTAGTAACCCTTGAACAAATTCTCACGCTTCAGGGCGTCAAGGTTGAGCGCGCCATTAGGAAAGACATCCGACTCGTACGGGGTATCCTTAGGTCTTGGAGGACAATACTCGATTTCCTCTTCGCTTAATGGATCCCTCTCTTCGGGATGGACTTCCAACTTGTGTACCTCGGCTTGCACATGCTTTTGTTTGGGGCGAGTCGTGGTTGGTGCCTTCAGATGAGATTTCTCGATTTCGCGAATGGCGCTCTTGGCATTGACGGTCTGCTGGCCCTTGGCCTTTGCGTTTGTTGTCTTGTCACCTAGGGGTGCTCTACTACGTGGTTCTATTTCTACTAATTAGTATCATTGCCCTCTGTATAGTCTACTAGTAACTAGGTAGAAACTGTTGCATTACGTACCTGAGGGTGTCTTGAGATTGGACTTTGAACTCTTTCCTCCTTTGGAAGTGAGAGCATTCTCGTTGCCCTTCGTTCTACCCCCGAGAATGCTCTTGGCACCGCCGGCAGCATGCGCAGCATTCTCATCATTCAAAGGAACTTTGAGAGGTGTGTTTCCATATCTTGCCCCGGGGGTCTTTGGTTGAAGCTGGCGCTTGGCTTGACCCTGCTGTTGCTTTAGGGCAGCCCCATTTTGGTGGCTGAAAGCCAAGTTCTCTTGATCTCGAGCAGCGAGCATTGGAGGCAGCTTCCACGTATGCAAAATCGATGTTTCGGACGATTGGTGATTCGTAGCTCTAGGAAATTCGATATAGTATCGCAATTCGTATATGTCTAAGTCCAAATTGAGGAGATGTGTCTCCCCATCAGCATAGGTTTGTATGCTGACTGACAATGAATAAAAGGTTGGATGCTGAAATTGTGAAATCGAGAAATGAACCGTACGCGTCAGTTAGGAGGTATGTAATTACTTTCTCTCATTGCCTCGTAATTTCTTGATGGAATGGTTGCTTGAATGTTGTTCTAACTCTATTTGGGTAGACGGCAGTTGCCAAAGCAACTCGAATAAGTTACTTGGGTACAATAGCCCCTCTGTTTTCCAACATCAGCGCACCGTATGCATATTCCTACACTCATACAGTGTGCAGCACCCCCAAAATTCCACGTCAGGCTCCACTTGTGACAGAGCCGTCGACACTGTGCGCCCAAAACAAATCTTGAGACGGGTCCCTCTATCCCCTATCGGTCGTCCCAAGGGCAATAAGGAAGGCGGGGCAATCTGGTAACCAACCCACGCTCATAGCGAAATTCCACGCCTATCCATCCACCTCCTAGTTGTTAGTCCATCACTCATTCAAGTCCTTTCCTTTATTCTCCTTCCAACCTCCAGTCTGCATTCGTTGCCTACTTCATCCAGCACGCATCGCATCGTCTGTTTCGTCTATTCCGCTAACCTTCCCGTCTTTCGCCCTCGGCTTTCATATCCACAGCCCAAAATGGCGGACCGCATCAGAGAGGTGAGTCGATTTATATTCAGTTACCCCTAACCCCACCATCAGCACGCGCGATCTTCGACAGCCCAAGAAGCAACTGCAGAATCCAGCAGTGGCACCTGTACAAAATATCTGCTCATATTTATATAATAATATATATCATGATATTAACATTGATCTTCCTTTTAGAAAATGAACCAGCTCCGTCTGGATGCTGAGGAGTCCGCTTCCAAAGTCGAAGAGTTGCAGGCTAAGGTCAAGGCTCTCGAACAGGAGAACCTCGCTAAGGAGCAAGAGATCACGTCCCTTTCCCACAAGAATGGCCTCCTCGAATCCGAGAACGAGAAGCTGGACACTACCATCAAGGACCTGAAGAAGGCTGCCGACGAGGGTCAGCAACATGGTACGCACAACGAAACCCTCCAGCGAAGACTTCAGTTACTCGAAGAGGAGGCAGAAGAAGCCGACAAGACTCTTCGAGAGACGAATGAAAAGTAAGTTACAAAAACTATGCCTCTCTGGATAAAGGAAGATCTAACCATGACTCCCTCTAGGCTCCGTCAAACTGACGTAAAAGCCGGTCACTTCGAGCGCAAGGTACAGGCACTAGAGAGCGAGCGAGACAACTGGGAGACCAAGTACGAGGAGATGAGCGACAAGTACAAGAAGCTCCAGAAAGAGCTGGAGGACCTCCAGACCGATATTGGCAATATCTAATTCGGTATTACGTTCATCGAACCCGGTGTCGCGCGATACGAGGGCTGTGTCTTGGAGGAGACTGCGGGTTCCTTTTTCTTTCTTACCAGCCTTGGCACTATGTCAATCTACGTAGGGAGGTTTTGTTGATCGACCGATTATTCCACCCTCCTCGATGGACGGAAATGCCACGCTGGTAATTAATGGAGGACAGGTGTAAGGTGCGTGCGAGGGCATGTTTATTCTGTGGTGGACTTATAAGATTTGCCAGGGCAAAGCCTTCTTGAGACGGATAGAGAATGCACTAATCAACCTCGTGGTTTTCTTCTGTCCTTGGCTGCCTTCTGTTTCCGTTTGTTCAGTTGCCTTTCTGACTTAGTCTCGTATCTGAACTTCGGCTTCTTCTGTTTCGGCGGCCTGTTCTTCTCTTTACTCCCTGGAGGAGGTTGAGTACCATCCTTTCCTGCAACCTCTTCGTTCTCGTCGCTAGAGTCTTCCGGCCTTGAACTTGACAATCCGTCCTTAGACACGTTTACCGACTCAATTGTGACTGTCGTATACCGCTCTTCGTCGATATACTCTTCCTCGTGATCAACGGGCTCGAGTGCGGGCGTATCTTGGAACCCTCCCCATTCTTCTGCCTCTTCGTCCGAGGCTTCTTCGCCATCTATATAACCTGCCTGTTGTGCCTCCTTGAGAATGGCATTGACGTGCTGGACGTGCTCTTCAACCTCTCTCTTTCGGCCTTCTCGTAGCTGTGGGATCATCGGTCAGCCAGAGACCAGAATTTAGTTTTCATAGCATTCAAGTGTAGTCATACGTGCTTCCTAAACTCGATCTTCTCCTCTCTAGCCTTTTTCGCAGCCTGCTCTTGAGCGTTCTTGGCCCTCTGTAATTTGCGCTTGTGGAATCCGGTCAGGTAATCGGCACGGGAATCGTTGTCGAACTTGATCTCTTCGACCGAGTGCTGAACTCTGCGCTTCTTGGGCGGCGGAGGGAGTACGCTTTTCTTAGCTCGCGGGCGCGCAAACATGTTGGTGTTTCCGCAAAGAGCAGGTCTATTTAAGCTTCAAAGTTCGAGAAATATATATAACCATAGGAGCTTTTCTAAGGTGGCCAATCTTGATATTAAGACTTGTTAGATGAATTAGTTATGTCGGTCGGGACGGACAATTGCTAGGTACTAAATTTTAGCACTAATTGGCCCCGCCCGTGGCCATCAACCTTCTAAGTTGCAGCATGTTCAGGGATGCTGCAGGGCCTACAGGCTTTCAATGCCACTGAAGCTGTAGCATCTGATAGGTTGGAATTTACCGCGTACTTCCTCGCTTGGCAAGTTAAACGTCAACTTCGCAAGAGCTTCAGCCTTCTGAGCTCAACTCCCGACTCCATCCAGTAACTCGTCATCCTACCCAGTATTTTTGCAAGATATTCTCGCTTGCACAATGCGTCTCCTATCGACAGCAGCAGCGCTGGCAGCTTGCTGCGCTTCTGCGCAAGCATTCTCAGACACTTCCCCTTTCATTATGTGGTCGACGGCCAAGTATGCAACTCCGATTCAATGTCCAGTCCTCACCTAGGACGCAGCTAATCGTGGTATTATCAACCAGGCTAGAAAGTCCGCCTACTTCAGATCAACTGCAGTCGAATGGAGAGGTCCATACGTCTATAGAGAAGCTTCTTGCAGATTGCCCGACCGAACGATACCTCATCGTGTCACAGCCGAATGTCCATGCCAGCGACCTGCTACCGAATGATGTGGCATCGAACCTCGATCGCTCGGTGCGCAAGGCCCAGTCTATGTACACAGTCGCCGAAGTAGCCGGACAGCTGGATACGAAGACCGTATCAGCATATATCCGGAGAGCGTGCGAGAAACCGTTCATCGACGAACTCGAGCTTACCGCCCTTCCGTCGGCCAATGTTGCCGAGACGCTGAAGAAAAACGGTAATAGGCTTTAATCTCGTTTTCTCTTAACACCTTGCTAATGGACGAGATATAGACGAGGAATTCGGTATGGTCCTGGAACAATTCGAAAGAGAGGGTTCATACACTGTCATTTACGCCGGTAGCCCACGCGAGACACCGAAGACCTACACAGCTGATTTCCAGGAGGCTGTGCATACCGAGCTCAAGCGATCGCTACATGGTCTTCGACAGAGGGCAGACAACAGTACTCGCAACCTGCCTTTATTCGAGAAGTACCAGTACTTCAGTCCAGGTAAATCCAGCTGCTGCTCCATCGAGATGATCCTGTATATTAACGAGCAATCAGGTATCTTCATGGGTCTGGTCTCCCTGGTCGTCCTCATGTCTATTCTATACGCTGGTATTTCCGCAGTAGCCAGTCTTGAGGTCCCGTACGGTGCATTTGATAAGGAGATGGGTCCTGCAGCGCAAAAGAAGCAACAGTAGGTGAACAGGAGAATTGAAGGTACCTTAATCAAGTTGGGGGATGTATCAGTGCTGTATACAATCCGGGCAGTGTGTACGATTTTGGGTCACTGGAGTCCAGGTAACGGGTAGCATAGAAGCTGACTGAGGCTTCATCGCGAGGTATCATCTTATCAAACGGAAGGAGATTGTAGATATATGCAACTAGAATTGACCATGGCTCTTTTTCCCCCTTTCCCTTCAGTCGAGACTTTTCCCGTCCGTCATGCCCATACATAAATTGCATAGCACAGAACAGCATTAGAAGTATTCTGCGCGGCTCGATTCGACTCCTTAACGCCTCTTTAAGACCGAAGGGCTCGTGCCCGTCTTCTGTTCCTCCGGCTCATCCAATAAGTTTGACTTAGTCTCTCCCGCGAAGTTAATACCATCTCATTCACACCAAGTGGCTCGGGAGAAGGAAGTTGGCGATGCCCTCTCGAACGGCGTACTCATGACCGCAGTTGGCGCACACGAGCTTGCCTTCCATGATCTGCGTCTCCATGAGCAGATTGTGCAGGTCCTTAAGCGTCTTCTCGTCGCCCTGCAGGTCCTCCACGGACGGAGGCTGCGGCGGCAGAGCTGGGAAACCGAGCTACGAAAATCTCTCAGCATTCTCACTCGTCCAGCCGTAAGGTTCGCAATGCAAGAATAGAAAATGCATTACCATTCTCGCATATACCTTATCTCAGAGGGGTGCGAGCAAGTACGTACCTCCGTAGCTGTGGTGGACAGCGCCGTCCAGTCGATGCGGGGCAGCAAATTTATCAAGAGCTGGGCGTTCACTTCGATATCGTCCTGCACGAGTTCTGCATCTTTTGGGTGTAGCGGATAGGAATTCGACGAGCTTTTACACGCCTTGACGGCACACGTCAGGAAATTAAGACTGAGGACCTTCATCCTGGTTTCGAGTTGTGGTGTGCGCAAAATATAAAAAATTTGGTATTTTTCTGAGATGCTTCGTTGAAAATTTTAGATAGCGTCCCAAAAAGTTCAAAGTATAGGTCACACGTGATGGAGCCGACAACGACAACAGGCAATCAAAAGCATATCAAACTTAGTTCGGCCAAGTCAAATAATAGATTAAACTACGACGCATATATTTTCAGTTTAAGCCTCTATATATTCGTACTTCACGCCATCGACTTCTCAAAAGCTATATCCTCCAGCTCGTCTCTCCGCTTAGACAGGCGTAGGTAGAAGGCAACCGCAGCTACGATAACACCAAACATAAGAGCCTTTTGGAAGACTGACCATCCGGCAGAAGGGGCAGCCGTCTCAGCGAACGGGTTCTCCTCTTCGTTCGAGTATCCTGCGGCCCATTCGGATTCTCCGTATAAACCTGGAAAGGCGTGGTAGACGTATCAGTAAGAAAACGACCGAGGGCGAAGCGAAGACGGTGTGGGAGTGGTGTTTATAGCTCAACGTGGATACCTTCAGGCGGCACCTCCAGCTCTCCGCTCTTAGCAATCTTGACAACCTGTTCCGGCTTGTCGCCAGGCTTGGTCTTGGCGTTCTCAATCTTCTTTACCACATCCATGCCCTCAAGGACCTCGCCAAATACAACATGCTTGCCGTCCAACCATCTGTTTCGCCGTTAGTCTCCTATCCATATCATCTCTTTATTGCCAGGATCGAAAAAGAAAAAGGGTTCTTACCCCGTGATAACGGTAGTAATGAAGAACTGGGAGCCATTGGTATCCTTGCCAGCGTTCGCCATGGACAAGAGACCAGGCTTGGAGTGCTTAAGCTTGAAGTTCTCATCGGGGAATTTCTCGCCGTAGACTAACAATGTAGATAGATGATCAGCATTCCTCCACGACAGTACGAGTTATGGTGTTACTACTTACTGGACTTGCCACCAGTACCATCGCCTTTGGTGAAGTCACCGCCCTGGATCATGAACGACTTGATGACTCGGTGGAAAGTAGATCCTTCGTAACCAAAGCCCTTCTCGCCAGTAGCTAGAGCTCGGAAGTTCTCAGCGGTCTCGGGTACGGTCTTGCCGTAAAGACCCATGACAATGCGGCCAATGGGCTCATCGCCGTGTGTAATATCGAAGTAGACCTTGTGGGTGATCTTGGGTCCCTTGGCGGCGGCAGCTGTCTGGGAGAAGCAGATGACGCTTACACCCACGAGCAGCAGGGCGCTGACGAAAAGTCGGCGAAAGTTGAACATGATGAATGGTAGTTTTGTAACCAGTCAAGAACAAAATAGGACTGAATAATTGCGATCGTGAAGAATTGGCCCTCTAAGACGATGGTGGAGGAAGTAGAAAGGAGAAGGGGGAATGGAAAGGACACACAAGCTTCAAGCAACGTTTCAAGCTTTAGAGCTGTAGCAGAAAGTCCAGACCCCTGAACCCACGCAACACCTGGCTGCAAACAAGCGCTACAGCATACAGCCTGCGGTTGAATGCGGGGTCCACTGAACTACACTAACCTTATGTACCTATTTTATCATCTTATCTGCCGAGTACGTACCTTGCATCACCATCAACCAATGGCCAGTCAATTAAGAGGCTCACCAAGTCTTTTTTTATCACTTTAAGCCTCGAAAAGCAATATCGTAGCCTCACCTAGCAGCACTTCTGTGCTCATATCGCCCAAGATGGTGAGTGCTCTTAACTTTATTATCCATACGTCTGCTCGAATGAAAATACAGCTACTAACTTCGTACAGGTGAACATTTTGGGAGTAAACTTCCACGAATTGAAGCTCGTCAGGGTAAGCAACTTTTCGATCCGTCCTATTTCTATTTCCCGCGCACAAACGGCCTAACAGAGATGGGTCATATAGAAAGCGCTTGAGAGCTTCTACGGTCTCGGTCCACAGCTTTCGGCACGCATCATGGCCAAATACACAATACATCCGCGCGCCCGACTCGGCGGCGTCGCCCCGAAGACGCTCACGGCTCTGACGGCCGAGCTGTCGACTATGACGTTAGAGAACGACGCGAGGCGCATAGTGCAGGACAACATCAAGCGGCTGAGAGATATGGGCACGTATAGAGGTAGAAGACACGCTATGGGTCTGCCCGTACGTGGACAGCGGACGAGGACCCAGATCGGGACGGCGCGGAAGCTCAACCAGCTTGAGAGAGGAGGAACCAATTCCAAGATTTAGAAGCATCCTCCCGAGATCTTTTCGCATAAACTAAAATCATTAAGGGAGGGCGTTAAACAGAGGACCCCGACACATTCCGAGCGGACCATATAGAGTGCCGATTGGAGGCATGGTCATCATTGCTGTATATCAGCTTAGGGACGTTGTTCCCGTGTACAAATGAGTAAAAATACAAGAGACTGAAAACTATATGCCAATCTTAATGGCGTCTCACAAGACATGCAACCTCCAAGTTCATGATTTAGAGCCCGATGTATCAGCAACAGCATGGGGCTATATCTTTGATCGTTAAGCGGAATACAGCTTTATCCATAAGACTTCGGCAAACGCTTCATTTCATAGCAATAGGTACTTATGGACAAGATAGTCAAGTAGCCTAAGGTGCAGATACAAGAGCCTTTGTTCAAACTACCGCTCTATGCCACTACCTAAAAGACGACTTTAGCCAAATCATGAAGTAGTTTACTCCATGATCACTTGTCATAGCGAGTTCCTAAGTCGAACAAGCCTGGCAAGTCATCTTCCAACACAGGTTCGCCTTCAGCTTGCAACTTCGCGGCCACCTTCTCGGCGTCTCCCCAGACACGTAATATATTACCGCCTGCGATCTTGCTGGCATCCTCGTCCGAGACGCCCCGACGCAACAGCTCTGCTATCAGATCCGGGAACTTAGATACGTCGGCCAAACCCTCGGGTGTCGACGGGATGCCGTCAAAGTCGCTTCCCAGACCTACATAGTCGTATCCAATCAAGTCACCAATGTAGGTGATATGGTTAACCACGTGAGAGAGGGTATTGTTCTCGGGGTAGAATTCGGGGATGCCGTTCTCAGCACCCTTATCCACACAGCTGATGAAATCGGGCAAGAAGTTTACTGTGGCAATCAGCTTTAGCTCCGACAAGGGGATAATTCCGTAGACATACCCATAACAACTGAGTTCTTCTCCTTGACAAGCTGTAAGATGTCGTCGGGTACGTTTCGAGGATGCGGACAGACGGAGAAGGCAGAGCTATGGCTGAACATGACAGGAGATTTGCTGCCTGCCCACTCTTTGCTGCCACCCAAGACATCCCTCATAGTGTCGACACTAACGTGGGACAGATCAACTAGCATACCGATGCGGTTCATCTCGTTGATTAGCTCTCTGCCCTTGGGAGAGACGCCATTCCATACCGGAGGGGCTGCGCGTGTAGGACCTTCCCAGAGAGCCGCGTCGGCGAATAAGTTTCCGCAGTTATGCGTCAGGGTCGCATAGCGAACTCCCATATCATAGAAGCGCCGCAGGTTGGCGACAGAGTTGCCGATCTGATGCAAACCCTCGATTCCCAACGGCGAGACGAACTTGCCCTTCTCAAAGGCAGCTAGAGCAGCCTTGGTGTCCACCGGAACCCCAGAGAAGTCATCCGGATAAGCACTCTGAAGCCGGGTCATGAGATCAATCTGCTGTAGGGTGAATTGCACGCCTATTTTACTAACGTTAGCTAAAGACGGCAATGACTAGAAATTCAATACTAACTAGGACCGTAGTTCTCATCCGAGTAGTCGTTGCCCTTTTCGGGACACGGCGTGTAGACACTCCAGAAAGCACCTCCGTTCTGACCATCTCTCAACCTGGGCAGGTCGACGTGCATCGGGAGTCCACCCTCCTCAAATGGCTTTGTGAAGCTCTCGTTGTAGATGTGGTTATTGTACATAGCCCGGATGAAGATAGCCAAGTCATTATGTCCATCTTAGATGGTGTCAGCTTTCTACATTTATCAATTGCAAAGTAGAGTTAGACCTACCTATTAAAGGTGTCTTTGAGAGTATCTTCTGGACCCTCTCCTCGATAGACTCTGGGTGCAAGCCAGAGTAGGGATTGGATATATGGTGATAACATCGTCGTGAAGTCGGGTGTAGCAGAGTGCCTAAGACTAAAAGGGAAGATACGATGAGGATTGCTCTCTTCATAAATGAAGGTCGAGAGCGAGCTGGTATCGCCTCCTCGATAGTACGAGTTGCTTTTTCATCCATACTGTAAGATCTAACGATGAATAGGTAGGTTGTCTCAGTCTACGCAGTGTAAGATAGAAAGCGGAATGAACAGTTGAGACGTCAATCAATCCATGCACTCCGCGGCTTACAAAGCTACGGTATCTTCCTCCTGGAGGCTGGTCGGAGCTACAGGCAGGCCACCTACCTAATTCGGATTTATTTCAGAGTAATCTCCTAAGGTAAATCGGCATTCCACGCCAATGCCGGGAGCCGACTCGCTTCAACTTTGTACAAGATCTATATGAGCTGCCGATTTTTGGTCGGGAGACTTGCCGGACGGAAATAATAAATGTTTGCCTGTGTTTGACCGCTTCGTGCATCGTTGTATGTACCCAAGTAGAGCTAATTACAGAGTACGAATTCCGTTAATTTTATGGCTAGTCCAGAGGCCTCTCGTGGTACTGAGCTGCGTACCTAACCTAACCTAATGTTCCTCTCAAGGCTCGACAGGGCCCATGCCTAAAAAGATGGGATGAAACGTCTTTGCTCCCTGGCCATTTTTATCTGCTCCAATGGCGTCACTTAAGCCCAACCCGGTACTTGAATATCATGTAATATCATGTAACACCCATGTATGTTCCCCGTACCAAGTCTGCAAGTTCAGCCTACAAGTGCGTAATTGTTTCAAGTGCTTTCAGGTGCAGGTACCTACATACGTAGTACCGTCGCAGCGCTGGCAAGCATGTGGTCCCAAGCATGTACGCTAAGACTACCCGTAAAGGCCTAACAAAAACAAGCCCCCCATTGCCCTAAGACCCCCCTGGAGTTTGCAGGTTCAACCCTGGACCAATACATTTTTAGCTTCAGGTGATTTTCTCTGTCCAAGCTTCTTGTAAAAGCTGAAGGTGCTTTATTGGTATTGGTGAGGAATTCATTAAAAGAGCGAGACAGAAATAGATGGAGACATTCCGTTTTATTCATTCTTTCTGTACATTCACGTTCGCATCGGGTCTTCCTGAATCGCACTACGTCTACCTAATCAAACTATTAATTCATTTTCCTCGTCATCCTCCCCCGGTTCTCTTTACAGTAGTGACACGGCGTCCCCATCATTGTGATACCCACCGCCCGATATTCATCTTTCTGAAAGACCCCCCGGGTCTCTTTGATTCTTTGCCAGCTCTTCGCCATTGGTCCATCATCGCATAGCGAGCCAGCTTTGCATTCGCGCCTGATCACTCCTACCTTCGAGTCAGATATAGCTATCTACCGAGTTGAATCAGCACTATAACCTCTGCGCGACCAGGGATAGTAGGTGTTTCTGAGGGACTGCGTCATCACCATGCCGGGGTTCGCAGATTCTTTCTGGTCGACCGACTACGCTGCAGGTGAGCGCAAAACAGAAGGCTACCTAAACTTCCCCTTCGTGCTGCTGCTAACCATCTTGAAGGACTGGGCGTCCTGTTCAGCAAGCTCCAGCAGGGAGCCCAGGAGAACCGACAAATTCTGACGATCGCTCGACTGCGAGCCGAAGCCGAGGAGGTCTACGGCCAGCGACTAGGTGATATCGCGCCCGCGGCTGACAAGATAACCGGCGGTTTCTCCAAGGATGATGGCGCAAGCGTGCGAAAAGTATGAATCGCATTAAGCTCCCTTCCTATGAGACCACCCCAACTAACATCTGTTCTTGCGTGCGTAGGCATATGATGGCGTTCGGACTGAAATGGAGGATGCTGCCAAAAACCACAAGAAGATCGCACAGAGCATCAGGGATCTGGTTGTAAATCCGTTTGCGCGGTGGTGCGACGCTCACGAATCTCGGATTCAAGACTCACAAGATGAACTACAAACTCGCATCAAAGCACATGATCGCCAAGCCGAGGTTGTCAAAAAACTGCGAAGCAATTATTTCAATAAATGTCGCCTAGTCGAAGATCTCGAAGAGGAAAACAAGCTGGCTTTCCAAGACCCAGAAACGAGTCCCAAGCCGACCCCGAACCCGAACATACCCGAGATCAAGGTATCCCCCAACAAAGACGAAGAGGAAGATGACGACGAGATATACGAAATCGGTGATGAGACATACCAGACGGAACAGGTCAAGAAGATACTGGCGCACATGTTAGACACCATTAAGATGGGCGAGACCAAAGTACCTATCCTAGGTACGTATCTCAACACGTCATCCGGTTCTGACATAGTTGAATACTTGCAACGGCATATGGGCTCGACCAGTATCAGCTATGCCGAACGGATTGGCCAGGATCTGGTGTCGAACGGCTTTCTCCGCCTCGTTGGTAACGTGGGAAATAACTTCGCAAACAGTTCGAAGCTCTTCTATCAGTGGCGACCTAAGGCGTTTCAATTATCAGGGGTGCCGGAGAAGAAGGCACCATTTGCTAGGACATTCTCCTTACCCACGTCCCCGGAGAATGGAACGGACTCCCCTGTCGTGGGCGCCGTTAGCGAGTATCTAGCTGGCTGGAATGTCCTTAGCAACCAGCACCCGAACGAGACTCCGCCGGAACGTCTACGGCGTGAGGCAAGGGAGACCGACGACAAGTACAAGGCTAGTGTTCAGAAGCTGGATGAAATGCGATGCGAACTAGAAGAAGCCATCTTCATACATCTCAGGTTCCTCGAGCGTTGCGAGTTGGATAGGCTGAAAGCTATCAAGACTGTCATTCTCGATTTCTCCGGTACTATTGGAAACGTAATCCCAAGCCTGCAGTCGACGGTGGATCACATGGTCCTGTACCAGGAGACAGTTCAACCAACGGGCGACTTACGATATCTCCTCGAAAATTACAGAACAGGTCGCTTTGCTCCAAAGGTTGTCACGTACGAAAACTATTACAACAAAGTCGATGAGCAGACCTTTGGTGTGGATCTAGAGGCTAGGGCTCGAGCGGATAAGAAGCGCGTCCCTATTATCGTCACGACGATCCTAACATATCTGGATAATCATTATCCGGACCTCGAAGGCGACGAAGCAAGACGGGGAGTGTGGCTTACAGAAGTTCAGCTCCCTCAGGTTCACAAGTTACGAGCAAGGGTGAATAATGGCAAGCCATTCCCCGCTGAGGCATTCTCCGGTTTCGATGTTCCTACTGTAGCGCATTTGCTGAGACTATACCTCCTGGAACTCCCTGGTATGTATCCTTCCACAATGTGAACTATGTCGACGATGACTGACCAGAGTATCAGATTCTCTTGTATCTTCTCACGTGTATGAAATCATTAGAACTATCTACTCAACTCCCACGGCAGACAATACAGACGATGCACGCATCGCCGTTCTGCAGCAGACTCTCTCGCAACTACGCCTCACCAACATTGCCACGCTCGACGCGTGCATGAATCACTTTACGAGACTGATAGATCTCACGTCGGCGGACGAGCAATACGTCCAAGAACTTGCCACATCTCTAGCCCCTTGTATCTTACGACCCCGAACTGAAACATCCCTAACGATGGAAGAGAAGCACGCGTACCGCTTAGTCCGCGACTTATTCGCACACAAGGACGCCATCTTCAGCGAGCTGAAACGCATGTCCAGCCTCACACATTCGGTTTCGACCGGCAGCAGTAACAACCGACCCCGAGCTATCAGCACAGACGAAAGTAATAGGAGAGCCCACATGGAAGAGAGGCAACGCGCGCTACTAGAGAAGGCAGGCCCACGCGGGCGCGACAGGAGCCCGGCACCGGGCTTCCGCCACCGACGTGATAGGAGCACGGGCGGGCCCGAGACGCGGTTCCCGATCGCTAGCCCCACGACATCTAACGAGCGCCACCGGAGCAGCCTCGGCAGCCTCAACACGCTGAAGCGGTCGAGTCTCGAGGTCCCCGACGGGACCGAGGTGCCGGCCTCGGCCCTGAACGGTGCTGCGAACGGGGACTCGCCTAAAGCGGACGGCGAGTCTTTTATCTCGAAGAGGGACAGCCTGAACCGAAGCAGCGCTCGGTTCGTGGCCGGAAGAAGGGTTACGGCCTCGTCGACGATGGCGCCGGGGAGCACGCCGTCGACGCCGACCAGCAAGTCGACCGACGCGGGCACCCCGACGCAGGACCGCGGCGTGACGCTCGTGGACGCGCCGATGGACGACTAGTAACGCGATGGCAAACTTGCGAGCTCGGGCTTGGCTATAGGATTAATACAAGAACTCTTCTGAAGAGCCCCACGCCGGCTTAGGGCTCCCATGTTCCCCCCTCCCCACATCTGAACGGCGTTTTTGTGTGAAGGAAAAGGGATCGGAGGAGGAGGAGGAGGAGGGATAAAGCGGCTTCTGGCCAAGTTCGATACCACCGAAAACGCGCGTAATGCCATAATGTTATGAAAGTGCCAACTTCTTTTTTTTTTTTTTTGTATGCATACCCTTATGTACAAGATTGCTTGCACTTGTAACGCCTTTACGAGGAAACGCGGATGATTTGTCCCGAGTTCTGGTCTGGTCCGGTCTGTTTTCTTGTGTTTCTCTTCTTTGTACTGCTGTTCTACATAGCTTTCGAACAATAGCACGCGTTCCAACCGAAAAAAAAAAAATATTGGCGATGGGCGACGGCGGGAAAGGGTAGAGCAAATGCTTGCACATACGTTTTTGTACGTTGAGATGATCAGCTAAATCGGACCTCGTTGATTCCCACATCCCTGGTCTTACCATTTATTCGTCTTACGATGTACACGAAAACTCATATTGGTGCAAATGATGCTCAGTTGATGATGCTTATCAATAGGTATGCTTGTATTGATATTCCCGTCTAAATGTGAATGCTTGGTCTATTATGCTGGATTACTTGTCATGCCGGTTTTATTACGTAGCCTCCATCCCACACGCTTCAAGGCGCTTCCGCCTCCGGGATCTCAACGGGCTTCGCTTTCTTTTTCTTCTTGGGCTTCACCACGACGTCTCCCGAGCCGGCATCCCCTTCGTCTATGACCGCGACCTTCTTCTTTTTCTTCTTGACCTTGACCGGAGCAGCAGCAGCACCGTGTCCGTTACTGTCAGCAGCATCGCCGCCGCCTTCAGCAGCTACTTTCGGCTTCTTGGCTTTCTTCTTCACTACCGTCCCGGCGGCGTCGACGCCTTGCGCGACCTGTATGCGCTCGTTCGCGCGCTGCATCTCGAGCCGCAGCCGCTCCACCTCCTTCACGGCCTGGGCCATCTCGGCCTCCTCGCGCTGCCGGGCCTCAGGGTCGAAGCCGCGCCCGCCGCTCGCGTCGTCCTCCCCGAGGCTGAGCGCGCCAATGTTCGTCGAGTCCACGCCCAGCAGCGACTGCTTCAACTTTTTGCCCCGCGCTTTCGTCAGCACGTCCGAGCTGTTGTTCTCGGAGTCGTAGCTGCGGGGCGTGCTTAGGCCACTGCCACCCAGGTTTTCGTCTGCGGCCACGACAATCTTCTGCCGCGGCGCCCGGCGAGTGGACTTTGATACTTGAGATTTCGAGTGGTCGATGCCGGCGCTGAGTTTATCTAGGTCGAGCTCCATGATGGGAATGGAGTCGACGTCGAGATCCGGGCCATTCGAATTCTGGAGAATGTGGTGTATCGGGGTTGATGATCTCTGAATGGAGCCAGTTTCCTGGATGTAGAACGGGTCATCGCGGTTCCTTTCTAACCTCTCGGCTTTTCGTTTGGCCAGGATATCCGCGTCCAGGTAAGTTTCCTCGGTAGGTTGCTGGTAAGAACCGACGACGACATCATCACGGGCATCAGCTAGCTTACTTATAGCCGGTTCAGAGGTTATACTGGTCGCAGGCGGTCGTTGGTAGTAGTAATTATCATATTCGTCCGCTTCGTCAACTGGGATTGAGATCGATTCGGCAGACGCGAGCAGTGAGTTGAGATTTGGATTTATAGGTTCGTCGAGGTCTAAACCCTCGGGGAGTGGGACATTCTTCTGAGCTGCTACGGCAACTGAATTTAATTCCCATCCAGAAAATAGTGACGGTATAGCTTGCGTGAGGAGTAACGGAGGATCTTGATGGATAGTTCCCATCGAAGCTTCCTGACTGGATGCTGCTTCTGCAGTAAGTTTTAGGAGTTCTGTAAACTCCACGGCTCGTTCTTGAACTTCTAAATTCGGATGAAGCACTAAGGCCTCGAAAGAATGGACAATACGAGCCATCAGGAGCGAGATTTTCGATTGGCGTTCGGGTGTCCAAGGGGTGAGTTGGTCTCCCGCAACTACAGAGAATATTTTCATAGCTGCTTGGAGACAGGCCGCGAGCGACTCCGGAGAGGATGTTTTTGGGATTAATTGTAGTAGAGCTCCTAGGGTGTCGTCTGGTGAAGGCAGCTCCAAACAAAACTCACCAATGATCCAAGCAACTGGTTTCAACGCTCCTGAGACGATAGAGTGCCTAAGTGGTGCCTCGCTATTCAACTGAGACATAATTGCTTCGGCGGCTCGAACGCATGCAGGGCGAAGCGCCTGGACCTTGACAGTAATGTTACGCAGTTCGTCTCCTATTCTTTCCGAAATATCCCCTTCATTCGACTTCCCAGATGGAGAGAGAGAATCCATATCACTAATTGGCCGTGGCAATGGAGCGGTCCGAACAAGCTGCGTTAGTATATCAATATACCACTCGAAATCCATCAGGTAACCGTAATTATTTTGAGAACACATGTTCAAAATCCTGTTGATCACATCGACCCTGTAATCATCGGGGAGCGGTGGGACCTGGTTTGATGGCTTCGGGTCAGAGTTGATTGTCCTTTCCAAGTCGTCTTCATCTGAATCTCCCGGACTTGCACCCTGATGCTTCGCGGTCCTGGAGTCTCCCGAGGAAAATAACTTGAGTTGCCGCATAAGGCGACTAACGATGGAGACTAGGTTATCATTGCTGACCATGCCCTGTACGAGATCCAATGCTTTTATACGGATAGAAATATCGGCGCTGTCTATGCACTCCAAAATAACGTCTTCTTGCTGAGCGACCAGCCACGGATGAGTGACGACGATTTTATTGAACGCGAGCAACGCAACGTATTTCACTATACCACCCATAGTCAGTAAATGGGGTCCCCATGATTACGGCCAGACTTACAGTTCGGATCACCATCGACCATGATCATTCCTCGAAGCTTGTTGACGCAAAGAGATGCGATTTCCTCTCTTCCATCTGCATCCTCCCCGCTACCGAGAATGCCACCCTGGATGATTCCGCTAATACATTCGTACAGGAGGGACATAGCAGGGGTCGTCTGGATGATTTCAGTCAGGGGCGGCAGCAGTTTTCGAACAAGCCTCGGCTCCAGGGGCGTCAACGTCGCAAACTAAGTCCGGGTCAGCCAATATGACAACATAGTACGGAAAATACTCTGCTTACGAGCTTGATCAATTTTATTGCCATCCAGTTATTACCACTGTCGACCAGTAACTCAAACAAGCGGGGTGCCAGAGGGAGAAAATCGTGAGGCCGACGCCATCCCAATTCACAGATAACGTTAATGATTGCAGCTGTTACACTCGAGTCTTCGCCCTTGTCCATGAGCCTCTCTTTAATCCTCGGCCAGGCGGCGCGCAGGGTCTCGGGGTAAACCAGGGCAAGTCTGTATAGCGTCACAATGGTCTTCTTGCGGATGGCGGGATGTGTATGGCTAAGTCGTGGCAGAAGATCGGGTAGAACAGAGAGGGCGAGAGATGGTGTGATGACGTGCGGAAGCGTGACGATGGGAAGAGCAATGGTGGTCGTAGATGCTGCCGTTAAATCCTGAAGACAAGTTCAGTACCTTCGTCTCGCCGTAGTTTTCATTTGGCACTCGCAGTGATAGGCGGCATACCTTCTTGAGGAGGTTCGTGGCTAGCATGAGGACCTCGGTATCGGTGCGGAAGCTCTGTATAGCACCAAGATATCCCACGCGCTTCTGATGGTATTTGGGAGAAGCCATGACCTCGAGCACGTTGAAGGAAGCCCATGACATGTCATGTCCGAACATTTCCAGGTATATTATTTTTAGTAAAGCCTTCGCCTTAAGATCTGTAGAAGCAAGACTACGATTAACTGGGAGCTCGGCAGGCCTAAGGTCGCGGGAGGTAGCTAACCAAGGTCCTGACTCCTAATTTCCGCACGGCATTCCTTTAAGCAATCCTGCATGTACTCTTTCTCGTTGCCTTTATGATTTCTCAGGCCTCGGATGAGGTCGTATAGGGATTTCTCGAACATGATTGTCGTTCTTGCACCTTTGCCGGTGCCGGGTTCGAAAGACTAATCAGCTCTAAGTAGGGTGCGGTTCGAAGTATGCCTTGGAACAAATTAGCATCTTGGCGGCGCAATCGTAGCTGGACAATGCAAAGGCGCCTCAGGTATGCCTTTCATCGGGGATGCTGAGCCGGTGCCAACATTCGCACGTGTGTTGGGAATAGAATTAGTATAATTATTGGAGGCATTCATTCAATGAACCTGCCCCACGGCACGAAGTCCCCAAGTCCCTAGGGGCACTCACGTCAGCGGGTACCTAACGTCACTAACCTTATTTGGTAGCGGTGGAACATGGCAGAATACAGCGTCTAAGTCCGTACTCATCAGCTGAATGTACCTTTCCTCAGCAGTTACTTGTCCCAATACATCCATGTATTTATGTGCTTAGTGTCTGGTGGTTGGCAACTCGTGAAATCGACCACTTCTAGCTACACCTAGCCTGGTTACTTGCACCCAGATATTCCCTTCTCATAACAAACAGCATTGCAACATAGAGCATGTCAGCTAAACACCCGATTTCAAACCGAATCAGATAGAAATTGAGTTCCCATCGTTACCATGTACTCCTCCCTTCTCCATCCGCCTAGCCACTTATCTCCCGCTGTCGCCCTACATCATTCTCAGGAAGCCCCTGATATACTTCAGGGATCTACAGGTGCTATCTCGAACTCTCTTTTCCAGTCTCTGCTCTCAGCCCCGGAAACTGCCGAGCTATGGACTACCTACGAGAATCTCCTTTTGTCATGCCTCCGCACTGGAGATGACGACTCGGCCCATCAATGTCTGGCGAGACTTGTGAATAGGTTTGGTAATGATAACGAACGAATCATGGCTCTCAAAGGCCTCCTTAAAGAAGCCGGTGCCAACGACGCCGCCACCCTAGAAGTCATTTCTAAGGAGTATGACCAGATTTTGCAGGACAATCCAACTAATATAGTGAGTCTTTTCTCCCCGTGACACAAGCCAAGAATGCTGACAAGATTCCTGTAGCCCATTTTGAAGCGTCGTGTCGCTCTGCTGCGGTCCATTGGACGTACTTCTGCCTCTGTCACTGCTCTTATTTCACTCCTCGACGTCTCTCCCACCGACGCAGAGGCATGGGCTGAGCTTGCCGACCTGTACTTTTCTCAGGGATTACATTCGCAGGCCATCTTCGCCCTTGAGGAGGTTCTTGTCCTCCAGCCAAATGCTTGGAATGTTGGTCTCGTATCTCCTGATTTAAGTCACTTTGTTGCTGATCCTTAAAAGGTGCATGCCCGCTTAGGCGAGGTACTCTTTGTTGCGGCAAAGTCCTCAGACAACCCGGGTCAGCTCGGCGAGGCAATTAAACGTTTCAGCCGAAGCATTGAGCTGTGTGATGATTATCTACGAGGTTACTATGGTCTTAAACTGGTGAGCATTTTTGAACGGAAGTAGCTTGGTTAGAGGCTAACTTGGATAAAAAAAAAGACTGCAAAGCAACTTCTAAGCGATCCTCGGAAGGCACTACAGAATCGAACGAATTCAGATGGTTTCGCTATACCGGATCAAGCCACATTGAGCAAACTTGATGAGATGGCTACCGAGAAGCTTGCAGAGATTGTGCGCCGAAGTTCAGCGGGAGAAAAGGGGTGGCAAGGTTACGATGTGGCCGAGATCAAGGCGGCGCGAGAACTACTTGAAAACGATTCAGGTGCAGTTATTAGATAAAGCTGCCGTATGTGTTTGAACGCCACACGGTAGAGAAGAGAGACCCGGGGCGATGATCACTTTAGCCTCATCCGGATAGCTGAGTTCCTTGCACGAATTAGCAAGTCATCACGGGGGTTCTCGTCTCTGCCGTGCGGCGTTCAAACACGTACGGCAGCTAACCTTCAAGTCATCATGCGCCTAATAGAGAAATTGCATTCTAGCATGTGCAGAGGAGCAAAACATCCAATCGGCTTGACCAATGTGGATTTCAGATCTAGAAGCGGTGGGACCTTGGGCATACAGACGTGTCTAATGGTCTATGCAGTATGTCGGTTTAGCCAACTACCTTGGCGGATGAGTTGCCCATACAGTATGAGTAGCACGTGGCTCCAGTCGTGCCACCTTCGCCGTCTTGACAAGGACGACGGCACTGCAATTGAATTTAGGTGCCCAAGAATGCAGCAGCAAATGGTTCACGTCCTCATGCCTTATTTGCTCGGCATGTACCCTGAATTTTTGGCGTATTGCAACCGTATAGGTACCATTTTATAGTATTTGGGCAGCAAAAGTCGCTATGTCGGGCAGCGTCTTGCCAAAAGGGAATCGGGGGAATCGGGGTCCCACAGCTAGAGTCATCTAGGACGGGCCTAGCCGCAGGGCAAGTTTCTGCATCCATCCTCCATTTCCACATCGGTCACGGTAGGGTTGCCGTTCCTGATGCTCCTCATTCCGGATTGGCTTTCGTCGGCAACATGATGAAGCTATTCTGAACCGGCTGGCAGCCTATACGGCCATATCAGTGGAGGTCATGACGAGAAGTAATGCGTCGTCGACTCCGTGCTACCTAGCTATGTATTTACTAACAGGCTAGTGACAAGACCACGTATCATGGTGTCTGGAGACCGTATTAAGTATACCAAGCATGTCCGAGGTAGGTTGGGTGAGTGAGTGAGTGAAGAGCCTTATTAGTAGACTTGAATGGCCACTGCGTCTTGGTTCTCTACTCGAGGTTTCGAGTTCATTTCATGACCAGGGATATTCTCACCAGACCGCCTCCCTTCTGCTGGAGAACAGTTGTCTCGATCAGTTTTCCTTGCTATAGATATCATGATTCACGCCAATGACCGAGCTTTGATGATTCGACAGCTTACGCTGAGGCACCACTGGTATACGAATGACAGCAGATAACGACCGGTCCGTCGATGTCACGACTACTAGGAACAATGTCCGATTATTGTCTCAGCGCCGGCCGTAGCGGCGGCAGGGCTCCGGTTCACTCCGATATATGGACGACCCCCTTACTGCAAGTAAGATTGAAGCATCCGAAACCCAGAAAAAGGGCTGACACGCAACTAGGAATTTGGGGTCGAAATTCGACTTATACGCCGGAGGGGGGGATAAAGACACTAGTCCAAGATTATGCTGTCGTGTTCGGTGTGAGTTGAAGTTCGAGACTATTGGTTCGTTCTGCAACTCTGTAATGCATCTCTGCATCTGCCCTAGCAGCGCAGCGGTGTGGACCAAGTTATGCGTGTATTTTGGTCCTCCCAGCCCTCCTTCCTCTCTCTCTCTCTCTCTCTCAGCCTGCCTCTGCCTGACCCCCTCTTGTCTTATTAGCCCACCTATTACTTTGTACACAGTACGGGCTCCATAACAATATCAAGCATCGATCGTACTTGGATGCTACCAAGCCCAAGTTCGCCTTTGGATATCAGCAAGTTTAAGATACCACCCCATCAGTCTTTTTTTTTTTTTTCTATTTCTGCCCGGATTCCTCCTCTATTGTTACCTACCACCTGCCACCTGACGCCATTCGATCAACACGAGAGCCTAGATCTCAGAGCCTCACACAGAAGAAACTAAGAGACGCTAAACATCCGCAAACAATACACCGAACTCGACTCACACCAACACATCACGTAGTGTTAGGTACGTTGTTTGGCATTTCACCTAGCTTCGGATGTTGCACACTGCACACTGTCATAACAATATTTCCCAAGCCTCCAGCTAGTGCTGTTTCTCGCTGCAAGGACGGATCTACAGTACATACATACATAGGTCCGGGATGAATGTTCTAGAGCGTTGCCTACATGTGCTCCGTAGTACGGGTATGTGTATTGTATGCGTATTGTATGTGTATTGTATGTGTATTGTATGTGTAGATGGGAATCATGTTGTTTAGTATGTAGTATGCCCCTCTCTCTGGGCTGTGTCTTTTGTCCCCCTCGTCCCTCGTCCTTGTCCCTCGTCCTTGTCCCCCGTTTCCCGTTTCCCGTTTCCCCCGTCAAGCCCGTCATCAAACTGCACGCTGGCCCCCTCGCTGATGACGGATCGTAGGCTTATTGTTCTTAGTGCCACTATTATAAGTTCCCGACACCCTCCCTGTTCCCTGCTCCTTCGTCCTTCCTTGCCGTAGGATATAAGAGGGGATCAGCCGTACTTGAAATCGCATTCTTGTGTGCTTTTTCACCGCGATCTCTCGTTTTAGCCCTCCGAGGCGGAACGATAACAATATTCCCCCTCTTACCGATCCCAATTCATCGCATGCTTTTTTCTAGGTAGTGCGAATACCTACTACTATACCCCAAGGACCCCCAACTCCAGGGGTATTTACCGGTGTAAATACCCAGGGTACCCCAAGTACATCGTTGTAGGTGGGCTTCAATTAGTCCCGTCCTGACCTTGAGACATCAACTCTTTTGTTGCATACCTCCCTACCAGACCAGCAGACCTAAAAGCCCAAAAATCCACCCCGCTCCACGGCGCCACTTACAATTCCACACCTTTCTGCCATCCATAGTGGGCATTGGATGAATCGAACAGTGGAAAGCAACCCAATTCGATCCCTTTGCGCCCAACTGAACCCGTCTCATTGGAAGAACAGGACCCCCTAGACCATTGCATCCATCGCATCCATTGCACCCAGTGCACCACTTAGTTGTCACAGGCGCCTACTACAAAAAGCTTTCAAATTCCCAGTCCGTGTTTACGAGACTTTGTCCCACAACCACACAACCACAAAACCGCAAAACCGCAAAACCGCACAACCTCACCGCAAAACTCGCACATTCCAACCCTACTCGCTCGGCTGTTCACCTGTCAACGCTTTTGCGATCTTCATTCACGCCAAAAATTGCTAACGCCCTTTTCAGAGACACTATCCCGCTCCTGCCGCGCTTTCAGTTTTCGAAATTCGAAAATCCCGACACCTGCGACTGCGTTTCAGTCACGGGGCTCAGTCGCAATTCAATTCGTCCACGTACGGAGTGGTTAGTAACGTAGGGGGAGGCCGATTAATCGCTTACCTCCCTTTGCCCCGACCGTCTTGGGTAGATCGTCGCGAGCGAAGGGTGTCTACATAACAAATCATCACCAATGTCGTAAGTAGCGACACAGTTCTACCTGTCGGTTCGTCAATTGACTGTCTTGTTCCAGTCGAAGGCAGTCCACGCATATCAATATACGCCATCGTAGCCATACAGGACCTATCTCGGACGAAGCTAGCTACTCAGAGGAGGACACAAGGCCAGGCGGAGAGTCGTACGACGACGACGACGACGACGACTGGTCGGAATCGTATTCTTCTGAAGAAGACGACGACGATATAGACCCAGAAGATTCAGCTTCCACCAACCCCGCAAGGCGTTCCCAACAAGAGATTCGTACCTCACGCCCTGTGTCCCGACAGCACCAGCATAGGAGCGTCGCACACAGAGCACCCTCTCATTACGACGATTATCGGCAACCGCCGAACCCCTCTAACAGTCTGGATTCAGACTACGACTACTACGGCCGCGGTGCCTTCGGGCCACCGGCCGGCCCGAACCCTCCGTATTATGGTGGCCGTGGTGCCTACCCCCAGAGCCATGTCGGTGGATATGGTCACCCCTTCGCCGGAAGCGGACCGGTGGTGCCTTATGGACCGTCCCCTTACCAACAAAATCCGTTCGCACCGGCGAATGGAGCCGCCGGCAATTACTTCAACGGTGAACATAGGTGGCCCCCGGGAGGTAATGAGATGATGCCGTTCGGTGCTGGACCGGCCGGCCAGAGCTATTTCGGGGGGCCGCCGTACCCTCCTCTACCGCATGGTATGCAGCAGTATCAGTGGTCGCCTCCTCCACCCCCGCCGACTGATATAGGCCAACCTCGGACACCTGCTCCAGAGCCTCCGAAGGAAGACCCCGAAAAGGAAGCCATGAAAAAGAGATTAGCAGAGATCGAAGCCGAGCGCAAGAAGGCGGAAGCAGAAGCGAAACGGAAAGAAATAGAGGCTCAAATCAGGAAAGAGGCAGAACTAGCATTCCAACGCCAGATGGAGCAAATGAAAAGGGACGAAGAAGTTCGAGCCGAGGAAAGGAGGATTGCCGAGGTGAAAGCAAAGGAACAAATCGAAAGTATCAAAAAAGAAGCCCAAAGAGTAGCACAAGAATCCATCGAGTTGGAGAAGAAAGCCGCAGCAGAACGTGCCAAGAAAGAAGCAGAGGCAATTGCCAAAGCTGAACGATCAGCGCGCGACAAGTTAGAGGCTGAACGAAAAGCTGAGGAAGAGAGGAAGAAGAGGGAAGCAGAAACCATTGCCCTCATCGAAGCCCAAGCTAAGGCTAAGGTAGAGGCTGCTGTAAAGGCCGATGCTATAGCCAAAGCTGCAGCCCAGAAGAAGCTGGAGGAAGAGATCGAATGGAGGAAGAAGATGGAGGAAGAAGCGAAGGCGAAAGCTGAGCTGGAAGCCCGCAAGAAAGTCGAAGCCGAAGAGGCGGCCAAAGCTGCGGCCGCGAAGAAGGCCGCCGAAGAGGCAGCAGAGCGGAAGAGAATAGAAGAAGACGCTAAAATCAAAGCCGAGCTCGACGCCCGTAAGAAGGTTGAAGATGAGAAAGCGGCGGCAGAGGCGGCCAAGGCAGCAGAAGACGCTAAGAAGAAGGAAGAAGATGCTTTTAAGAAGAGAGCCTTCGAGGAGGCGAAGCTTAAGGCCGAAGAAGCGAATAAGAAGAGCCTTGGTAAGGATAAGGCCCCTATTCGATTCAAAGATGCCGTCGGAAGGAAATTTAGCTTCCCCTTTCATTTATGCCAAACTTGGCAGGTACGTAAAGAAAAAGAAGGGACGTTGTTTTTCTCTGAGAGCCCGTGCTGATAACTGTTTGTCTCTAGGGTATGGAAGAGCTTATTAAGCAAGCTTTCCTGCATGTTGATGTTATCGGCCCTCATGTGCAAGCTGGACACTATGATCTCATTGGACCAAACGGTGAGATCATACTCCCCCAGGTGTGGGAGAAGGTGATTGAGCCCGATTGGGCGGTCACAATGCACATGTGGCCGATGGATCGACCCCCGATGCCTCAGGGGTTAGGGCGTCCAGCTGGTCCGGCCCATATGCAGATGCCGGGCGGCCCCGGTAGGTTCCCAGCCAACTTTAGGATGCCGGGTGCTCGTGCTGGTGGGCCACCTGCTCCTCCTCACCATGGCATGGGGGGTCCAGGCTTCATGCCACAGGGTGCTGGCAATGGGCGCGGACCTGGGGGGCCACCTAATCCCGTAATTATACCAGTCGAGAGACCTAAGAAGCCAAGCAAGAAAGTTCAATCCAGTGGAGTGCTTGGGTGGTTAGGGGGGGGAGCAAAGTCTTCTAAGACCAAGAGGTCAGTCAACGCCTCTATCGCATTTTTGGTTACGTGAGCTTACGAGTTGATTTGGGGTAGTAGGCCCAGACGATGAACCATTGATATTCGCGGTTGCGGCAATGGCGTCCCACGCCTTCGTCACCAAAGCACCGGCTCTAGTTCCAGTTCCGTCTCCCATTTCGTTTTCGGGGAGTTCTGTGATGGTCTTCGATAACTGATTCTGCATTATACCCCGGCTCGAGACGACATGATTATTTAAAACGGCATTCTATACCGCCCTTTCTCTTCGAGCATTTGTTGTGGGTTGAATACCTAATAACTAACAACCCGGGCACTACATTTTTCTGCACGGCTTTCTACGCGGTAGCCCTGTATAGTTTCCTTACTGCTACCGGATTCGCTTACGGATCTATATCTTTTGCACTTGAGATGTCTTATACGCCGAGAATGACGATATGTACGAGAGGAGATATACATGGATGTTCCTTAAAGACGGCGAGCATTTATTTGAGACCTGGTTACTATTGTCTTTGGGCGGCGTAGCGAGAGATTTGGGTAAGACCGAAGTACATGGGAGTGATCTATAACATCAAATACTTGATCTAGGAGTTATTATAGGCGAGGAATTGATCTTAGAAATTCAATATTTTATTCCTCTCCAAACCCGTCGTGATCCAGTGCCTCTATTTTAAATGTATCTTGAGGTAATGTACAGAATTCATTAGAGCAAGGCTCACAAATTATTACATGTGACTGTCAACATTAGCAGACCTGTCAAAGACGCTGCCGGGCCAAACGGGCCAATTCTTAGCTTCCGCAGGTGAAGTGGCCGCCGGTGTCCTCTCGCTACTTAATAGCCAAGCATAAGTTGACTTGATAGGTACAATGCCATATGCCATTGATGTCGTATGAGCGAAGTCATCCGTCAATTCACTGGCGTGAGAAATTGCTCTCTTCACCGCAAGGTCTCCGCATCCTTCCCCGTCTCGCCGAGTATGCGCCTCGCCTGCTCGACGAAGGCCTCGATCATGACGGGCGCCACCCTGTCGGCGACGGCGCCGCTGATGGCCGTGTACAGCGGGTTCGCGAACCGGTAGCGGATGCTCAGCCGGACGTCGCTCCAGCCGTGCTGGAAGCGGTCGGCGCGCGACGCATCCCCCGCGGGCGAGACCGTCCACCTCGTCACCAGGCTCTCGAACACACCACCACCACCTCCTCCTCCCGCCTCCGGACCCGGATCCGCCAGCCCCTGCTCCCGTAGGTCGGCGGCGGCGATCTCCGTCGCGGCGTCCCCGCTGATGGCTTCTACCACGCCCAGGTGCGGCACGCAGAACACGCGCGACGTGTACGTCTCCTCGACGCCGCCCCAGCCCGCCGTCAGGTCCGCGCGCGTCGGCCACCGGCGGCCGTTGGCGTCGGGGCGGGCGGTCCACTGGGTCACCCGCGACACCTTGCAGTAGGGGAGGAACCGCACGTATGAGTCCACGTCGGCGATGAGGTCGTACAACCGCGCGTGGTCGTAGGGTAGCCGTCGCGCTGCTGTTACGTGCTGCGGCTTGCTGGCGTCGGGGAGCGTTATGAAGGACCGTCGAGGGGGGGCCCTGCGGTGAGGGAGGAGGAGTTTGGAGGGAGGGAGTGGGAGACGCCGGGGCGTGAGGATGCGCGGTGTCGACATCGTGCGGATGAAATTTGGTGGGCTGGGTGAGCTCGACTCGGCGGGGAAGATGGCGAGGTAGGTGGGTTTGGTTTGTTTTGCGAAGTCTATAATAGATCCATTCTAACCGATTTGCGTTCTGTTGTTCTAATGAACGGCGAAAAGAAATAAAGATTTGAAGCTATAAGTATCGCAAGTTCTTAGAATCTTGCGAAATCGTAGGGCAGAAAGTGACGTCTAGGTTTCGACCCACAAGCTAATACTGTTATCGATAAATCGAGCTCAGCTAGCCCCACCTTCTCCATTCTCCATATAAATTTTCATTTGTTTTTACTCCTCCAACTTTGCTCCTCCATCTTTTTTTCCCTCGGGTTCTAGGACAAAAGCGCCATTCCTGCAATGCTCAGCAGCACGCATTTGCAGTGACAGACGCGCAGTCTGATTAAGGACCTCGATATTATTTCAAAATGGCTTCTGCCGCAACTACCGTGGACGTACCACCCGAGGATGAGTTGTTGACCAAAAAGACTGCGGCCTTGACGGTGCAAGAAGCAGCAGAGGCTCAGCCACCTGCCCACCGAAATCATGATCCGCAGTATAACATGAAGAGGAGCGACCCCTTCCAATTCGGATCTCGCTTACTTCAGGAAGACGACGATGTCTTCGAATTCAATGCCTGGGATCATGTGGAGACTGACGATACGTACAAGGAGTACGCAGAGCAGCAATTCGCCAAGCAGCGAGAGTCGCCAGTCTCCGACTTTGATAAACGTGAGTTAACACACTTTTCACTCGTTTCCCGGTGTTGTGATGATATCCCAAAATGCATAGTTCATCTGAATTACCTTGATGACCAACTTACATCAATTCTTTCGCTCCCATCTGACTCGCCATATTTATTTCCCTCCTTTGTTACAAGCTGTGTTAGTTATTGGTGCTGACAAGCTCGATTTCAGATAGGTTTAATTCGGACCCTGCCAAATGGTGGAATCTTTTCTACAAGAACAACACTGCCAACTTCTTCAAGAATCGTAAATGGTTGCAACAGGAGTTCCCAATTCTTGACAAGGTTACCGCAGAGGATGCTGGCCCAATGACCATACTGGAAGTGGGTGCCGGTGCCGGCAACACTGCATTTCCCATCCTGGCCAACAACAAAAATCCCAAGCTGAAAGTGCATGCTTGTGACTTCTCCAAGAAGGCGGTTGAAGTGATGCGTGCCCATGAGCAGTATAATACCGACTTCATGCAGGCCGATGTATGGGATGCCGCTGGAGAGGATCTGCCCCCAGGTCTCGAAGAGAGCAGTGTAGATGTTGTCCTTATGGTCTTCATATTCTCAGCCTTGTCTCCCAAGCAGTGGCAGCAAGCCGTTCAGAACATCTATCGAGTACTCAAGCCAGGCGGTGAGGTTTGCTTCCGCGACTACGGCAGAGGTGATCTAGCGCAGGTTCGGTTCAAGAAAGGCCGATATCTCGAAGAGAACTTCTACATTAGAGGTGACGGCACACGAGTATACTTCTTTGAGAAAGATGAGCTCGCCCAGATATGGTCCGGAGCTACTGAGGCTCCTAAAGAGCAGCCGGAAGGCGACGAGACTAAGGACTCTATAGAAACCAAGGCCAAGCCAGCCTTATTTCACGTTGAAGAGCTCGGCGTTGATAGAAGGATGCTTGTTAACAGAGCGCGGAAGCTTAAGATGTATAGATGCTGGATACAGGGTCGGTTTCGCAAGAAATAGATAATGTTTAATGAATAAATGTGCCTTGAAGCATGTCTACTGGATTTACACGGCTATTGATGATCCTGATGTGAAACTGGTATGGCGACAATGCGTGTACAAAGTTGTTTATTTATCAGTATTCTTACGCGCCTAACACCTCAATAAGCCGCTGCCGCTCAGAGCTCCCAAACTGGATGCTGTCCAGATAGCCATCGATGCCACCGTACTTGCTACTGATATGAGCCTCGACGTTCTTCACAAAGTCCCTAGGACAATCTCCCCACTCGGGAGTCAGGCCAAGTTCTCTAATCTCTTCGAGCCTCCCCTCCCTCTCAGCCTCGAGGCCCTTCTGCGAGAGCAAGTAGTCATGCTGAATCGCGGGAATCTGTACGTTAAGCACCATCAATGCCAAGGCGATGATCAGTCCCGTGCGGTCTTTGCCCTGGGTGCAGTGCACCAGGACCGGCAGCGACGAGGGCTCGATGAACGTGCGGAGCGCCTAGCATTGCAAGCTCGGTTAGAAAGAAACAATTGCTCTCGGAATTACGAGGCCGAGAAGAGGACATGCGTGTACCCGGGTTTAGTAGACGAAGGAAACAGAAGAAGAAGAAAAAGCTCACCTCGGCGACCTCTGGGCCGGACTCGTCCATCGTGACGAGACCCAAGCCGACGAGTCCGCGCGGCCGCATGACTTCGCGGCCTAGGATGCTGACGGCCCGCATGCGGTAACCGATGACGAAGAGGAAGATCAACTTGCTACAGCAAGAGACGATTCGTCAGCTATGGAGGAGAGCAGTGGCTCCGAGGCAAACAAGACGCACGCGTAGTTCCACCACGAGAGCTGGGCGAGGAGAAACCTCTCGAAGCGGCGGCCCGTCACCCTGACCTCGCGGTACCGCAGGCCGGCGATGCGGACGGGCTCCGCGAGCGCCGCGTTCGACCGCAGCAGCGCCGGCACCTGCAGGTCGGCCTGCCGCTTCCGCGCTTGCTTCAGGTGCTCCGTCCTGTGGTGGTTGCGCGAAACGCCTGTCAGCCTGCACTGGGCACGCATCCCGGCGGAGCTAGCTACCTAGGTAGGTAGGTAGGTAGGTACGGGCCGAACCTACTTGGACCGTAGGTCGACGACCGTCTTCACGCGGAGCTCGTCGCGGAGCTTCCTGCGGTCTGCCGGAGACGCGTCGTCTATGGTCACGGTTAGTAAGCCGTGGGACTTGTGCGGCCTCGCAACATGTTTGATAGGTATTCACCTGGTCGTGCCGATCGGTATAGTACGCCTTCCCGGACTAACCTACGCCAATTGGAGGTTTGTTTAGCTGGGACTTCGTGTATCCGGCGGTGTGAAGCTAGATCGGTGGTGGGTGTCTGCTTACTTTCGACCCATGTAGTCGTTGACAGTCTTGCCGACGTCTCGGAAGTTGATGATGTTGTCGAAGGTGAGCGACATTTTGGTGATAGATCAACTCACGAGGTGTAAATCTGCCAGTTCTCTGGCTGCGTATATACCTCTTGGGAGTCCCTAAAGTAGATGATAAAACGATATGAGTTGGCTTGCAATAAGAGAAATGTGTTTTTACCAGTCTAGCTTTTAGTGGTACAAAAATCTCCGCTCATGGTCGAGGAGACCTACTACAGGAACCCCCGGCCCATTGATTCGGGCATTTAATCTCTTGATTTAGAATTACTTTCTTCCTCGCCAGCTATTTCACACATGCCATTTTAGCATATCACACAAAGTAATGCAGGCAGAAGCTGAGGCTAATGCCCGCCAGCTTGGATATTTGCAACAATTCTTCATATGCCATATAGCACAACCCCCCCGCTCTTCTCATCTTGTCTTGAGCACATCTAGCGACCCTCTTATTATTTTGAGCCGTGGTGTCCACGCACTCCTTCGTTTCCGGTTGACGCCATGTTCCAAGACGCGAATAAGCCAGTTCGACTGATTACGATCGAAGAGTGCAGATAGGATTTCCTCAGTGTAGACTTCTAGCTCCTCTAAGCTCTCCGGTAGAAGCTCCCACAGATATAACATATGAAATTTATCGAGGAACTCGTAGTCGACGAACAAACTTTTCAGTTTCTTGAAGTTGCGAAGTTTAAGCGCGTCATCATCCTCATAACGGTAAATTTCACGATGACAATGTGGCTGTCTCGCGAGGACGAATTTCTCCAGTGAATCTGCCTGGCTTGACATGGCCGTCACCAGGGACGTGCAGGAGAAGTCGAGAGGCTCGAGAGATTCGGGCGGCCATCCTCTCACTATGTCCCTAGAGTCGTCTTGGGTCCTCTCATACCAGAATTCCTTGAGAGCCCTGGGCCAGCTGAGGACTTGACCAAGGAACGTCGTGGAGACTCCGCATCCTATCAATTTCAGGACTTTAACTGGCGACGAGCGTACGTATAACCCTTCTGGAAGAGATTCCCGATAATACCGCGTGTGAAAGTTCCGTATGCACAGCGTGTGGACGTTCGGGAGCGAGAAGAGACACCGAACATCTATCGCACCATGACTTGGGATCATCGCATTTATGTCGACAAACTTTACGCGAGCAGCTGAATCCCGAGATGTACCTAGGGCGGAGAGAAAGAGTTCAGAGCGGCCGACATCGGTCATAAGGGGAATGTAATGGTGCAGTCTCGTAATTGCAATGTCGTGAAGCCGGTGGCATGTTAACGCGACCGAGTGAAGGCTCTTGGCCAATTCGAGGGGAACTCTATGATTGTCCTCCAAGTCTATCATGTTGTGAAAGAAGGGGCAACCGCACATAGGAACCGGGGCAGTGGGTTCCAAGTACGAAACTATGTCGCAGAGGAGCTCGTTGGCAAGGCCGAGCAGATGGCCCATCTTTGTGCACTCGGGTTTCGATGGCACAGAATATTGTCTCTTGGGCCGCCTGGGAGATTCGAGGATTATGAAGGAAGGAAGGAAGACTAAAGATGAATGGCGGAGAATGGGTTTGTAGTGAAATATTAAAAAGTGTAATATTGAAAGGGGAATGAGCAAGCAGCAACGTATACAAGCATACCTTCCTACCCCTTATTCCACATCCACAATGGTTATCCCACACCTGCCTGTCTTAGGTATACTTTGTGGTTTAGCCTAGTGGCATAACTTGCTCGAATCAGAGGGACACAAAGTGACAATTCATTGTATCATGAGCGCACACTGTTCTTTATATATTTCAGACTACCTATTTGAGTGTTCCCAGTTTACTTTTTCAGAAACTTGTCCTTGGCCTGCTGAATCTTAGAGTAGTACTGTTGTATCTCCATAGTCTTCGTTGGCTGCCTCTCGCCCTCGAAGGTGCCCTTGCCGTGACCATCGAAGTGAACCTTCCAGGCTATCCAACAGGTCAGTAAACCTCGGAAACAGTCACGCTGCAACATCGTAGCGAGGAAGGAGGGGGGAGGAGGGGATAACTTACTACTAGCATCGAAGGAGAGGTAGGACCAGCTGTCGTTGAGATACGCCTTCTCGGAGCCCACCTGGATCGTCTTCACCGTACCCATCTCGCCAGGTGCCGGACGAAGCTGCTTAAGGTCGGCAACGACCTTCACGAGCCCGGCCAGGAAGGCACGCGCCACGTCCTGGCCGAGACACTCGTGCTGCCCATAGCTGAAGGAAGACACCGCATCCATCTTGCGGTTTGAATTGAACTCCTTGGCGCTGGGGACTTCCTTTTCGTTACGCGCGGCCTCGGCCTTTGCTACGGTCAGAACTCTCTCTCTCGTACTTGAGACGGGTCAATGGTGGAAATAGTGTAACTTACGAGCATCATAACTACGAGATCGCCTGGCGCGACCTTCTTGCCCTCGAGCTCGGCGGGCGCCGTCGCCACACGCACGTTGCGTTGCGTGCTCGTGAGACGCTGGCCTTCGGCTACATAGGCGTGAAGCCCGGCTTCATCATCTCTTGCCGCGAGGGTCTGGACTTCGGCCCAGATAGAAGCATTATCCGGACGGAGGAAGAATTCCATGATTTCGTAGAACTAGAGAGACATTAGCAGAATGACTTTTAAGGGGCTCTACCACAATACACACCGAAGTAACTGGCACACCAATACCGCCAAAAGCCGTGAGCCAAAGCGTATCGACGACTTTCTCGGGAGAACCGCCCTGAGCAAGCAGTTGCTCGACGAGTTTATAACCTATAAGGGGTTGAGTCAGAAGGTCAGTACTAGCCTCAACCGCCCTTAAGAAACAGGTGTTGACAAAAGAAGATAGGATTCTACGAACCACATGACCGTAGAGAGCCTTTCTTGAGATGGGCTGACCGCGTGAGTACGTTAGACACAGCCGATACTAGCCCTAGTCCCAAACCGCGGCCGCGGCTGACTTCGTCTACAAGTTTGCGAGTCGACTCGATAATAATCTTAGCGCTCTCTTGGGCACGGCGGCGCCGGTTCCAGGATTGCGCCGGGTCATTGTTGTTGACACCCCAGATGCGGATGTTGAGGAGATGCCGATACAAATCGGCGGCGCTCAAGGTTCCATCCGGATTCTCGTCAGAGCGCATGTCGAAATAGAAGAGGTCGGCGAGCAGCTGGGCATTCAGAGGGATGGCAATGTCACGGATCAGATCGATCTGGTTCAGACCCTTCTTGAGGGTGAACGTCTCTTTGTCGATCAGCTCCCTGCCAACGCGCTCAATGAACTCGTGAACGGCGTTGTGGAGGCCCGGAACCTTGCTCATCGCCTTCTGCATGTTGGCGCGGTCGGCGATGTTGGCAGGGCCGTCACCCGCCAGCATAAACCAGCCGAGATCCTTCTTCCCGGGGAAAAGGGAGTTGACTGCCGGCAGCCAGGGAACGACATATTGCTTGTGGTTGCCGAGGACTTGCTTGATGGAGTCGGTGGAGAAGACGACGACCGACTTTCTCGGTGGCTTAGGGTCTTCGTCGGTATATTGGGCGATGGTTCCGAGCTCTTTAGCGATCTCCAAGTTGGCCTTCTTCGTGTACATCGGTTGCATGACGGCTGCCGAGTTAAAAGGAAACCACCCGGGGAGAGCTCTCTGGATAAGTTTGTACAGCATCGAACCGCCTAGCGTCTTGTAGTCCTGCTGGACTTCGTTGTAGCCCCAGCTTGTCAAGTTCGAGACGGTGTAGTCGAGAGTGTTGAATCTGTCTGAGCGAACAAGTGTGACAGCGTCCGACAACACAGCACGGCCGACCGAGTACGTCGGCAAGATACCACAGCCCGTATTACGGACCGGTTTGACGTCCTCGATCATCAGACCCGGATAAAGCTCTACCATATCGGGGTCCGTGTACAGCTTCTCAAGGAGGTCGGCGATCTCCTGGTTTGAGTTGATGTCGGTGAACTTGTCGTGTCTTTTGAGTCCGAAGAACTCGCGGAACTCGTTCAGCGATGCGACCTGCCAGCTACGGGCCTGGTTGATACCTAGGACCTCGACGATCTTAAGGGCCTTCGGGATGGTGCGAGACCCGAAGATACCGGCAGGGTCATCCATAGCCTCCTTGAGGATGCGCACAAGGTCCTCGTCCTTGAAGGTACCGTCCGCTTGACGCTCGAGGCCATCAAATGTGCGGACGCTCGGATCCTTAGGGATGCTCTGCTCGAAGGTGAGCAAGGCACTTCCGAGCTCGGTCCAAGATACATTCTCTAGGTCCTCGGCCTTGCGGCCCGGGAAGAGCTTGAGGAAGAAGTTGTTGAGCCAGCGTTCGTCCTTCTTCGAGATACACGAGTGGAACCTGTACAGCAGATTGAACTCGACGCTGACCTGGTTGCCGACGCCGCGGGGCACGCCCTCGCCGTCGAACTGCTTGCCGATCTCAACTCGTGGGTCTAAGGTCCAATCACTGTTTGAGTGGTGCGTGTTCGTGATGGCTCGTAGGTAATCATGCAAACAAATGTTGATGTATAGCCCACCGGTGATGAGACGGGCCACGTTGAACAGGTCATGATCTTGCTTGGCGGCAGCCTTGGCCTTGTCCTCTTCACTTGCATCGGGCCTGCATGACAATGTGAAGCGGCCGTTCTCGTTAATCTTCAGCAAGATGTCGGCCACGTAGTTGTGAAAGCGGCTGTACATAACCAGCATGACGTTAACACCTGCAGGCTGTCCCAGCAGCCGCTTCTCATGGAAGGTATCAGGTTTCAGCTTGCCCTGTTTCATGGTACGAATCTCAAGTTGGTCCTTGAGCGATGATCCGTACAGGGGTGCCAGGTCGAGATACGACGATGTGTCTGACTTGCTCGGATCCGTTCGGCTTGTCCGGAAGATGTCATGGATGATGATGGACGCGTGGTAGAAGAACATGGCCGAGATTCCGGCTGGGTTTTCCTGGAAATGCTCCTCATCGCGGGCCATTAGAAGATCGAAAAGTAGACCCGGGTCGGGCTTGACGCCGTGAAGGCGCTTTGTGTTTTTGACCGATTTGGCATAGCATGAACCGGCTCGGCCCAGGTTAGGCTCGAGGGGGTTATTGAAACTCCCATCGGGCGTACGATAATGGTGCAAGGAGTCTGGATCTTGAGGGACATGCTCGCGTATAGTCACGTTGGTATCCGGGACCTTGAACTCGATCGAATCATATTTGGGTTGGGGTACGTGCGGTCCAGCTGACTGCTTGGAGTCGACAACCTCGTACTTGAGGTCACCGCCGACGTAGGATAGTGGCGGATGCTGAAGGTTATCCCAAAGAGTGTCGATGAGAGTGTTGGTAAGTTGAGTTCTAGTCTTCGAGGTGGAAGGAAGAGAGGTAAGAATGCCAATCAAGAGCTCGGTGTTTCTATTACTTGTCAGGAATACTGAAGACTCGGACTGGCTCTTCTGCTTTTACTTACCCTTTCTTGTCGTCAAGTGGTTGACCCTTGTTCAATAGCTCTTTGATGAGGCCTGCGATCTGGGGAACAGACGCCACGCTCCGAAGGCCAGCATAGTCCTTCACCAGGTCTGTGGCAACCTTCGTGGGGTCGGAGAAGAAGGTGGAATTATCCTTTTCTACGTCTCCATACGCTTCGCCAGCCTGGAACTTCTCGTTGGAGCCCATGATTGATCGTGGGGTGTATGGTCTGATCCGAGAGAGAGAATCAAATTGGGCTATAAATCTAAAGGCATCCGAATTTATACTATATTCGATGCCGTCTATTTAACACTGCTATCTATACGACACAGAAACGGCTGATGTCTACACTCGCTGGTCCGTCACACTGTATGATACCTAGGTAGACAAGGAACACACCCATGCCTCCGCTCTCGATTCTCGACTTACGGTGTGAATCACGAAGGTGATCTCCGTCATACGCATATACAGACGTAAGTATGATGCAGCATCCTCGCTTCGCATCAGCTCATATCGGTGAAGAAACAGCCACCAGCAACTTCAAGAGCTGAAGCTGCACAAAGCTGCATCGAACGGATCGAGGACATACAACGACAGCCAATACAAGTAATGGGCCAGTTGTGATAGGCTACACGACTCCGCATCGAGGTCGGCGTTCCAAAATCTAGCGGTAGAGCGGCATCTTCAACAGAAGGCATCTAGGCCGTCGAAGTGGAAGATGTAGTCTGGATTGTTACCTGGGCTGATGCAAGCGGCTTCGTCCTGGCTGCCTAAAACGAACGGGAGGAGGTCATCATGATGCCTGTCATTGGCGGAGAGTCCATTTACCCCAAAGTAATATTTCAAAGTAGCTGGCCGGCTCTGGCCGCGATCCCCACAGTCTAACGTCTCACTGCGTCCGATTAATGTACGCCCATTACTACGGCTGCTACGTTTATTCAAAAATGGTAGAAAGTGGCTGCTCCCGAGCAGCTGAAGACAAAACGCGGGATCGCCATGCCGGCTGCCGCATTGGCTCAATCAACAACAAGCCAGCTAGGTATCTCGATCCTAAAGATCGGATAGGTTCATTCGAATAGATATGTCTTAGGAATGCTGTCCTCGTACGAAGACAGTATCCTATATTACACCTACCTTCATGATAAGAGATGAGGGGAAGGTCACGGAAACGAAGATTCCACAGTATCTACAAAGCAGCAACACGACAGGTGCAGCGAAATTTCGCAAAATAGTACGGCACGGAAACCTTCATTCGAGAGAACATATCCGTGCCTCCGTCCACCCAATAACTCTGTGGACCTGAGACTTGCAGGTTGCGCCTCGTTGCATGGTCAGCATATGGCTGACGACATAAACGAGAAGCGTGTGGCTTTATATCTTGTTTTAACTGGTATAATGCTTTTTAGTTTGAATTTACCTCTTTTGACTCTTCGACGAAGTCTTTGGATTCAGCCTTTGATTCTCTCCTGTTTCGAGCAATGTCAGCAGTTATGCAGGGAGATGAGGAGCTAGCTATGTACCTATGGATGGTACTTGGAAGAAAGCCAATCACAGACACTCTTCCTGAAGCTGTGACATCGAGGTATTCAGGGGGGCCTAGTGGCAGCTGAAATAGGGGAGGCCGGCATATATGTCCGTCGATCGAAGCTATTTGAAAACGAATCAAAACGGTATCGCGTTTTCCCACTGTGCATGCACAGGCTGACAGGATGACGAGAAAACTAGCCTGCAGCCGGGATGGCACAGAGTTTCCGAAAGTGTGTATCGATTGGTGCAGCGCCACACAAGTACTTGTCCGTCAAACATGTGATACACGAGTACCAGTATTGTGTGATGTTTAGTCAAGATAGTCAAGATAACCAAGTACCGTAGAGACGTTTTCAATAGCTACAATGAGATGTCTCGATATACCGGTGAAGGCCGGCATGGTAGGCTGTGCTACTGGCATATTGCCGATCTCTCTGGGCTCTCACAATGGGTAAACCGCGCGGTATGTGGCTACCTGAATGCCCAGGCCGGAAAAGGCATCAGCTCAGATGAATACGGCGTCTGTATCCCGCTTCACTATTCTTTCGTGGCATGAACCGGTGTGCGCCCTTCGTGGTCCCCGATCCTAAACCAGATGTGATTGACGCCCTGGCTTGTGTTAGCAGAATCCATCAAGGGTGCGAGTCAATAAAACCATCAGGCGAAATCCGAGAGTAGGTATGCTTGGTCTCAATTCGGGCGGATCGATAAGAATTGAAAAAAAAAAATGAAAAAAAAGGGGAAGAGTAGCATCCGACAACGTGCAGAAGACTTGATAAATGGTGCTTCCAGCTCCTCAAGAGGAAGTATTCTTCACCTAACCACGTCGTAACAAACTCATAACCTCTTCCCCCATCAGAGCACATACAGCACATACCATTCCTCGTTGTCGTCGTCATGCCGGGCCTAGAGAGTAGCGTAGCCACGATGAACGGCATTAACCCGGTTGACGAGCCCAAGAAGCTCGTCCTCTGCTTCGATGGTACCGGCAACTCGTTCACTGGATCCAACGCCGATACCAACGTAGTCAAGCTCTTGAACAAGTTGGATCGTAACGACCCTCACCAATTCCATTACTACCAGAGTAAGCTATCCCCCTTTCGATATACTTCTGTTGCTCATAGTTATATCAGCTGGTATCGGTACGTATGATATCAACGAGAAATCCGTGAACAAAACATGGTTTGGCGAGTTACGGAGTTCTCTCTCGCAGACAATCGACCAGGGGATCGGTACGACGTTCGATGCCCATGTCATGGCCGGGTACCGATTTCTTATGCGATACTACGATCCTGTAAGCAAGCCCTTTGAGACGAGAGAGATAACCGCCAGTATTGCTGACCCCGACAACTTCAAAGGGCGACAAGATCTACATGTTTGGGTTCAGCCGTGGCGCCTTCACAGCTAAATTCCTAGCACGCATGGTACACACCGTCGGACTGCTCTGCAAGGGAAACGAGGAAATGGTCCCATTCGCCTACCGCTTGTATCAACGATACCTAGCCGGCGAGGTCGAAGATGCGAACCCCAAGCGTGCCAAGAAAATGGGCGACAAGGTCAGCAAAGTCGGACCCGAAGGCGAGCCGTTGCTAGTGGACCACCATGATGAACCGGAGGATGTGCACCATACACACAAATACCGGCGGGCGCACAACGAGATCACAGCCTTCAGCAACACCTTCTGTCGTAAGGAATCGACTTATCATTGCGGCGTGCTTGAGGAGAGCAATATTAAAGTCTACTTCCTCGGGATCTGGGATTGCGTAAACTCGGTCGCAGTCTTGGAGCAGAAGACGCCTATGCCAGTGCCGGTGAAGGGTACGGCACACTTCGTCCGACACGCTGTTGCAGTTGACGAGCGCCGTGTCAAGTTCAAGGCGGCACTCCTGGCCCAGGATATCCGTTCCTCAGACCGTATGTTCCTCATCCCCTCTTTCCATCTTTAGGGAGCTAGGCTTTCCTCATTGAGCACATCTAGGAGTGCTGGCTCCCTAGATATGGCTGAAGCCCCTAAGCCTACTACTCGAGGAGCAACTACTAACTATATCCACTATAGACAACCACGAGGATATCAAAGAGGTGTGGTTTCCCGGCTGTCACGGTGACGTTGGCGGTGGTTGGCCAGCGTCCGAAGACCACCCTCTCGATAATAACGAACGCATGACTATATGGCAGCGCATCAAGAATTTCTGGACAACCCGTAAAGCAAAGGAGGCCAGTCAGGATGCCGGTCGAGACCAATTCCAGATGAGCGATATTCCTTTAGCTTGGATGATTCGCGAGCTCGAGCTGGTGGGCCAGCAAGAGCCCTCGGCGGCGGTCAAGTGGTGTAACAGAATCAACGGGTTCAAGAGGCGATTCCATAAGAAGAAGGACCAGGCGCTGAACGGATTCATGCACGACTCGCTCCGGTATGGCTACGGAACTGGCTTTTTCGGCGTGCTGTTCTGGAGATTCATGGGTAAGTACGCTTCGAACTTAGATCCAGAGGATTCCGCCAGTGCTAATTCGAAACAGAATGGCTCCCCTTAATAACTCGATGGGAGCTCGAGAACAACGAGTGGCGCAACGTGCGCTTCCCACTGAACAAGGGGAACACCAGAGACATCCCGCCCGATGCTGTCTTGCACGAGTCACTGCTCTGGCGACTGCGCAACAACTCGTCCTACCACCCCCCGAACAACCACGGCGGCATTCTTCCACCTTGCCTTAAGATTCACGGTCAAGTTGCCGACATTGATCCTGTTCTGGAGGTCCAAGAGCAGGCGGACCCCGACCATCAAACGTACACGCTCAGGAAGACGATCACCAGTGGCAGCGATGGAACTGCAGCCGGGGATTGAAGAAATCGCAGATGGTAACACTGTTGTAATGCTTAATGCTAGACACCACACCCTGACACGGAGTGAAATAAGTTAACCACTACATGTATGTTACGGTTGGATGAATGTGGGATGAATGTGGGATGAATTAATAGTTGCAATTTTCTCCGGATTATCCTTGAAAAGTAATATGTACTTTCGGTATAACAATGTGACTGTGTAACCGAGTAGCTCTATATGCAATTAAGCGATCATGCCAAAGGGGATTTGGAGTGCATATGTTAGGTACGTATGTACTTGCATGTATTGTAGGACAATGACGTAATGGCGATTGATGTATTCGAGGGCGCAGGCGAAATGATGATGAATCAACAAACAATTCAAGACACGAGGGATCAGGATTGTTATAGAGGCCAACTACTCTGCCGCAATGTGTTATTCCTCCTTGCACCTATATCTTGCCAGCCTTCTGCCCTTATACTCACCCACCCACCCACCTACTCACCTACTCACCTACCTAAGATATATATATCTTCTACCTTTGCATCCTGCAGGGACCTATACAACCGCCGCCCTATAAGTTACATGCGCATCTAAACTTATCATAAATACATCATTACTTCGAATACGAAATCTCTTTTAACGTACGATGCCGTTCTCACTTTGACGAACTTCGACATATTTCACTTCAGCTCGCCCTACCCAATTTATTTTTGAGATACCCGTTCTCGACGTCTCATTGCATTCGTCCCCAGCTTATTTCGGCCTTCTATGTCGATCTTTCCAAAGACGCGGAACCCTGAACCCCGTGCATATACGTATTTGGTAATTCAATACCCATCCTACTCAGCCACACAACATGGCTACAGCCAATGAGACTCGAACACCGGCGCCGCCGGGGAGCTTGGGAAGACAGCCCCCCGATGACGACAATAAGTCGACAGGTAAGCTTCTTGCCGCAGCATCGCAGCAGTCATTTTCATGCTCATAATGGAGCTCTTTTTGGCCTTTTTTTTATTTTAAAAAATTAGCAACTGATTTCCTTTGTTAGTGCACTCAGGAAGGCTTATTTACGCCAAACCGCAAGACCTGCCGAGCTTTCCGTCTATTGGTCTTTCACAAAACGGATCTGCAGCCAGTGCAGCAGCAGCTTTGGGTTGGACAACCAATACATCGCCAGTACTGTGGAAGCCGGACAAGTCCGCATCAGCTTCGGCTGCTGCTATCATGGCGAAGGACTACAAAATGAGTCCCATGTGGAAACACGTGCCTAGTGAACACAGCTCGAGAGCTGCTTTGCTCGCCTCGCAATCTGCCATGAGCCCTAGGATTGCGAGCCCTGCTGTTACTGATTCCGGCTTTTCAGCTGCGAACATGGCTTTCAGGTCTGACCGCGATGGTAGCGCAGCACGCACACCTAATACGCACAGCCTAGAGCGTCAGAAGTCGCTGCTTGCTGCCAAAGGCGCCATGGCAAACCGCCAGAGAGCCAAATCGTCTCCGTTTCCGTCAAAAGAATCGTATCCAGACGAAGCAAATGCCACTGCTAATGCTCTGAGCGCCGCGACAAGAGCTCACAGGCCCGTGCAGTCACCTACAGCAAGCGAAATAGCTGGCTCTATTCCCTATACAAACATGAATAGGCAGATGTTCACATCTCATCCGCCTGTCAAATCTGAAGTTGATGAGCAGAAGAGAGCGGATGTCCTCCATGCCTCGGCTGTGGCGATGGCCAAGAAAATGTATACTCAGCAGCAAAAGATGATCGATGCCAGAAAGGCGCATGAAAATGCTGCTGCCCTCGCTCTAGAACACGCCGATGCCCACAGCAGTGTTAGCGATGATGCACAGCCCGTCCAGCTTACTACTCTGCAAGATGCCGCTTACAAACAGGCCCAAGCCCGGTTAGCTAGGATGCACGAGGAACATTTCAAAAATCGGGAATACCATGAGTATTACGGCGCCAAGCACCCTGCGAGACGTTTCTCTATTAGAGGTAAGCTTAGAAGACGAGCCTCTAGCGATGGCGATGTCATCGAGGATCGCAGGCGATCGGTGCAAATTAGGCGGCAGATGTCCATGTTCTCTAACAAGCTCTCGGAAATTGACGACAAGAAGCGACAACAAGACCAGGGTGCATTACTTGCTGCGGCTCAGAGGAATGTTCACGAGAGATTGAAAGTGATGGATAAGAGGATATCTGCTGAAACTGGGATGGTTCCTCCGTCTACCATGACGCAATGGGAGCTAAAGGCGCATGCTACAGCCCAAGCGAGGAGTGACCAACGTGTAGGCCAGGGCCATGGCAAGATTGATGTAGGGGCTGGAATGTTTATGGACCAGGAGGACATCGATGCCATCGCAGCAGCTAGGGTCAAACCTATCCTGGACGACATTAACGAAAAGGTGGAGGAAGAGCAAGCAAGGCAAACAGAGTACCGTCTTGAGATGGAGAAGAAAAAAGAAGAGGAAGAAATTGAGAAGACCCGACAGAAGGAAATCGACGAGATAAATAAGAAGCTGAAGGGTTCGTTACCATTTATCCCACGTATTTGCTCCATACTCACACATGTTACAGAGCAAGACAAACAAGAACGGAAAGAGAAGAAAGCCGAAGAGAAGCAAGAAGTCAAGGCCAAGAAAGAAGAGGATCGAGCAGCTAAGGCAGAACATAAGCGACTAGCGAAGGTCGGAAAAAGGAAATCTTCGGCAGATCGGCCTACCGAAAACCACGAGGAGCCAGAGACTGTGATGGGAACAATTGCTTTGAATACCGCAGGACAACCTGTAAGCATCCCTCCGCCAGAAGCCAATGCTATCGACCGCGAAGCTATCGGGACCGAGTCAGCGGCGAGGCAGCCCGAATCGCCTGAAGGGCCGTCAAAGAGCGGAGTCAAGACCTGGTTGAAAAACCGGTTCTCCAGGGGATCGAAATCCGCGGACGATGGAGACAAGCCTGCGAAGAAGAGCTTTGTAGGCGGAGCGGCCCTGGCGGGCGTGGACAGTTCGGCCAGTCTAGACAATCACAGTGCTAGTATGCGCGCAGTAGCGATGGCCGGTCGGCCGCAAGATGAGGAGGCTGTATCCCCGATCAGCACCGAGAGCGAAGACGAATATTTCCGGGACGAGGCTAGGTACAGAGACAGAGACAGCGACAGAGATCAGCCCGGTACTGCCCTGACGCCCACGCCCCCTAGGCCTGCCAAAGAATTCCCGTCGGCTGTGAGCCAGAGCCCAAGTAGGGACTCGAGGTTTAGGGAGCTGGTGTGAAAGGGCTAGATGCTGCTGTATTTTGACTCATGTCAAGTGTTGGCCGGCTTGAATTTTATGCTCACGGACATGATGATACCTTCTTTTCGCTACGGGATCTGGGGGATGGGTGGGAGGTGAACTATAAGAAAACACATCCGCGAGGAGGCACATAGGCACGTTTCGTATTGGTTGGGCCTGTTGGTTTGGCTGCGCATCCCAATTCTCGGTTTCTGGTCTGGCGTTCATTCTAGGGGTGGTCAACTGTAACAATAGTATACCCCTTGCCCTTCTGCGATCAAAATGCTTCAAATTGAACTGATTTTTCCCCCGTTTTGTTCAAAGCTTTGTACGTATATGAAAATTATGTAGTTTGATCTTGGACGTGTAAACAGTCCGAGCGATTGAACCAAACAGCCAAGTCATCTTTATCATAAAACAAAGAATATCTTGCGTCTCAAGTTTTTTTTAACTTTGCAATTACACATGTACAATTAATGTATACATATAGAGCCAATATCTAGTTGATTTGTATAAGACCGAACGCCATAAATGATACATCGCCCCCAACCCGTGCCGCATTATGTCATTACTACCCTTGAACAGACGGCCCAGAAGGCCTGTTCATCATGTGTGCCTAATAATCATTGGTTCCTCACCAAAGGATTGCGGCTCTTAGCCCGCGCCTCCCCTAGAAGTCTCTTTGGACCGGCCTCGTCTTCGGATGCGCCGCGGAATGGCCGTTCGTCGTCAACGTCCTCTGGCTATCCTGCGTATCTCTCGGGTGCTGCGGTCCGACGCCGGGGTGCGTGGCGTAGTACGTCTCTTCCATCTGGTGCGAGCTGTTGCCGCGGTGGTTTCGCGTGGCGACGGCCGGGTACAGGTCGACGAAGAAGGAGAAGACGTAGAAGGAGAAGATGAAGGCGATGACCCACTCGAGGATGGCGGCCGTGTCGTAGTTCCTCCTGAAGTTGGTTACGACGAAGGCGATCGCGAGGAGCAGCTCGACGACGACGAAGATCAGCTTGATGTAGAAGGATATGCGCAGCACGCGGTGATCACGGTTTTCTGAGCAGGGTAATTGTCAGCTTTGTGCTGTTTATAGCAAGCAGAAACTATGAAACACTCACTACGACCCAGGCGCTGGTATTCCCAGCAGATGAAAATGGCGGATAGTAAGTAGCCGACAATGAAAAGCAGGAGGAAGATATCATGCAGTCTTGGATATCGCAGGGTATCAAAGCCAGACAGACATGTCAAACCGACAGTGCCCACAATGGCGAAAAAGATAGTTAACCCGCTCAGCACTTTCTCGCCGGTAGACGTGTTCGGGACCAGTCGGCCTCGGTGCCGCAATAGCCGGTCGGCGCCAAAAGACAGATCCAGGAAAATCGTGGTGATAATGCAGCCCGTGACAAACAGCGGCTTGAGTTTGGATGCGCCTACGTCTGAGATGTAGGCGATGGTCTGGGCGTCTCCCATGGATGCATAATGGACTCGGTGCGCATCTACGATCCAATACAACAGAAGCCCTAGGAGTGTCGACAGCCACATCAGGCCCGACACCAAAGGGAAGATCTTGACGACATGGTTAGTTCGAGCGCAACCCGAGAGGATTAAGAATGTGCATGCGCGATGTACTTGAACTTACCCAGTATGAAAGAAACCACATGGTGGACGCTTATGTATTCTTGTCTAGAATAAACTGTACTTGTAATTCTAAGCGGCAGAAGAGAGTTTGGGGCTAGGACGGGATGTTTATTAAAACAAAACGAGAGGATGATAACGACCGACTAAGCAGAGCCTCTCGAATTACGACGACTTGATGGGTTACGCGTAAATAAAATATGTACAGGTTGGAAAAACATCACGTTATGTACTGATGATGAAGATGGTTGCAAGCCTCAAAGGGGATCGACCTATGACTTCATTCCAATATTACTAGGGCGCATTTAGGACTTATACCCTCTCAGGCAGTAGGGCATTAGTAGGTCTCCGGCATATACGGACATAGGAGTAACAAATTCCGACCTGGGGCCACAAATCGAATTCGTCATTCGCGTACTACCTATTGCTATGCTGCTATGTAAGCCGTTGAGGCTGGCAGTGCTTGCATTTATCTATCCCTATATGGGAATATTATGATGCGCCTGACTCGGGCCCGTAGTTTAGTTGTGGGCACACGAAAAAGCAAGCCAGCTTGGCGATGGTTTTGTTTGTCGTTGTTTACGGCCTGATTTAAGAAATTGATGACGTCAATGGTAAACTCCGTTGGAATGAAGTGTACCTGACTTGGGTACCTTGCCTAATGTGACCCAGGGATCCATGCAATCGCGCTCAGGCCACATATATTTTGCTCTTATTGGGGATGCCGGACAGAGACAAATCAGAACTCATCTACAAGTCTACCTAAGTTGCCGCCAATCAAGATTAAGCAGTACTTGCCGGGTACCGTAGCCTTGCCATTTCTTCTCAAGGCTGAGAACTCCTCCAGCTCTTCACAACTTGCAGTATCTGTAACAGTCCTTTAACTTTGGATTTTGAGACCGAGGGGGTTTGATATATTCACCATGGCGGTGTCCCCCATCGTAATGCATCCGACGGATGCCTTGCAAAATGCTCGGTCCGCATCTTCACCTCTCAAGAACGCAAGTTCGGCACAAGCATCATCCAACGGAACGCCTTTAGCCGCACCCGCCGCGCTCAGTGCATCCGCAGCAGCAGCTATGCCTGTCTCCATGGACCTTGCCGAGCAACTTAATGAGGAAGAAAAACGCAAATATGTCAAAGGTTTGTCCTCGATACAATGACCTGGACTCGTCGCAATTTACTAACATTTCTTTGAAGGCAAAAAGCTCGGTGAAGGTACCTACGCCAATGTCTACCTGGGTTTCATGAAGAGCGATCGATCAAAACAGATAGCCATCAAGAAGATCAAGGTACAGAAAGAGTACACCGAGGGAATGGCGCCCGATGCTGTTCGCGAAATCAAACATCTGCAGGAGCTTTCTCACCCCAACATCATAACCCTCTATTCCGTCTTCTCTTCCAAAGACCAGAACCTCAACCTTGTTTTGGAGTACCTTCCGCTAGGCGACTTGGAAATGCTTATTCGCGACACGGATAAAGTACGATACGGTGCGGCCGACATAAAGGCGTGGATGGGCATGCTTACGAGAGCTGTATGGTTCTGCCACGAAAACTTTGTATTACATCGCGATATCAAGCCGAACAACTTGCTCATTGCGGCCGATGGAGAGGTGAAGTTAGCAGATTTCGGTTTGGCTCGAAGCTTCTCCGATCCGTACAAAATCATGACATCCAATGTTATCACGCGGTGGTACAGACCTCCTGAGCTGTTATTCGGAGCGAAGCACTACTCGGGTGCGGTGGATATCTGGTCGGTTGGTCTCGTATTTGCCGAATTGGTCATAAGAACGCCCTTTATCGCTGGAAACACGGAGATGCAACAGATCAACCTCATCTGCCAGGCTGTCGGTACCCCCACCGAGGAGAATTGGCCCGGTGTCACCAAGCTACCGGAGTATACGGTAGAGAAGGAGATCCATCCGGTTCGAAGAAAAGATTACTATATGCAAATCTTTCCTACGATTGGTTCCGAGGGCGCTGATCTCCTCATGAGGACATTGATTCTCGATCCGAAGAAGCGAATTACTGCCTTGGACATGCTGAAGCACGAATGGTGGCACAAGGACCCGAAGCCCACACGCAAGCAAGACCTGCCCAAGAAGTCGGGCGGGCAAGAGAAAATCGGCGCCGACTTGAAGAGGAGGCCTGGTGTAATTGAGGATGAGAAAACCAGCAAGGTTGCTCGCAAATTGGATTTCGGCGGAAAATAAAGGAGTCTTCTCTAGGTAGCCAAAAGAGGTTATAATGTATGAAACCGTGGTCGGCGTTTTGGGAGTTTAGAGGGTAGGTAGGTTAAAGCACTATAGGTGAGGCATTGGTTTACGGATAGGGTGCGTAGATATCAGCACTTTTCAGAGTTGTTATAATGGGGAAATTGAGGATATGGTACATAGAGTACAGTGGCTTCCTTTGGCCTCCATCTTCTACAACTCTCCCCGTTCTCTCATCTCCCGCCGCTCGGCAATACGCTTCTTGTAGCGGACTTCTGTCCTCCTTCTCTCACCGCCGTCGATCTTGCGGCCCCGTCGGTCCTCCCACATCCCCTCCGTAATCGTAATCCGGGCTCCTTCGCCCTTCTTAAGCGGGAGCGCATACGGTCCCACAATGGTTTTTGCGCCCTGGACCTTGAACCCGCGCACTCTAGACAGCTCGTCCAGACCGCATTCCTTGACGGACCGTCCCGCCGGCACGTTGACCACGTACTTGTGCGGGTGCGCGGCGTCCCGATCGGCCTCGAGGATCTTCAGGTCCGCCTTTCCGTCCTCGACGTGCTGCAGGTCGCCTCCGACGCCAAATTGGCCGAGCCGGAATTTGTGGCGCCACTGCAGCAGGTACCGGCGCGTCCGAGGCGGCTCGATGCCCAGCTCCCGCATCTGGTCCGACGTCAGGGAGAACAGCGCCTCCCACGACGGAAACTTGGATGCGTGCTGGCCCAGCCCCCGGCCAATTACCGTAAGGAAGGTCTGCACGTCGGGGACGAAGGGCGTCGGGGGTGGTATCATCGGTGGTTGGCTAGAAGATATCGACGAGGCGGCCCGGATCGTTGCAGCGACGCATGGTTGGAAGGCCGGCCGGCTGCTGGTTGGTGTTAAGGCGGTGCGCAGTTGCTGCGGCCTTAGAAGAGGCTGCAGAACAATGTTAGCGACGGGCTTCTTAGAGGACGGGTAAATAAAAACTCACCTTTATGCGCACCATTGTGATTGTGAGCTGTGTACCCAGTCTCTATATATTTAATGGCTACGCCCAATCAACTAGGTTCAGGTAGCAGGTACAGAAAGAAGGAATGAATAGAACTCTACGGTCGTAAATATCTTGCCCATCACTTGCAATCGCTCGGCGTAGAGAGCTTCCACACCAGAAAATTCAATGGGGAAGTCGGCAAAGGAAATTTGTAGACTCCGATAGGTACATCCTCTATGTACCTGTGATACCGATGTACCTCTTAGCCTCCAACCTGATCAGCAGGTGGGGCTGTGGGTGCGTCGCATGCTCGAGTGAGTCAAATAAGTGGATCTTAGCTCTTATCTGATAAGATGCCGATTAAACTGTGCCCCTCGACATGGCGACCTTTACATCCTTACATCTCTGGGTACGTTTGCCAACATACCTACAATAAATACATCACTTGCCTACAGCCTTACTGTTCATCGAGGTTGTGACACTTGCAGCTAGAGTTTAATTCTCCCGTAATAGCATCTGATTCGGCATGCATCAATAAATGTCATCACGTCTTTAGCATACTATACCGACGGAGACTCTAAGCTGCCAATCCCCGTCGCATCTCGAAAACCATGAATCGCTCATCGGCCTCCAAAGCGACGGCCAACCGTCGAAAGGGTCCCATTCGAGTTAAGCACGTGCAATCAAATGGTACGTCATACCGATTTCATCCTCATACTAACAATTATGTATCTGTGTATTAACATCAATATCTATTTACAGACCCCCTCCCCGAAGATTTCCTCAGCTTCTTGTCCGCGCTTCCACCTGATTCTTCTTTCCTCAATGCGACTGAGCATGCCGAGCCTGTTAAGAAACGCGCCCGCGTCCAAGATGTCGAAACGATTCCCATCGCAAGAGAAACCCTTACCCTTGACAGACCAATTCAGTCCAATGTTCCTATTGCGGAGCCTATGTCGCGAACGAATGTTCATCACTGTTTAAAGCTGAACTACGATGAAGTGTCGCACATCCTGACTATTTCTTCGAAGCCCTCAAAGGGTCGCCCCGTTCATGGCGCTTTCAAGTCGGAACTGGAATTGGGTCGCCTGCAATTTATCAAGAGTACATTGGTGGTATTGAAGGTCCTAAGCCGAACCCGAGACGTTGACAGTGATGAGGGTGCGCTTTGGGTACGGGTCGCGATTGATTTGGAGAGAAAGGACGAGGATCATTTACAGCTCTCCCTCGAGTTGATTTGGAATAGCTCGTCCATGCAACCCCTCCGAAACTCTTTCCAGCGTGCCCTCAGCCAGCAAGTCCTAGATACCTTCTTCAAGAATGACAGGCAGGTATTGGATTCCGCCAGCGAGAACGAAAGACTGTCTCCCCGTGCTTTCTACGATGCAGCATTTACTCCAGAGAAAGATCATGCTGGATTTTCGTCTCTCTCAGTTCCGGGACTAAGCTCCAGCCTGTTTCCTTTTCAGCGTAGAGCCCTACAGTGGCTTTTGAATAGGGAAGGTGTTCGGTGGAGTGATCGTAAAACAGATGGTGCATCTGGTCTAGAACCGTTACCTCCGTCATCGACTACTGATCTTCCGCCGTCTTTCAGTGCAACAAAAGATGCAGACTCGAAACTGGTCTACGTTAGCCACCTCTATCATATCGTGACCAGGGATCCGACCTCGTTCAGTAGAAACGAGACTGATGTCAAAGGCGGGATCCTTGCCGAGGAAATGGGTTTAGGTAAGACAGTCGAGATGATCTCTCTCATCTGCATGCATGTGCGTGATAATCTTTCGAGCCTGAACGATGATGCAATGCGGAACAAGCGTCTTAGTGGCGCAACCTTGATCATTACGCCCCCCACGCTAAAAAGCCAATGGGTTTCGGAATTCGGCAAGCATGCACCCCATTTACGCGTGATGGTATATGAGGGCTTGAAAGGATTACACGAAGACGAAGACGAGGATGAGCTGGTCTCAGAACTAGCAAAACATGATGTTGTCATTGCTACCTATACCGTTCTCCAAGCTGAAATCCACCATGCGCAAGAACTTCCGAATCGCTCTATGCGACACGGAAGGAAATACCAACGCTACAACTCTCCGTTGACGCAGATCTCTTGGTGGAGGGTATGCTTAGACGAGGCTCAGCAAATCGACAGTGGTGTTAGTAATGCTGCAAAGGTTGCGAGGTTGATACCCCGGGTCAATGCATGGGGAATCACGGGCACGCCGGTTAAGGAGGATATCAAGGACCTGTGGGGCTTGTTGTTCTTCCTTCGCTATGAACCTTTCGCCTCGTCCACGACCATATGGGAAGGGCTAATAACGTCGCACAAAGACTTGTTCTACCCTCTTTTCAACCATATTTCCCTTCGGCACACGAAGCGCCTTGTTCGCGACGAGTTGACACTGCCTCCTCAGAAACGCTATGTCATAACCATGCCTTTTACAGCGGTCGAGGAGCAGCATTATCAGACGCAGTTCAAGGAGTTGGTCAACAGGGCTGGCCTCGGCGAGACTGGAGCGCCAATGCAAGAAGATTGGGATCCCGAGGACCCCAATACGATAGATTGTATGAAGCGTGTCCTTGCTCAGCTGAGGCAGTCCATATTGCACCCCTCGCTTGGATCAAGCCGACTTCTCCGCATGGGGGACCAAAAGGGAAAACCCCTGCGAACAGTCGACGAGGTTTTAGATGCAATGATCGAGCAGTCTGAATCTTCGATGAAGACGGACCAGCGAGCCCTCTTACTGTCTAAGCTGGAAAGAGGCCAAATTCTAGCTAATACGTCCGCGCTAGATGAGGCGATTGCGATTTGGCAAGAAGTTCTAGACGAAGTTGTGACTACCGAGGAAGAATGCAGAAAGCAACTACAAGTCGAAATAGAGAAAGCCAAACAAGCGAGTCCTCATGCCGATCTGGAAGACGCCAAAAGCAGTGATTCACAGAGTGAAGACCCTGACGGGGAGAATGTCTCGAGTCGAGTTGGTGAGTGTCGACGTCACCTTCGATCGATTCTCGACCTTCACCATAGGGCCCTCTTCTTCTTAGCCAGCGCCCATTTCCAGCTTAAATCCGACGTGCAAAACGTAGACCCTAACTCCGATAAATTCAAATCGTTGGAAGAGAAGGAAGTCTCGGGATACGAGAATGCGAAGATGATCCGAAAGGAGATACTGCACGAGGCCCGCGGAAAGGCTTTAACTCTCATAGGTAGGATTCGAGACAAAGCGACATCTCAGTCATTTGTTGAGATTCCCGAAATTAAGTGGGACTCTTTCCACGGCATAGAAAGCCTGCGAATCCTACGTACTTTCGAAGCACTCGGTGATTCTCTCAACCGACAAGCAGAATTGGTCGACGAATGGCGAGAAAGCATCATCCAATTGCTACTTCGGCCCCTCGTGGACGACGACGAAGCAGAAACCACGGGTGAGGAATACGCAGACTCCACAAAAATTCAAGACGACCTAATGGTGTATACACTGGCTTTACGAAGTGTCATCGCAGACCGACACTGTGCGCTTTCTGGCCTAGAAAATGAGAGAGTTAAGTACGAGACTCGTGGAGCAGAGAGACAAGCAGAAAATAAAATCGGTCATGCCCCACAGACGGTCCTTGAATTGCTTCAACGACGCGAACGGTTGAAGCCAGGCCCTCAGGGTTCTTCGTTCCGAAGCATCATTTCGGAGCTTCGGGAGTTGTCCTCGAAACTCCGCTCGGAGGTGGGCCTGGGAAATAATCGGGCAAAGGTGGAACTGGATATCGTTGAGAAGCAACTCCGGCTTGCACAAGAGCAGAGCAGCGCACAGACCAAGGCCGTGACAGGGTTGGAACGAGAGTTGGATGCCTTCACGACCGCCATGAACGCTCGCGTAGTGTACTACCGGCAACTCCAGGCGGTTTCCGATACTGTCGATCCGCTTAACATGGAGGAAGTCGGTAATGTCTATTGGGCACTGAAGGGACTATTGGCGAACGAGCAAGTTCTACAAAAGAAGATTGCTGTCGCACGGCCTAACCATCGCTATCGTAAGCTTCCTCCTCGATCGATCGGGATGCCGGTTTGAACTAGACTAACTCGTTTCACAGTTCTTCACCTAAAAGAACGAGGCGCGGATGCAGACATCTGTATCATCTGCCAGTGCCCTTTCACTCTAGGAGTTCTCACCATCTGCGGTCATCAGTTCTGTAAGGAATGTATCACGCTTTGGCTAAAGGCGAGGCATTCTTGTCCCCTGTGCAAGAAGCTACTTACGACAGCCAACCTTCATGATATCACGCTCAAGAAGAAGGAGTTGCGGATACGCCAGGAGGATCTACATGCCCCGGACTCATCGCAAGGGTCCACTAGCAAGTCGAAAGGCTTTGGTATATATTCCCAGTTCAGTAGCGACAAGCTGGAGGCCATCAAGAGTATCGATCTTCATGGGCCGTCGTTCGCTACGAAGATTGACACGCTCGCCAGACACCTACTATGGTTGCGCGTGGAGGACCCGGGTGCCAAGTCCGTGATTTTCTCGCAATTCGGAGGGTTCTTCGACATCCTCAGCCGAGCATTCGATCAGTATGCCATCGGGTACACTTCTTTCAAGATGAAGGACGGCATCAAGAAATTCAAGGAAGACCCGATTATCGAGTGCTTCCTTATGGATGCCCGATCGCACGCTAGCGGTCTCAATCTCGTCAACGCGAGCCACGTGTTCTTGTGCGAGCCTCTCCTCAATACCGCACTAGAGCTGCAGGCGATTGCGCGAGTGGATCGAATCGGACAGGAGCACGAGACGACGGTATGGCTCTATCTGATCGACGGTACGGTCGAGGAGTCCATCTACAACCTGTCTGTCCAACGACGCCTGGAACACCTAGGCAAGAACGCGAAGGGCAAGTCGAAAGAGTCTACGCCAGAGGTGTCGGACCTGAACCTGGAGGCGGCGAACTCGTTGGAGCTCGAGGAGGCGGGCACCGTGTCCAAGCTGATGAGTAGAGATCAGACGCTTGGAGAGGTGGTCGACAACAACGATCTCTGGCAGTGCCTGTTCGGTCACCTGGCTAAGGCTACTGCATCTACAGACAACAGGCTTAGAGACCCCAATGTTATGCGTTTCCTCTCGGGCGAAGCCGCCGAGGAGAGAAGAACGACTTAGGCAGAGGTCGCCTACCTCCCTCCCACCCGAATTCGATACACATACCACAACCCATACGTACCACGACCTCAGTACATAATGATCACAACAACTTTCTAGGGTGGTCTGTCGATACAAAGCGATACGCATCGCTGCACATAACAAGCCGTGTTCACGGCCAACCTCTTCCTGTATATGGAGGATTCAAGGGAGACGTCTTTTTCAAGGGGGGGTAATGATGATACAAGCAAGGTGTAAGGTGTTTTGAGTTATGTAACGATACCACTTTGCATTGGCTGGCATGCTGCAGGAGAGAGAGAGAGAGAGAGAGGAGAACCGGCCATGTTTTGGGAAGAGACGACGCGTCTACTTCCCAGGATTACGTTCCAAGAGGATACGTAAGCTGATGGCTCATCTTTCTCGTTTTCCCGTAAGCACTCTGAATATAGGAGTAGTCAGGAAACCCGGCAGTGACCGTTCTGTGTTGATGGGCGATCCATCACGCGTGTACCTAGGCTGCAATACCGAAAAGGCTATAGAGATGGATTTCGCCAGATCCCGTTTTTCTTCTTTTTTTCCCTGGTTGTTCTTGTCCGACGTGCTTTATCAACTTCAGGTTGGGTTTACTTACTAACCAGCCGGTTCTAATTGTGCCGATCCAGATCCATGCCCAGGTCGAGGATGGGGATGTTGTATACATCGGACGGGCGGAAGACACAGGTGAAGCACGGAATAGTAATCCTTAATGTAGCTCCCACGCGGAGCCATATCTGTTCGGCCCATGGACGCAGGTCTCGGGATGTCTTAGACAGAGCAGTGTAAGGTATAGATGGCATTGATGGCAACAACAACAACAACAAAAAAAGGGGGGGCCTCTCTAGCGCCACCGAAAAAAAGACCAAGACACGAGAGGGATACGGCATCTGGTCTGTTTTTGGCGTTTGGTGTTGGTTGCCTAGCTCGTTCCCGCATATGTTGCGGCTGGCGGTTCTCTCATTTACGTACGCATTGCATACGCATATATCTATATATGCTGTGTTACTTCTACGGCAGGGTAATATATAGGCTGACGGAATTGGAGGATGGGGGATGGGGGATGTTGGGGGGAATGAGGAGCGGGTGTGCGACATGATAAGCTATGTCGATCATCCGCCCACGTTTCTTTTTCAGCTCCGGACGCCGATCGCTGCTTGTCAAAGTCGCAGTCCTCATTTACCTACGGGAAGTTACGCCGATCTTTGCTGGTTTTCTGCTGTCAAGCCAGCTTCATCCTCGTCCGTCGAATCAGGTTGCGCATATAGGATCTCGATGGGAACAGGTATGGCACGCGTCGACCTATAGGAATCCAGAAGCTCATCGAGGCATTTAGTTCATCCATGTCGTACTTCCCGGGTTCGTGTTTTAGGTTGGTTGCTCGCTGATTTTATTCTAGAAGCCTGCCTAAACGGATTTCCCACGTGGCGGCCCGAGGGATTCCATGTGTTTTGGAGTTTCTGCACTTTCCACTTTATTATATAAGACACTCGAATCCCATTCTACACACACACCCCCCCTTTTTTCGACAACTTATCCCCCATTAGCTCGACCGAGGGTGGACACGCAAGATGATTCTTGGTGGTTTTATTGGGATATTTTTACTGCCGCCACGACCGTGTAGGGCTATACGGACACACGGGGCTTGGCCCAACCCGATCAACTGACTCAGTTGACCGAGCTGGTCTCAAGTCTATTATGACGGCTGCCCAGCCTATTGGCCACATCAACAGCGTCGTACAGAAGAGGCTCAAGCAAGAGAAACGCCCGGGCTCGCAGCCGCCGCGTCAACTGACGCCTCCTACACCGCAATTCCTCGTTGCCGAGATTACGTTGTGTGAATTATCGGTACTCCTCTTCTATAGGTTCCGTTTCGTCGGCAAACGAAGGGGTGGGGATCCTATAGGACGGGGATGTAGGTCTCGAATAGGCAGCAATCCTCGAGCAATTCCTAGGGAGGCATGTAACTACTGATTGATAGAAGGGATGGATTACTACAGTGTGGGTATTTGTACGAAAGGAGAAGAAAGATAGGAAAATAAATGGTGGTACATCGTGCTCCGTCGCAGAGAGTGGAAATCAAATCTAAACGCAAAACGACGCCATCCCCTAAAGAACCAAGCCCTGTCTTCCCTTTCGTTACCAAGTCAAGTCTTAAGGTTCGTCACAGCATTTCCATTTCGTAGTTCCAGCCAAACGGGAAAAGGTCGGTTAGCATAGGACGTGTCAGCACTTCGGAGTTTTGGTGCGAGGTAGATCCTCGCCCTATGGAGCCGGGCGGGAGCAAGAGAAAGGAACCAACGAAGATGGGGGTTGGAATTTCCCTTCTCCCGCGCCCTGCTTCCGTAGGTATCTTCCTTCGGGATGCCCTACTGTGCAGTGCTGTGTTGCCTGCCACCCTTATCACCCTCTTTTTCCTTTTTGTCCTTTACGTCTGATGGTGGGAACTGTGCCCGCCATTATTTGCGTCGAGGTCGTAGTAATAGGACGACAGGTCCTGATAGGAAAATCCATCTTCCCCGCTGCTGTTGATATTGTTGCTATAGCACGCCGTCTGGCGTGGCAGGTAAGGGGAGCCGGACGTGGTCGCGTAGTACTGCGGCGGCGCATCACCATGTGCGCTATAATCGCCGTGCGCGCTGTAGTCGCCTCCGTTTCCGCTGCCGTTGGCGCTGCTCTTTCTGCTCTCCGTCTCGTGGCCTTTGGTGAGTACGTGCTTCATGCTCAAGCTTCCCCACGGCAGACCCGAGGGACTCATGTCCTCGTCTGCCGCGAGCTCGTCCGTCGACGGGAGACGGTAGCTGCTGTCCGCGTGCTCTAGATCGCGGGACTCTCGCTCCGCCTTCTCTTTCTGCTCTTTGGCCTTTTCTCCTGTAATATTATTGTCAGCCTCGCCTTCTCTCGGCTCGTCATTATGTGCCATGTTGCATACGGAACTTGCGCTGCGCAAGCCGGTTTTGGATGCGCCTCCTCTCCTCGGGCTCCGTAACATCGGTCCAGTCGTCCGTCGTAGGTTTGGATCTTGGCCTCGATTGCTTCTTGGCGTTCGATTCTGGTTGTTTTTTAGATGAACGTGAACTCATCATCCTTTCTCTTCTTGCGTAGGCGCCCTGTCTTGATATCTGCTTCAGGGACAAGCTTTCTCACCGTCTTAGAGAAGGCAAGGGTGCGGTTATATGCGTCGTCGTTATTGTTTCTTATCGCGGTACAATCTGGTCTCCGGCAGGCAGCAGTTGATAGTTGATACGAGACCCCTGAAGTTGACCCTAGTATATTTGAATAGAATACCAAGAGGAAGTAGAAGAGAATGGTGATGTTGAACCACCCAAGATCCAGATTTCGATCTTGGTCGTATACGCTTCCGTTAAATATACAAAGAGAGAAGATAGACGATAAACTAGGTGAGTCCTAGAAGAAGTCCCTTCTAGGTATTACACACTGGGGGAATAGGCTGGGGGCCGCTTTGCTCGGTTGGCGGAATGTAACTTTGAAACCACACACAAGGCTCGTGACAAGGATATATATATCCTAGAACGCATCTGTATTGCCTACCTGAGATGCACACGAGACATTTTCGGTATTCTTTAGCGAAAGCTGAGGCTGGAATTGCGACCACTAAGGCTTATGGTGTCCGTCTATACCCCTTGCGCCTCAAGACATGAAAGATATTCTAGCTGTATGCGGCCGGGGAGCGTGAACGCCAGTAGGCAATGTATAGTGAGGTAACAATGGAGCAACCTGGGCTCAAGCCACTACTGTAACCTGACGACGACGCATTGGCTTGCAGCTGTAATCAGACAGCTTTCTCCTGCATCTATAACGAATGTTTTACCGTGTGCGAAGGAGAGGAGGAATTCAGAGACGACGCCGCTGAGCTAAGCGACTAGAGCACGAGGCAGGCGACAAAGCCGGTGGTCTGGGATGAGAGGGAAATCGCCTATCGTGTATCGCGTGGCGATATGAAGCCTTTGGGCTTCTCATGTCTTGACTTATACCATGGTAGCACACTGGGAGCCGACGCCTCGGGGTTTCAAGCTATACCGGTCCGAAGGAAAAGCCGTTGAAGCTGAAGATATGAATGGGATCGTCAGGGCAGAGCCACACCTGATATCGTTTCCGTATAGACCCATGGGGTACGGTAGGAAACGAAATACGATCCTCATCTAGTATCTAGTCCGTAAGAGGAAAGGGCGAGCCATGGGCCAGATGCCCTTGGCATCCATCGGCACGTAAGGGATGGCATAAGGGACGCCAATTTACTAGCTTGCAGCAAGTGGCTATGATCAGTCATCCCTCAGGTCCTGTCTACCGGCCGAATGTGAATTGTAACGACTTGAACCGTAACGACAATTGACTGTTGGTCATGAGCGGTGACTTCTATCGTTCATGGGGTAATGAAACGAAGGGGGCATCCTATATCGAGCAAGGATTGAGAGGAGGAGACCAGATAGAGGGGAATCATTTTTCTAACTGTCTGCTTGCAGGTAGACTGTAGTGTCGTTGACGCAAAGGTGGATGGAGTATCTAAGCAGTAGCAGCCGGCGAATAGAAATCGGCAGCGGGCGGAGAGAAAGGCCTGACGGATGGCATGCCCGTCCATCAAAATGTGACCCACGATGGAATCCTGAGAAAGGGAGACGATAATTTAGTAATCAGCCCTCTCACCTCGCACTGCTCGCATCACTCGTCTGTCACATTCCCCCACTCCACATCCCACATCATCTTTATGTTTCTTTTTTTACCTTTTACCGCTCCCCTGTCAGCCCGTGTTGCTTTAGAGGTCTCGTGATCCTTGTCTACCTAGTTAGTTCATGATGTCTGAATAAGAAAGTCTCCGACGCAACTTCTAGTGCTAAAAGCTTACTTTGAAGAGCTACGGCTTCGGAGCTTGCCGCCGGTACTGCGGTAGCACAGACCGGATGTGGGCAGTTGGACGTCGTTTGTGTTTCCTGGATTGTATTTTCCGTGGATCAGCTGTCGTGCGGCTGAAACTTTACCAAGACCTGATTCTTGCTCTCTTAATCTTCTTGAAAAGAGGTCATTGGCCTTCCAGCCAACTGCCGCCTTCACAGAAAGAGATCCCGGGCTCGCAAAGGTACCGGACAGAACCAGGGGAACATTACCTAGCTCGCCCTACTGCATACCCGTTCAGGTTTCGAGGGTTTCCCCGTTCCAGTCAGTTTTAAGGCGAGTGGGGGGTTTTCTGATCCTACAGAGGACATGGGGGACCCCTGACGCGCTCGTTATTGACGATGGATCAGCCACAAATGAATACACCACTCTCATGATCATAAGAAACTCACTACTGTAGGCTATCGTGTGGTCACACTGCATCTGCAAGATTGAGGGCTGAATTTAAACGTTGCCAGCCCTAACATCGGGCTCTGGACGCCATCATTTGCTTCCTGCCGCTCAGCTGGTACGAGGTATGAAGTAATGTGTCAGACCTTAAAAGGCTTTCGAGTTCTTTTGCTAGTCGTGCAAGACCCAATGCAGTCTATTTCGAAACCCACACCGAGCATATGAGGAGGCGAATGTGACCGTTCCCGCTGTCTGTGAGGGGACCAAAGCAGCGATCCCGCCTTGCCAAGCTGAACATCTTTCCTAAGCGTTCAGCCCTCTTGGCCCCGAATCCATGCTAGTGTGAATGTCCCGGGACTCTGCCGTCGATTTAAGGTAGCCATTCTTTTGCTGATCAAGTAATTCGAACCGGGCTGGCATATCCTGATGTCCGTAACTGTCTCTAGATGTAGCATTGCATCATCGAGAGACTGTTCGTTATGTAGCGCTACGCTGATCTTATGGTCGACTTGCCAACATTTCCCTTTGTGTCAGCAAGATTGATGCATTCGGTTCCACTGCATGTGTGTGTGCCAGAACTGCGATGGATCTAGGTTGCGAGGGAGACATCCACCGTAATGGAACCGTAAGCTTCTCGAAGAAAAACTAGATGCTGGGGTACGGTAATTGGGTTGAGGTACCTCAGCCACCATGCAAGGAATGTTTCGTAATATAGAGGAACCAATGATCTGTCGACACATTACATAAACAAACGGTGTAAGCAACGCCAGACCTACCTTTAGGAACCAATCATCTGCCAGATATCGGCGGGATAGGGGGTGTCATTAAGCTGTTCCCTATTGTCCGTGAGTCAGCCGGGAAAGCAGGCAGCATATAGACGAGATTGGCAGTACTAACAAGTTCTTATGGAAGCTTTGGTATCTTGGTTGTCCCCTTACCCTGGAATTATCTTACATGGTGGGCACATATATGAGCTGGTCAGCTTTGAGTCGATGATAATTGGTTCTCGAGAACGACGACGGGGTGCTTCCCTAACCCGGGCGGATGCCCGACGTCTTTGCGTGTTAAGTTTGGGCATATCTATCTTATCTCGCGACCTTTCACCGATCATTGGACATCACACCGCCTTGCCCAGATGGAGCCCGACGAACACGAGCATAGGGATATGTAGGTAACTACTTGTTAACTTGGCGTTCATACTGGAGTTATGTAGATCGTACGTTATCGCAACGGTCGAGCTTGGCATTATAATGGGGTTTAGAGTGTAGCTACCAGGCACCTATAGTACCTGCTGACGATGATGGCGAAGGAGGATCCTACTCTGCTAACGGTGGTAAGCTTGCCCTCCCATCGTGCGGAGGACCTTCTATACATAACCCAACTGTATGGCTCGCTTCTGGTCGTCGGGATATTTCTCGAATCAGTTTGGTGGAGGATGCGCTGTGCCGCTATAGTTCTGCGGATTCAGAGTCGAGACAAACCTGCGCTCATAGCGACCCAAGAGTAGATCACAACCAATGCTTAATAAAGAGAATTCGGCAAGGTCGGTCGATAGTTTTGGTAGCTCTTCTGAGGAAGTATTCCAGTTGGCTAACAATTGGGGGCGAAAACGTGCCTGCTTGGATTGAAATTGTTTTTGTTTGCCACCGATAATCTCTTGGACTACACCTTTACATGACCTCGCACTCAAGCCCGTACATAGCCCTCTCTACATCTCTCTTGACCGTGAACCAGTCAGCCCTTCTTTCCGCGAATTCATATACCTCTTCAGCACGGAATATGCCACCGAAACGGTCGCCGTCAGCAATGATGGTCGCCATCTCCTTGGCATGTTTGGCGTCAATCAGGTATATTTGACTGAGCTCCCGTAGAGCTTTGAAATACGCGAGTAGATCTTGGTTTTTAAGCGTCCGGATATAGTCGAAATACATGTTCATGTCGGCGATGAGTTTGATTGCTCCATCGGTGCTGATACGTTGTCGCTTGATATGCTTGCATATGGCCGTGAACAGACGCAGTCCGACCTCGCTATTGAACACGTCTAGCATCGTCTTCTCCGTGCTCCCAATTAACATCTTCGTGTGTGAAGCTACGAGCTCTGTAATGCGCTTCGCTGTTATGGTCGGTCCGATATCAGGGCTCTTCGACATTCCAACCTCTTCTGAAGGTGGTGGGTTGAAGTCGGCAGGGAGCTGTGTTGTAGCACAGAGGTATTCGACTTCATCCATTAGCACGTCGATGCCTTTATTAAGACCTGCCGCGACGTTCTCGTCCAGCATCTGCTCGAACTTCTTCTTAGCTAGGCCTGCAGGGTCGAGGAAATCATTACGGTCGGCAATTTTTGGTGCTGCAAGCTGCTGCTCGTAGAAGACGTCGATCATCTGTGAGATAATATCGCCCACGTTGACAAGCTCAATGAATATAACAAGGGGCGCCACTCCCGTCTGGCTATGATCACTTATCTCGCGAGGATTGTACCGAGAAAGGTGGTCGACCGCTTTCGTAAACCCATTCTTGACGTGCGTCTGGCCAAGGACCCTGACTAGGACCACGAACATTGCCTCGCATTGCTCTCGAGCCTCTTCACCGGCCTGTCCGCCTAGCATGACGAATTTCGAAGCTCTTCCTAGGCTTTCCTTTGCGACGTGCACTAAATCAAGGGCGACCTCGATGCTGAAGAGGCTTTTAATCCCTTCGAGTCGGTTCGCCATGAGCGCAGCTTTCGCTTTAAGCTCGTCGTTCGGTGCTTCCGAAGGCAGAGGGCTCCCCGATCGCTCTGAAGCATGAGGGAGTCCTGGTGATTGAGGACGGGACGAAGCGGGTGTGCCGGCGGCCTCCGGTTTCAGGGTAGAGCTATTCGTAGCCGTTGACGCTGGCTTATTGCTAACTCCGAAAGCACTAGGCAAGACGGTAACTGGCATCATCACTACTTTCTTGAAGGAGCTCAAGAAATCGTTCTTGTCGGCTTGACGATTGAAGTTTCCCATATAGAATGATTCGACAGTGGCATCTTGCTCCGAGAGCTTCTGTTCCCAATTGCCAACTTCACGCTCAGAATATTTCGTGAAGCTGTCTAACTCTTCCTGTAAGTACAGATCTAAGTGTGGCTCGAAGACTCTTAAAGATATCTCTTTTGCATATTCCTCGAGGCCTCTTTCTGAACCTTTCGGCGGAACCAGCGAGTGTACAAACTGCATGCACTGTTCGAACAGGCCAGACACAGCTTTAAGGTAAGAAGGCATGTGCCGATCATGGCATTCGTCCAATAAAGGCGTAACGTATTCCATGATGATTTCTTCCCGAATTTTGTCCACAAAGGCCCAGAAGACATTAGCTGGTTGGGGGAAGATACGGCCGATCACATCGCTCTGCTCGTTGACTTTTCCAGCAAGTAACTCGAAGAACACACGAGAAGGCTCCAATGTGACGTTGTCACGAGGCGCCTGGTTGATACAATCCATAGGATTACCGAGGATCCCGCGATTGTCAAGCATCGGATGCTTCTGAATGAAAAGTTCCGTAGCAGCATTGCCACCGTTTAATGTATGCAAGACATGGGCATACCTCCGCATTCTGCCATCGACGTCCCAGAATTCGTAGCCCTGTTCAAACTCCCTCAGAACAGCACTTTCGAATATGGTCATCATATTGATGAGCTTAGCCTCGCGTGACAAGAACCCTTGCGCCCAGTCACTGTTGCTGAATACTTGTAAATTGGACAGCATCTGTGCTTGTCGCTCCGGATCTCGAAATACTCTGAAGACGATCGGTTCAGTATGAGTCTTTGCCTGGACCAGGTCAAAATAAAACGGTGCCAAAGCCCCATAGATTTTGCCGTATTCCTGTCTCGCGTGACCCCGTATACTCCTTACATTCTTCAGCACCTCGAGGAGGGCGGTAGGGTCTTCATAAGGTGATTTGGACTGCGACGGGTTTATGCTCAGTGTTTCGAATCCATCCACTCTTGGTTCCTGGGGCTGTAAGGCTTTCTCGGTTTGGACTTTTCGTCGTTCTTCCTCTTCTACGGCAGCATCGAATATAGTCGTACTAACTTGCCGCGCAGGCTGGGTTGTTCCGCCGTTAGCATTCGGGCGGTTGGCGGCATCGCGTTTTCGTTTCATAGCTTCCTCAAATCTCCTTCTGGCTTCCAACTCGTTCCATAATCCCATACTCTTGAGTCTTGCCACCCATCTCGTATCGTCATAAACCATCTCACGCATTCGCCATGATGTTCTTGCAAATCGGAGTTGGTCCGGTATAGGTAAGTAATCAAGTATGGAGAACAGAATCTCTATAGCTCAAGATCAGCTTCTATTCTAGCACCAAGGACGTGTTTCTGGACTTGAGGATGCTTACCAGCGGGTAATGCGGTTTTCGATTCTACCATCGAAGTCGCCCGCAGAGCGCCTAGAATACCAGCCGTAGGGGGCGCTCCATGCTGCGGCGCTCGCTTGAATGCAGACATGGCAGCCAAGATCGCTCAGGTAGGTACTTGGAGAAGTTACACCGTCTCGTTCACAGCTACATTCGGCAAACGGGTCTGCGAATGTGGAAATGAATGGTAGAAGATAGGGATGAGTTTTGCTACTGCTGAAGAATTAGCAAATTATTTATAGAATTCCCCATGTTTTAAAAAAAGAGAAAAGATCGAAAAATGAGCCAATCCTTGAGATGAAATCCAAGTTCCAGTTCACCTTCCAGTCAGGAATGGGGGTGCAGTTGAGTTTACGTGTGACAGTTGATTGCAGCTGCCCACTAAGGTGCTTAGCGTTGTTCTTCCTAAGGCACTCAGGCACTCTCTACACCGCCCTCTATCTTAAGCATTCACTAACTCCATCAGGGCCCGTGCGTCCCCCGCAGATCGCGGCAGAATTAAAGTTCACCCAAAAATTTTAGAATTTCTTCCAGGCCAAAAAGACTAACGGGCAACAGCCTGGTCTATACAAGCTACATCTTTTTTCGACCACATTTCGAGCTCACTTCTCTGTTTTGTAGCTGATTCCAATTCTCTCAAAATGGAGTCTGTTGATCCGTCATCCTGGAAGAAGGTTGACCATGCTAAGCTTCGTCGTGAAGCCGAGGCCAAAGGTGACATTGATCGTCGCAAATCCCAACATCGATTGCTAACCTGTCGCAGAGGCGAAGCTCAAGAGACAGCAAGAGCAACGAATCGCACGTGCCGAGGCCCGCAAAGAAAAGCGTCATATCAAGTCCGAGGCCAAGAAAGCCCGAAAAGCCAATGTCGGTCGTGCCGCCAAATGGAACGAAGAACGCAAGGCAGCCGACAAGCTGAAGAAGCTAGCCAACCGTCCCCACAAGCAGGAGAAGCGACGCAAGCGCCTCCGCCAGCGCGCCGATAAGCTAGAACAGCAAGCTCACAAGATGATGCTCGAGGCGCAGAGGGCTCGCGTTCGTGCTGACCTCCTCGACGAGCAAAAGGCCGTAAGAGATCTCATGGTTCACTGGCTGTTTCATAATTACTAACAAGCGGCACAGAAAGAGGAAGCGGAGAATAACAAGCTCACTCATGAGGTTGATCGAATGGCAGCTGACTCTGACGGCAATTACATCGCTCTTGATGGCACTGCCCCCGCCGCCACCACGTCTGCCACGGCAGATAATGTAAATGATGACGATTCCACGTCTGCTGAAGAGGAGTCCAAGAAGGAGAAGAAGGAGAAGAAGGCCGAGAAGAAGCGCAAGCGAAAGGCGGAGGAGGACAGCGAGCACCAGGCTACCAACGGCACCAACGGCACCAACGGCACCAACGGCACCGCAGATGCTGACGACGCAGTAGAGGTTGAGGCGCCTAAGGAAGAGAAGAAAAAGAAGAAGCGAAAGCTAGAGCAAGCCGCGGAAGAGACTGCTCCTCAGGGGGGAGCAGAGCAATCTGAGCCCCGCAAAGAGAAGAAGGATAAGAAGGACAAGAAAGACAAGAAGAAGAGAAAGGAGAAGGATCATGCCGAGGAGTATGTGCCATCAACTGCAGCCGAAGGTGGAGCGAGTGCTAACGGCGGCGAGCAGTGGAACGTCGAAGCCCTAGAGGGTAACGACAAGAGAAAGGAGAAATTCCTTCGACTTCTTGGCGGTAAGAAGCCTAACGGAGGGACCATGGACGGACACAATGCTCCCTCTACATCACGATCGGACATTGCTCAAGTACAGCATGATTTGGAACGTCAGTTCGATACGGGTATGAGGATGAAGCATGATGGTCAGGGGCAAAAGAAGGGCCTCGGAGCATGATTGCTAGCTGTTATGTATTCATATGATCGGCGTTTCGAGCGGTCAGGGTTCGATTATACCATCTGATTTCAACCTGGTAGTTTGCGATTACAGATTCTCCGCTAGATGATTCTAGTTGCTCTACTATAAATGAAAAAAATATTGGTACCATCTCTTGGTTTGATCACCTCTCGACTTCTCGAGCTGGCCTTAAGTAGTCGGCTCGAAAATCTCGTTCTCGGTAACCCCCTTCTAAGATCTGAAAATCCAACCTTTCACATCTGACAAGGGACTAGAAATCTTCGGAAGACGAGTTCGTTCTCCTGTAAGATTGTTTCAATAGAGCAAACGCTCTGGTATCATATGGCTTTGCTGGACGATTATACACACATTCGCCTTGATCGGCTCCTTTTTCTTGAAAGAAAAACCTAGCCCCCGTATTCAGGGGGTTTATACCTCTCGAGATCGTGACCATTCGGATCCTAGTATACCTTGTTCCCATGAAAAAGACCTTCTCGCAAAACGGACTGATTCGAAGTGATTCGAGCGACTACTCTTGATATACGCTTCTCCGCAACGACAGCAGACGTAACCTCTCATCGGAAGAAGATGCGCGAAAGGACCTCGAATATCAGGCCGCCGAAGACGATAAAGCCGAGGATGCCTAGATACGCAACACACGTTAGCGCACGATTCGAAAGAGAAAGAACTTGATGCGGTTTGTTGCATCTAGGATGCAGGCAGGGACGGGTGTGCTTACCGAGCCAGAAAAGAGAGATGGGCGACTTGAACTGTTCCTTGGAGCGCTTCTTGATGTCGGTCTCCGACTTGCCACGACGGGCGTCCTGCTCCTTGACGAACTTGGCATTCCGCCTTCGCTGCTCTAGTGTTTGGGCCTGGAGGCAGCAGTTAGCAATTTGGGGTTCAGAAAGATTACAGAGGAATAGCTTGTTGCCGTAAACATACCATTATGTATTGTGCGGATGGGTATATAAGGAGAAGGCTGGTAGGGAGACGTAGCAGTCTTGAACGGGATGGATTCGGTAGGAATAGATTAACGTGTAGGAATTAATACAATGCCAAATCGATCGGAGTCGCAACTGGATCCCGTCCCAACGCAGCTTTTATAAACAATTAGGAAAAACGACAGGTATTCCAATTTGCGCCTGAGAACAGGTTGTTCGGAAATGGGAGTGACTAGCTTAGGGAGTTGGAGATGTATTCACTTTGCCATATGGACATGTGTCTGCAGCATTTACCTTCCCTATCGATAATGGAATAGCTCCAAGTTCAGCCGAGGAATGCAGGGGACCTGCCGATTATACGAACCCTGTCATTTGACAATTTAGGATTAGTGGGCTCGGCGCTATTGCTCAGGCTCAGCTCGGTCCATAAGTCACGTGCCCCGAGTAGCTGCCGCTTATGCACGGATGTCATCTAAACATTTCCGAGACTAAACATTCATAGCAGCAAATTCGTAATCCAGAAAAGGAGTGGTGGCCCGTTTTGGATATTAGATAGTGGCTGCATCTGCATCTCAAATGGTCCAGATCTCTGGCCTAGGGCCAAGCCCAAGCGGTGGCGGCGCCTTTCTGTGCCTTCCCCACCGATGTCCCCCCTTTCATGTACACGTAGGTTACTAGCCAACCTCACTCTCGTTTATCTTCCAGCACGCCCGGAAAATCCAAGCGCACAGCCTCCCTGGGCTCGAACACGAGCCACGGTCCCTCGTTCGTCGAGACAAAGACGTCGTGGATGCGGAACTCACCCTTGTCGCCGCGGCCCACATCGCCCCGGGCGCCCGGCGCGGGCCGGAAGTCGAAGTACCACAGCAGCTTGGCCAGGAGCAGGCTGATCTCGAGGTACGCCATGGCCTTACCGCCGCAGGCGCGCGCGCCGACCGAGAAGGGCGCAAACGCGTCGAGCATCGCCCTCCGCGACCCGGGCGCCCCCTCCTCGATCTCGTCTGCTGCGCCGAGCCAGCGCTCCGGCCTGTAGGTGAAGGGGTCCGGGAAGTAATCCTGCGTTTAAGTGGTTTAGCCGGTGATCCACAGACTGCCTGGCAAAGAAGAACTGGGTGGGCCAGCAGCTAGCCGAGTACTCTCACCTCGTTATGATGCAGCGCGTAGACGCCGACGGCGACGTCCGTCCCCGGCGGCACGACGTGCCCGTCGATTACGAGCGGCGGCTTGCCCTCGCCCTCCTCTTCCGCGGCGAGCTGCCGCCACAGCAGCCCGGGGAGCGGCGGGGACATGCGCAGGGTCTCGTCGATGCAGGCCCGGAGGTAGGAGCAGGCGGCCAGCTTCGGCCCGCCGATCTCGGCTCCGCTCTGGAACGCGGAGCGGATCTCGTGGGCGAGCTTGTCGTAGCAGTGCCGGTGCCGCGAAATGTAGAACAGCGCGGCCGCCATGCCCGTCGCTGTCGTGTCGCCTCCTGTGATGCCAATGAAATATCAGCATGCAGTGGGATGGAAGCCAGATAGGGGACGAAAAGGGGGGCCATGCATACCTGCGACGATGAAGAAAATGGCCTCCATCCAGAGATCGCGCGCTTGTAGATCCTTACCCTCGTCGGTCTTCATGCTCTCGGCGATGAAGGACCAGAGGTCGTGGTGCGCGTCTGGGGGCTGTACCGTGCGCTTCTTGATCATGAGCTCGAGGAGGTCGAAGACGGGCTGGCGCGAGCGCTGCCAGATCATATTAATAGGCACCTGGAGTCGGTACCGCGCGATGGACGGCACCTGCATGACGGCATTCAGACGGCGGTTGTTGGGCGCCATCTTGTCCGAAAGGAAGCGGTATTGCTCGTTTTCCTGGGAGTTAAGGGCAAACCCGAAAGATAGCAAGCCGACGACGTCCATCCCCAGGTAATTGCACCGCCAGCTCATGTCTATCGGGCGGCCCTGGCTTTGCGCCACGATTTTAACAAGTATGTCGACCTGCTCTATCATGGTAGGCTCGAAGGCCCGCATGGAGCGGTCGTTGACGGCCGGGCCTATAAGCTTCCGCTTTTGCCGGTGGAGGTCCCTGTCCAATGCGCTCCATACGTTGAACACACCAGGGGTCACCTGGTTGGATAGATAGGCCACGGGCTTGGTGATTCTATCGTTATTGTAGATCTCTTCTCTTGTTAGAGAAGATTACTGTCCAAGTAAAGGGGTATGAAGCTTACGTGCTAACGCCGTGGCTGAGTTAAATACCAGTTTATTTGGACCATGCCTTATTACGGGGCCTAAGATATATTAGATTCGAAAGTGTAAGTATACTGAGACAACAAGACCATTACCATATTTAAGATGATCCTCTCGAGTAACCAGATGGAGCGTCCGCTTCAAAGCATAGAATGCTCCGTACCCGTTTGTAAATCGGGCAATGAAGGGGCCGGGATAATGTCTCAGGGGGTGGAAGAAGAATTCACGGCTTAACACTACTATTATCTAGTATTGCGTCAGTACGAGCACCCGTCGAGAAAGTGTTTTGCTCGAGTTTCATATATACATAAGCGACGAATATGTAGATGGAATATCTCGCCAGTACGTCTCGGACGAGACCGATGTTCGACTCCATATTGATACGGTACAGTTCAATACGAGGGATACGCTATCTGAATAGGAGTACGCAGAAAAGGAATGTTTAGGGGGGTCAAGTCAACAAGAAGAGAGAACTCTGGTCCGTTTGTGTGTGATGGGAAGCTTAAAGATACAAGGCTAGTAAGTATGAGACTCAGCCAGCCTTCACGGTGAGAGAGTAACAGGTGCAGGGCTCAATACCGCGGGGAGCAGGTAAAGGAATGATGTCAATCTTCGCTCAACAATAAAGAGTGCGATTTATATGGCAACGGGATGTCATTTGTCAGGTGCTGCGATGAGCATCCCGAGGCTCTGGATGTTGGCTGGAATTCCCCAAGCTTGCCACTCCCTTTCCAACTACTGTATTTCCACGCCATGATTGAACACTTCAGGCCCAACATGCAGCTATTGTCCACACGACCCACCGCTTCGGTAAGAGAGGGCTGAGAGGGTTGCATTGTGGACCTGTGTTAGGGCCAAGAGACAAAGACTGCTCGTAATCCCCCTTACATTGAGGTCTTATTATAGGACATGCGCTCTAAGGTTGGTGGGTCACCATTGTGGTCTCAGCAGATGGCAACCATCTGTGAACACTGACCACCGGTGATCACGCGGCAGCTCAAGGTCGGGTTGCTGGAGTAAGGCTACGATGTTAGTAATCTCGATACAAGACCCGCGGTCAAGTCTACTGGCCGAGTCCCTCGCAGGAGAACAAAAAGCCGCGGCAGCAAGACAAGGAGCAGCAAAATAACAGGGCCATTTTGCGACCCTTGTGGATAAAGCCAACTCGAACCTGTGTCTCTAAGCCCTCATTTCGAAGAGCGATGTTTGGACAATATGCTTGCTACCGAGTTTCGGTTATGGCTCTAGGCTACGTTCAAAGTCAGCATTTCATTCCTCGGTCTTCTGAACTAGCAGAAATCCTTGGTATCTCTCTTGCGGATTGTAACATCACTCGGAGGGTAATAATCATTCCAATTAAGCCTGTTTCCCTAGAACGTTGGAAGCTGGCCTGCTTCACGTAGGGCTCTTAATACAAATACATGTAATGCATTATACGCATAATGCGTGCACAATACCAGTATAATGGCTGGTTATAAGTATAACTGATCGGATAAAGTCATATGACCCTACATAGCGGGGCTATTCATGAATACAATTCCCCGTCCCACCTATATCGACCACACGAATTACATCTTCACTTCAGACAGAGACCTGCCCACCCACGAGCTTCACAATCGACATTCCAAAGGCGCAGTCGAGTCAATTCACGATGCTCTCCCGAACACCCCGTCACTTCGCGCCCCTCCGCACTCTCGCCGCGCGCCGCCCCGTATCCGCGCAACCTCGTCTCGCCACGCAGCTGCAGCAGCGCTTTTCGTCATCGCAACCTCAGCCGCAGCCACAAGCCCCAGCTCCCGAGGGGTCGTTAAATGCAAGCAGACCCTCTCGCCTTCTATATAGCCTCCCGCTTCAGTTTCCTCTCCCGCTTCTACCGCAATGCAGAGAGCGCTGTAACCAGCAACAGTAAAAAAAAACCTGGCGCGCACGAAATATTAACGTCTCTCTCCAGTCCCAATTCTTCCGGACGTTCGGCCGGCCCATCGCCAAGGTGTTCCTGCTCGCCATCTTCACATACCAGGTGGCGTACTACTTCTGGGTGCGGGCGGAGCAGGACGAGATCAGGAGCGAGATGCGAGGTATATATTCAACTTTGCGGCTCTTCCGTTCGCTCGTCCCGTCCGCATGATTTTGTATTAACGGGTGACCGTAGCGACTATCTCCGCCCTGGAGGCAAGAATCGAGCAGCTCGAGAAGAAGGCAAAATGAAGAGCAATCGTCTAGTTCCCGGGAATAGGACGAGAAGGACAATTCGACATACCATTCGAGATATACCCTGGCTGGATCGTCCGCCAACTATAGCCACGGCGTATGCCGATAATTGCCAGTGCGGAGCGAGTAAGACGCCAGGTTGGCCGCGTCTAGGTACGAGCAAAGCCTCGAGTATCCTCGCAGCGGGTAAGATAGGCAAAGTCTAGCAGAGGACCTTCACATCCAAGATACCTAATACTGGAAAGGTAGATGAAGGGCCCGCGCAATTGCGAGTTGGAACTTAGTCGCATAAATTTGACTATATAGAAAGTCGAAGGGTGCTTTCCAGAAATAATATCAACCAACGCCTATATAATGCCACCCCATTCACCGTGCCACCTGCTTGCTCTTTCGTAAACCGTAACCATTAATAGTATCGAACCAACCGAACCGCGACGCCCATCATCTTTGACGCTCTCTAGTCCCATACGAAGACGATTATCATAACGCGAGCATGAAGAACATGCCTACTAAACCAGCAAGTCCAAAGCACGAAGCCGAGATCATACCGGCGCCGCTTGGGAAGTGAGCGGATCCGGGGTAGTTGCATGACAGGCTCCCGTTTTTCCGACCATAGCTAGCATTGAAGCTATACCCACTGCCCGGTCGTGGACATGTAAATCCCATCGAGGCCGGGCAGCTCTGGACCAACTCGTAGCATAGATCGTCGCACGGGAGTAGTTCCTTGTAAGGGCCGGGCTGGACAACTTGATCGATCGATGGGTTTCGGGACGAGTTGAACGCCATAAGATTTTTGACATTGTCAAAATCAGGTATCAGGTTCTGGTCCACCATCGAACCATTTGGAAACGGAGCCGCGATGTTACGCATCTGTAGAGAATCTCGGTCAGGGGTAGAAAAGTCCTCGCAGCGCGGTATAGCCACCGAGCAGAGCCAGTTCTTGTACGCAGTCTTGCAATCGTCGCAATCTCTAGCCAGCGAATACTTGGCGGTTGATGAGGTTTCGCAAGGAACCTGCTGCATGACCTTATCGAAATAGTCCCACATGGTCTGCGTATAGTTTTCGTAGAAGGAGGCGAGCGCTGTGCCGTCGGGGAAGTTCCTCGCATTTCCCGGCACGGCATATTGCGTCTCGCTACATAACGTCAGGTTGAAGATAAATGTACACGCGCCATCTTTTCTCGCTGTTAGTGATTCTGTCAACTTCGAGAACAAGGGATGTACATACCAGGTTTGGTATCGAATGTGGTCGGCTGAAATACAATGCCACCACCGATGCCAGAGTTATCGTCTTGTCGTTTTGTGACGCTCTCTACAGGCGCACGTGCGAGGATTCCGATGTAATTGGAGCTGGCATTGAGACCACTGATATAGAACTCCTGCCGGGTCAAATTCTGTTCTCCCGACTTTTTCAACCCCATCGTCACCTGTCCACTACTCCCGTCATCCAGATTTCTAATCTGCGCGTAATGACTCAGACCACAATACGAGTTGCGCATTCCATTAATTATCACGTTGTCCTGGTTATGGGCAAAGATGATATATGGCAATGTAGAAATCTCTTGATCCGAGCTATTGGTTAAATATTTCGTCTGTAGCAGCGCTGCTCTCGCATCACTGTCCACCCATATAAGATCATCGTCCGCTTTTGTGTCGTACGAGTAGTAATATTGTTCGGTGGAAGCAACAAGTTGGAAATTGTATTGCTTTGTAGTGTCGAAGTAGTCGGACGAGACATTCGGCGCAGATATACTGAAGTAGACATCTCGGTCTACGGATAAGTTGAACATGACAGCTCCTTCTGTGAAAGCAGTGGCCTTCTGGGAATTCGCGTCCGCCAGCGGTCCAGGAGACATGTTATCAGCCGACGTCGAAACATAAAGAGTGAGCTGCGGAGGCGCTACGGTTGTCTGAGCCGGCGAAACGGGCCAAGGTTGTTCGCACGTGTTTGCTGATATCCACAGCGTCTTCGTAGCTTGTTGGCGTCGCTCGAGTTCCGGATCGGAAGTAACGTCTTCATCTTCATCTTCGAACCCATCCACAAGCGACCCTTCAGAGTCGTTTAAACTTCTTCGAAGCTCCACCGAATCTTTCGTGTCTTCCGCCTCCCTACCAGAGACTGATGATGCTAGGAAGACATACGTCATTGATACTCCAGGAGCGAGATTGCTCTTCTCGAGCTTATTATTTGGCAAGGTAATCGCATTATCCGCCGCTCTTCCTATGATACTGCGATCAAATAGCGCGAAGTCCGGTTCGTACTTGGGATTCCTAAGGTCCACCGGCCCCGACGTATCAACCTCATCTTCTTTTTCGTAGGCCAACTCGGCTGCATCGTAAGTAGTGGGTATGAGATCGAGCTCGGCGGCGAGGGCGAATTGTGGTGGGAACAGGAGCAGATAGAGGAGGAATAATAGGCAAGAGGCTATCACGGACGCAGCCAGCCGAGACTGTAATGGACTAAGTTGCATCCTAGGAACATAGCCCCGAAGAGCATCGCACAAGGTGAAGGATTGCGTCCCAATAGCAGGTTTGTCGGAATGATACTCTAGGGAATGTCAGCTAGAAAGGATCATGCTAGGCGCCGGCACGAAATATGCGGTTTTGGTCGTTGCGATCGGGTCGGTATTCTGCGGCGGTAGAGTCGCCCAAGGAAGAAATTCTATGTATTAGATGGACACGATCGATGCAATTGGTAACACTCGGCTTATCAAAGAAAGGAGGTGGGCGAAAGTGAAAGTCGTAAAGTCGTAAAAATCCAGGTCGAGGAAGAGCGTTTCACAAATCTGGAACGCCAATGCTTGATCGCCGGTATGTACCTGCCCTGGCGAGACTGTAACAGCTTACGATAACTGCCTAGGTTAGATAACTGCCCTCCAGGGTAACAGCTACAGGGGAAGAGTAGGACTTTTGGTGGGGGCAGTTGGGCAGTGGGGGGGTGTCCTGTCCCAGATGCCAGGCTTAAGCCACAGCTAGAGCCACATTCGCGATATATTCCAATTACAACTATTGATTGCCTGCATACTGTATCTTAGGTACTTACATCTACACCTGGTGAATTCTAAAGTCGAAAATAGAAACGAAATATGCTGCTTAATGCAGGAACAAGTGGGAAGTCAAGTAGGGCACTCCAACTACGCCGTAATCAAGATCCATCCAATTGCAACAATCTTGGGGTGTGTATCTCACCTTTTTGACACCCACTGAAAAATGACTTTCGCTATTCGCTATCGCTATCGTTTAATTTAAACCTTGCGTCTTGGACAGAACTTCGAGATCTGCGAGCTTGTAGGGTTACCACTGGAACGGCACGCCCAGAACCTTGGCTTGCATATTCGCTTTCGGGTTTGGACTCAGCTTTAAGTAGAACAAATTCATATAAAAGATGAGCCTCACCCCAACCTGTTTTCTTCTCTCCGTTCATCATGGCAGTCCCTAGGGTACCTGAGAGCCACAGGCCTCCTATAGATGGCCCCTCCGAGATATGTTGTATTATGACAAGCATAGCCCACTCCGCATTGGGGGTCGTCAGGCCGCGCCATAATGGGCTTACATTTCTACCTCCTGTTCTCATCAAGACCACTGGTCGAACAGCTAGTGTCAGGTTTTTCGTGAACCCGAGCCAAGCCTTCCACACGCTACGGTGGATAAGAAGAGACGCTTGTCAATAATCGAAAGTTATGTTTATCGATTTACGATTCTGATTTAACATTGTGAAGTCGCAAACTTCCGTAAGTTAAGATCGGGCATCGGTATGGACGATTTAATTGCGCAACACCGATCACGCGGCCCTCGCTTGTATCATAAGAAGTCTCGCACCGGATGTATACGATGCAAGCAGAGACGAGTCAAGGTTAGTCGAGCGGTTTACAACGGCTTGCAAGATTGAGAGCACGCTCATTTGCAAGGTGCCGTGCCCGCAGATGTGCTGCTAACGCAACACCGCAGTGTGACGAAGGCCATCCCAGCTGTGGTTCATGTTCGAAACATGCAGTCGACTGTGTGTATCCGAACACGAGTCAACCACTTTTGGCCGGAGCTGGAAGAGCGCCGTCGGCCACCGGACATGATGATGGGTTATCCGTTTACTCAACCGGTCTGCGGGCAAGTGCTGGTCCTGAGTCTGGTAGTGAACACAGATCGTCGCCCGGATCGGGTTTTTATTCGTCGCCCAATTCATCTTATCATACTTCCGTAGACGAAGGTATGGGTCCCGACATTGATCTGCTGCCCGAGGGGCAGTGGCGACGTGTCTGGGAATTGCGCTTGCTCCATAATCACCAAGCGAACATGGTCCAGCCGTGGTCCAAAGCACAGAATCCGGAGATCGTACGCATGTGGGAATGGGACATCCCAGACATGGCCTTGCGCATGGCCCAGCACAACCGCTGTACTCTGCTCTACACGCTGCTCGCTAGCTCTGCCCTATACATGTGGACGAAAAGCACGGACAGCCAGGAGCGAGCCGAGCTCATGAAACTGCAGCAGATGTACCTGATCATGCTCAGCAAAGAGCAGCGCCGGGACGTCGACGAGATGAGCCAGAACATTCCGCACAACGCCGACTACATATGCTTCTCCAGCCTCCGGATCCTAGCGCATTCCCTAGCGCTCGTTCAGACGTTGACGGTAGACCCGTGGGAACCGCCGGTACAGTGGCTGCACCTGGGCCGAGGTGCCGGCGAGGTGTTGGTCATGGCGAGGGGGCTGATCAATCCCGACACGAATCCTAAGATTAAACTGTTTCTCAAGAGTCCGCCGAACTTGAACGATCCGGAGGAATTGATCTTCTGCGACCATAGTCCGCTGGATTGGCTTCTCGAACATCCTTCCGGGCCTGGATCTGCCGCGGCTCGAGAGGACCGGGAGCTGGAAGACGAGGAGGTCCTGTCGGTTTACGGTAAGGCTCTGTCATACACGTGCCACCTGCAGAGAGCGGTCGACCGGGGCGAGCCGGACTTTGCTATTGTCAGGAGGCTGTGCGGCTTCGCGGTGTGGGTGCCAGTCGAGTTCACCAAGTTCGTAGAGGAGAGGAGGCCGAGGGCTCTGGTTATCCTGGCGCACTTCATGTCCTTATGGCTGAGTTACGAGAACATCTGGATGATTGGGCGGGCTGGGGAATGGCAGATCAGGGGCATTCATAAGATTTTGCCGATGGATTGGAGTTTCAAGCTTGACGGGCTGTTTGCGAAGTTCAAGCAGCCGGAGGCAGGTATGTGAGAGCATATACTAATGAAAGTAACAACATATAGTCTGTAGTCGTTGCCGTGATTCCGGTCTGTCTCTATCGACTTCATGCTTAATAATACCTTTCTATTATAATCTATAACTACCCAGTTAACTTGACTTGTTTTTACTCTCCTTAATATGGTTATAGTATAAGGTAAAATACCGATCACCACCTAAAAAGGTGGATATTTCTACCTGGAGCTATAAAAAAAGGAGTCTTTAACTCTAGGCGGCCCGTACCTGACCGCAACGGCTGAATGTGGAGACAATTTACCACCCCACCTACGCCGCGCATGCAGCTCTACTTTAAGCTCTACTTTCAAGCTTCACCTCGACATTAGCCCATCTTACTTCTTTCACCGTCGTCCTCTACACATTTCACAATCTTTGCTTTGCCAGAAGTTTGGAGAAAATGGTCAGTAGATCTCTTCCATACCTAGGTAGGTACAAATGAATCTGACAAGGCAAAAAATGACGTAGCCGCCGAAACGCAAAGCCCCGGCCGACACGGCGCCCAAGGAGAGGCAGTCCAAGCTAGCCAAAGAGCACAACATCTCGGCGCGCGAGGAGCGCGAGATCAAGGAGGCCTTCGCGCTGTTCGCGGAGCCCATGGACGGCGAGAAAGAGGGCGTCATACCGACTAAGGACGTGCGACGCGCCATGATGTTCGTTTTTCTCCCTTTCTTTCTTTCCCTCCCCTCTCTTTTCCTTTTTTTCTACAGCCCGCGCGCAATATACATACTCGTCTGACCATAGCCGCCGCAACAGCGCCCTGGGCCTGCCCCCGACCAAACCCGAGCTCAAAGAATTCCTCGAGATCCTCGACCCGGACGACGAGGGGTACGCGTCGTACGAGCCGTTCGTGGCAATCTGCGCGCTGAAGCTGCACGCGAGCCGGGACGCCGGCGGGCCCGCGTCGGACGAGGTCGACGAGGCGTTCCGGTTGTTCACGGGGGGTAGTACCGACGAGCCCCTGACGCTGGCACACCTCAAGCGCGTCGCCATGACCCTCAAGCAGGACGTTGACGACCAGCTCCTCAAGGACATGATCCTCGAGGCTAATGGTGGTGCTGGCGTTGGTAAGGGCGTCGGCCGCGCCGAGTTCGAGGAGGTTATGCGCAGGGCTGGCGCTTGGAAGTGAGAAAAGAGAGAAAGAGGAAAGAAAGAGAATATTTCTACCGCAGGACCCGGTTATCTCGTTGGGTCTCTTCTGTCTGGGGCGTAGCAAGATGCTCTCCCCGTCAGATACAAAGCGGCTATCCGATATGGGCCCGTCGCTCACCATGGGGCCCAAGGTTGAAATGTTGGCCTCGACTGACTAAGCGGGCTCGGCAACTGGGTGTGTATCCTTCACGTACACTACGCCTTACCAAGGAATTTGTTTAACGGGCTTCTAGATGACGGGCAAGGTTTCTCTAGCATGGCGTTGAGGTATATGACAAGTCTCTTAATCCGAGACGCAACGGCAGGGTCCGGTTCATTACGACTCACACACCTCGAGATCTGCCAAGCTCTTGAGGTTTAGTAATGGTATACGCCAATGATGGCTTTTACAGGAGGATGGGATACCCAGGCTTAACAAATACCAAAGACGTTTAGCATGCAATGATATATCATGATGCCGTGCCTGCCAGTCGCATTTCGAGGCGGCACATAATTGCTTCTTTAGGCCATGAATCTTCGATTCTCTTAGATCTAAAATCTACGCCTTCAAAATTCTCGGTAGTCATATCCGTCGTGAACGCCAGAAAAATGCAGTCCCACCACTCGTATGATTGATGAAAAGGGGAGAGGAGACAGCCCCTACTATAGCAACAGTTCCATCATCCTATGCCCCCGCAAAGATGCCTTATAGACCATGAACTAGTCTAAATCCTAGACCTTATAATTGCCTTATCATTCAGTCGCACTGCTCTCGCACAGAGAGTGTATTCCAACCCTCCCAAGTAGCGGGTTTTACTCCGCTGGCGTAACAGTAACGTTGGCATTCTTCTCGTCGGCGGCGGCGGCGGCTTCCTGGGCCTTCTTCCGGGAGTCCAGGACGGCCTGCAGCTCGGGCGGGGGGTTGAAGCCGGGGTGGTCCGAGTGCTTCTTGTAGAAGTAGTTGTCGGACTTGGGGGCGAGCTCGGGGGGCAGGTCGTCGAGGACGGCCTGGAGGATGCCGTCGATGGACTTCTGCTTGGAGGCGTCGCGGTGCCAGATGGAGACGAGGTGGGAGTTGAAGCGGACCGACAGGCCCACGCCGCAGATCTGGTCCCCTTCCTCGAGAGCCTCCTGCAGCTTCTCGCCGATGGCCATCAGCTGCACGCGCGTCCAGAAGTCCGGCCCGGAACTCTTAGGCACGCGGAACGTCCAGCTGCCGCCCAGCACGTTGCGGCGGTCCTCCCAGATGGGCCGGAACCCGCTCTTGAACAGGTAGATGGACTCGCGCATCTTGATCTGGTCCACGGGCGTGTTGTTGGCGTACCGCCAGAAGTCCTGCACCGATTCGATCTGCGTTCCCAGCTGCTCTAGGGATACCTGGTAGCTGCTCTCGTCGTCCTTCTTCTGGTCTTTGGCTTGTCTAAATCGCCATTGTCAGTCAGTTGATGGACCGGTTTTATTGGGGAAATAGATAAACGGCACAGAGACATACCTATCAAAGTAAACATTCCAGTAGTGCTGCGTCGGCAGCGGGCGCATCGTCTTCAGGAAGTTGCGCTTCGCGTCGTCTCGCTGCTCCGCGGGGGAGCTGACGCTAGGGGAGTTGGCATCGGTGCTCTGGGAGAGCGAGGAGAGGCCCCTCGTGAACAAGCTCGGTCGCGCAGCCATAGTCACTACTGCCAATCGAACTCTGGTCAGATGTCAACTTCCAAAGGAGAAATGCGGTCAGCGGAAGGAGGGGTATGTCTTAAGCAGCTTCGATGTTGGCGATGGTGGGGTCCAAAGGTTTGGTTTGCCAAGAAGTCCCTGTTCCTGGCCGCAGCACGTTTCTACTACCACTGTGTCGGTGTAACCTGCAGGCTTCACAGGGGGGATGGGGGAAGGGGGCGGAAAGGGGAGGGAGGGGCTAGAAGACGTACAGTACAGCAACTAGATTTATCGTCGCAAAGTGGGATGCGAACAAAGACTAGAGACTATCCAAATCCAAGACACGTAAAGGCCACTAGAAGGAGGATGGGAAGAGTACGGACGAAAAGAGAGACAAGGCGAGACAAGGCAGTAGTAATAAAAGGGACTCCGAAACCCGCCTCTTTTGTTATAAGTACGAGTACTTGGTAAATTTGAATCAGGGGGTTGCTAAATGATTGGTCTTGAAACAATGCACGGTTGGGTTTCAAGAGCCGCTGTATGATCGCTACTAAACACCATGTCTGACCTCAACCAACACTGGGACGTCTGTAATAGGTACATCGCACCCGATAGACGACTCACACTCAATTGGTGATTCGGGTTGAATACAATGGCCATCAGCTGTTTAAGAGAAATAGGTACTATTAGCTACCTCCTAACCTACCAGGTATGATGTATGCAATAGAGTTGGGTTACAGTTACAGCGCTAATTGGTTCTAGACTTCTTTGTAACACACCTTCTTTTCTAGCTACCTAAGCCTTCAGCCGCACCTCGTGTTAAACTCAATTGCAGTCTACATTCTCGCCAATAGATAAACGACAGTCGTACTTAAAACTGCACGTAGTGGTACCTAGGTTATACATACTAGGTATACTCCTTACTTTCCTCAAGGTCACCTCTTATCGCGACAGGCTAAGGTGGCGAACCCTTCTTGAGTCTCAAATCCGTACTACCAGCAGAATCCTCCGGCCCTTATAATAAATGTGCGGAGAGACTCGCTTGCTACGCCACTCTGTCTTGTCTCGGTGTCAAGCAGAAGCTGTACTAGAGGATCAGTCACGAACGTACGCGGACTTAAGGATTTGGCCTGCTGTTTTGCCTCTGCCAATACCCCTTATTCAAAGCTGACAGCTCAGCACTATTAACATTGTGTCGTTGTCAGCTTTCCGTGTTATGTTAGTTAGACAAGCAAGTAACGACATCTAACTTTCCCCGTCCCGCTCAGGGTGTTCGAGGAAATCAGATATCCAAGGAGGGATGATCAACCTTTGTATTCATTTAGTTATTATGAAATGGAGTTTTCAGGTTAAATTAGACGGCCAGACATACCGTTGCTCTAGATAGCACTTATTGATTAGTTCTGATTTTGATCATGAGAGACTCGGTATCTAGCATCAGAATTAACTACCCCCACGGTAGTATAGAGAACGCTGGGATTTAACGGAGAAAACCAAGAGTAAACCACTCTAGTTGTGCGAGTATTGCCGTGGCATACTACACCATTCTTGTTACAACCATAAAAGGGAAAATAAGAGGCCACTTTCAATATATGCCTAACCCTAAGATCTGCCAAGCATATGCATCTCACATCTCATCTTACGGCCGTCAAGCTTCAGACAAGGTTCTAACCTTATGCGCCCCCGGCTCGGGATCAGCCGCTTTCGATATCTCCTAATATTCAACTTAACGTTATTTGCTAGTTCGCAACGGGCACTAATAATATATGCATAAACATCTGACTACCCAGGTACCATCACATGTCACATCGCTCATCTGAACTTTGGAATGGTTTCATTGATCTTCTTTAGTTATGTAAAAGATACAAAGCGGGTAGTGTTCGGTTTTGGGCAGCATCGCCCGCCACACAGCAACAGTTCGTAGACTCCTGTTAGGTATCTCTGGCCCTCTTGAGTCTGCTTTTCTCAAGGGGACCCCAACGACACTTCCATCATCAGACCGAACGGCGAATTATGGTCCTCTCTCCTCTATGTCTTCGCCAGCCCCCGAATGGTGCATTCATATACAGAATCAGCTGCACCAAGGGAACTCAAGAGTGCGAGAACGACCTCGACGGGTCCCGATCAGCATCGTAGGAGAATAGACACATCTCCTTCCAATGACCCAAAACTAAAGAAACGAAGAGTACGAGCAACCTAAAATCTGCCCAAGCAGCTTGCCCGATGACATGAATAGGCAAATAGCCATCAGCTCAAGATCTACCGCTCACCAATTCTGAGTCTGGGGAGGGATTTGAACTTGGCTAATAGCATCCACAACCACCTCGACGTTGACAAATACCGTCGAGGTGCTCGTTGAAACCTGGAAAAACGGTTGTCGTAATGCTTAACCGTCCAATTGGTTGCAAACATGGCCGAAGCTTTTTGAGAGTGGAAGAAAGGGGCTGCCTGTCGCAATAATCCGATCGATAGTAGCCAGTAACAAAAGAGAGCCATAATGCTAAGGAGCAAAACCAATGGTATCGGAGCGCAGACGCCATGTTCGTGATATGCTTGCTTTCGCCATGCAATTCGACTCATGAATCAAGTCGATCAAGTAGACATTATGCTAGAACGCCGTATGAAATGAGACGATGCGCAACTTAGGAAGTAGGCGTCATCATGATGAAGCAGCAACACACCAATGGCGGTGGAATGCCCACGCACTCTTTTGGCACTCCTTGCTGCAATATTTGGTTCGGCGGCACCGGCGGCACTTAGCAAATTGCCGCGTAAACTTTTCCCATTTCCCACACTGGTAATAAGCACACTGTCGAATGCCACCTCGTGTGTCGTCTTTGCGGCAGAGGTTGCGCATCACAACCCCTGCCCAGTATTGCATATCAGTGCTGTGGTACCGCACTGTGAATTTCTCTACCAGGGGAAATATGTTGAAATCATTGGGTAAAAGATACTCCTCTTGCTCTTCTTCTTGGCTCGACGATTCCGCAGTCAAGTTGTCTCCGTCAAGCAATTGTAGCTCCTTCCCTATTTTTAGCCGCGGCACCAGGTGACTCTTCTGGAAGTACGACCGGAGATTGCAGTATTTCGAAACATACGCGAGCAATTGGAGCGACATTAAAACATCCTCCTCTCTAGGCATTGCTGCTAGCATCTGTGGGTTTGGAGGAAGTGGTCGGTCAAGGAGGTATCGAGGAACACTCGCGTGATTCGGAAGCGAAGGCTGAGGCGTAGGAACAATAGGACGGTTAGGAGAAAGCCCCATAGCCGGCCCGGGCGCCGGAGCGGGGTTAGGAATACTGCCGTCTATAGGAGCCCTGTGTGTTATGTTGAAAGTTCCTGCATCGGGAATCTCTGAAACTGTTGGCGTTGTGAGGTCAAGACCCGTACCAGCCAAAGCACTATCCCCTTCCTCCATTGCAATATCCTGGAAGCCAACTGCCGCCGGGATGTCCGCCGTGCCAGACATCTCAGCATCCTGTGACTCGTCCGACTGTACGCTATCGGTCGCATTCAAATCATCAGTATCGGTGGTAGAATTTTGATGACGTATTGAAGGACGTCGTCTGGGTCGGCCGTTCGGTGCCAAGACCGACGTAGGCCGAACCGTCGGCGAGCGCAGCTGGGGAGGGGGTAAAGGGGTTGTCGGAGACGAAGGTTGCGATGGTAGGCCCGGGTGGAAAACGGGGACCATAGACGGGAGTCGGTCGATGTCTCGAACAGGGCGGATGAAGCCGTCAACTGCCTCCATGTTCGGAACTGCGCTTGCCAAAGGTTGAATTCCTTGTCGTGTCGGGGACATGATGTTCTGTCGGCTCTCGTGCCTATGGTGATGATGATGATGGTGATGGTGGTGATGATGGCGGTGAGTAGGGAGACGATCTGGAGGGGACACGACAGGAAATACTGGTATAGACAAGAGAGCATCGGTATTGCCCTGCTCAACTGTGGCCGCAGCCGAAGCAGAGGTGCTCGCAAAGGAAGCAGCTGAAACATCAATAGATGGCGGCGGAGCCTGGCGACGGAAGACTCTTTGGTCGAGATCTAGACGTGTAGATCGATTTGTGAAAGAGGATTTAAACGGAGGGTCTCGATGGCTGTGGCCCCGGTGACGGTGGTGGTCGATCTGCTTCAGCTTGGCTTCCTCCGCCTTTTCACGACACTTCTCGATGACTTTGATGTAGTTGTCAAGTATAGTTGCAATGACAGGAACCATGTCGGCCTCGACCACCCGAGTCCTTACATTTTCGGTTCCACGTACTCCAATGTTAACCACACATTGGAAGGCGAGATTCCATTTCCACATATCCATCATATCTTTGCTCCTTCCTTGCTTCAATATGCATACCAGTCTCTCGATACCTCCATCTACCGTCAGAATATCGCGAATGCGAGCTGATGACGTAGTAAGGTATGCGAGATGGTTGAGCGAGTTGATCAAGGGAAGGGTCGAAGTGCAGTCAAGTGCCCTACGGTCATACAAGGCGGTGGTGATGCCCACCGACGCCTTGTTGACGTTGGGTATGCTGAAATTGACTTCCCTCATTTTGTTTGGTCGAGAAACGATACGTTGTCGATGATGGAAATGGAAGGCTTGAAGAGTAGTCTCGGTTAAGGAGAGAAATGGTGGTGCTGGTCGGCTGAGAATGACAAATTCGTCTTAGTGTATGGGCTCTTCTATTGAAACGAAGGCCAACCCCTTATGGACTGGGACTGGGAAAGACGCGCCGAATTTAATGCGAGGACTCGATGCAAAGTACGAAAAGGTAGTGAGGTTTGTCAAGTGCGCGGAAGAAATCAGAAATTGATGTCCTCGAAAAAATGCGTAATGAGGAAAACCCAAGTCTTTTCCCAGCGCAATTGTCAGCGACCCTGGCAGGATATGGGGTCGGGGACAGCTCGATTCTGAAGGATGGAACACGATATCGGTCGTTTCTCTTTGAAGGATACTCGGCAATCTTAGGACGGCGATTGATGTATGGTACTAATTGATGCAAGTTCGAACACTCGATCGTGACTCGACTGACGAACTTGGCCAAATGCCTCAGACCAGACAGCGCCCGTGTCTTGGCTTCTTACGGATGGAAAATTAGATGGAGGCCCGAATCTCCAGCGCGACGGACTCTATGTCAAGATGGTCGTCTCCATCCAGGTCGACCAGATAGGAGAAGAGACGAAAAATGATGAGAGTGAAAATTCGTAGCGATTAGGAGGAGAGGCAGCGATCCGTGTCGGGCTTGTGAGATGGTTGGTGTATCGGAAGAAAAAGATGACTAGTAGGGGAGAATTTCAAACTGGGAAGGGAGTGGTTCTGCAGCAGTACAAGTAGTATTGCAGACGAAGAGGCGAGAGGCGACCAGGGCGCCAGTAGCCAGTAGCCTGGAAAGCCTGCAAGCCTGCAAGCCTGCAAGCCTGGCCGTCGGCTGGATTTGACAATTTAGGGGCAGTTTGCTGCAGTTTACGCCGCTAAAATCCCCTTAACGCGCTATTAGGATTCAGGGAAACGGTGCTTAGCTGGGCTTGGCCGCTGATGTTCACTAAACCAACTGATCCGGACTAGGTTTAGCGGCTAAGATGAGCAGAGTTTTGGCCTGCAGTGACTTTCAGTGCAGAATGCCACTATTAATCACCAGATTAATCACACTTCTTCAGCAAGATTTTTTTTTTTTTCCGACGAGCTGGGTTGAGACTCAAGTATGCGGCGAATTCGACGTGACATGCCTAAACATGACACTTCAGAGATCATATGCAAGTTAACAATAAATCCGACGCAAAATGTCCCAGACCCCTTTCAGAGCTTTGTTCTCGAGTATTGTATTAATTTTGCATCGGATTGTGGGCTAGGTACCCTACCAGCCTACCTGCCTACGTCTCTTGGATCTCATCTAGCCTCCAATACACGAGCTCTATCTTACAAGGTCCACTGATGCGGGAGCGCTAAGAGAGTCCCTAGAACTCGTTACCTATAATGCAAGCATCCATTCTGCATCTATCCTGCCATTGAAAGGCAGTTGTGTTACCAGCCACTTTGCATATAGTATAAGTATCCGGGGAAAGTGAGATTCTTGTCAAAAGTCGTTGAAGGTATTAAAGGAGTTGGTAAAAATTCCATGCCTATTGTTAACCTTTAAAAAACAGATACCAGGGCACGTATACCGAGCTCCAAATTGGCAAATAGCAAACTTGCTGGCGGCTAGAAAGCTACCTTATTTTGGTGTTACTTCAAATCATAAGCTATTCGTAGCTGGTTATCAAAAGATATCTATCAAATCCTTAATACTGTAGAGAGGGATATACCGCGTTAAGCGACTGCTTCTCGAAGGTACTGTTTTTCTTCGTCATATTGTCGTGGCGAACCGTCTAGCTAGAGTTACAACGGCGTCCGACATCTTACACGTGCGAATCCAAAACCATACGATATGTCACGTTGCGACCTGCGAGCTCTTTGCCCCTTACTTAGTGCCGTGGATGGCAACGATGGATTATGAATTCCACGAGTGGCAGTATTCCATCAATTACTTACTTACCTTAGATGGCGAACATTCTATACGGAATAGGTACATGTAATATCTACTCTCATTTGTAAGGTGTGCTTTTACGGAAATACCAGGTGTCGATCCCCAACTTGACATCCAGGTTAAAACGCAAGCGTACAGTTTAGGGAGAAGATGTCGACTTGTCGCCGAGCCCCCGTCCCCGCTTCGGAGGACCCTCACAGTTAATAAGACCGGAGACAAGACATAGCCGAGAAAGGAGGTTGGTAATTTCTCCGTCTGGTTCACGTCCACAGTCTTGGGTTTTTACAGCACGAGATCGTGAGCGCCCTGCTGATATTGGGTAGTAATAAACTATGTATGTATGTCGATATCCTGGAATCGTCCGTGTGTACACTCTGATGAATCCGCACCCGTGTTGGCGGGTTCGTTCGGTTGGTACCCATTAGTGATTCTCGAACAGGCGGACTTGCGTGCTAATAAGAGCTCCTGACTATTATTGGGCTGACATGCCTAAGCTTCCCGGGGCTGGCCTCTTGGCCCCCCGGCCTCGCTCATCAAACATGAGATTTGCTAGCTTTCCTGCCATTTTGTCTACAGCCTGCACTGTATGATCATCAATTATGCCTAGAGCTAAAGGCAGATAAGAGATGGCCATTACGGTTGATACCTGGATTTTTCAACCCGTCTTTTTTCGCCCTTGCCCTCCTATTCTCCCATCTCGACATAACTTAGGGTACCACTAATGCACCTCGCGTCAAGCCAGTCGTCACCGATCCCGACCTCTTGCTTTGAAACGAGACGGGCGACGGGGACGAAGCTCGGAGGCTGGGCCGTTACCCTCGACTTGGCTGGTTGGGAAGACAAAGATGGGATAGTCTAGAGCCATAGAGCCATGCAGGGTTACATCTCAACTGCAAACTACTGTATGCACGTTGAATCGCGTCACGAATTGGTTCTTGGCACAGACCGAAGTGCGGTCCGGATCCAGTTCACTTACCAAAAAGGTCGGAGTTTCCGTTATGCAATAGATGCAATAGACCCCCAAGACCCCTATTCTTTCACCGTTTCGTCCCCGGCGTTCGCGATTTATCATGATTCATGTACGGATTATATCCCGACAAGTTGCTAAAGGTTCCGGAAAGTATATTATTTTACATTGGTACCTGCATAGGTCCTGAGGAACGGGAACTTTATGCTAGTTTCGTGGGTAAGGTGCAGAATGCATCTGTATTCATCCATCATCCATTAGGTATCGTCCGTGACACCGGCCCTGCCCGAATCCCGAAAGCCACATGAAAATTTATACTCCAGTAGCTCCGGTACCTCCGGTAGCTCCATCTTCATTCAACATCATGTTTATATCATCCCATGAAATTTAAGAATTCAATCGCAGCGGCAGTTCTTTTCTTCACAAAAAAGAAAAAATATTCAACATACCTACTCGAGCTAGTCCTAAAATAGATCATCCATCTACTCCACGTCTGTGGCTGGGCGGTTGTTGGTTCTTGGGTTCTTGGAGACACGCACGCGCGCCTGAAGTAATACGTTCTTCCAGCCACTAGGTTATCATTAGAAATCTCCGCGCCGCCAAAATTGCAACCTACGTAGCGTATTCGCGGAGGAGATTTCAGCGATTTAAAAATCTCCTAATGGACCTTTTAACGCTCAACTGGCCAGTGACCTGGGCGAGGGTAAGATAGATTGGAGCTGGCAGAGCTGGGGTTCCTTTGCCGCAGGGCGAGGCGGGAAAGGGCGCAATTGCACGTTACGATTCGATAAAATGATTGGCCCGAGAGACATTTGCTACGGGGTCCCAACGGCGCTTACAAACTCCCATGGTAAACCAATTGGCCTCAAAGGCGGCCTAGCTGCCTAGGTAGTCAGCCGCGCCTGAGCTGACGAGCTATATTTTTAAGGCTTCACCAGCCATCCGAGACACTCACATTCCAACTGTCTCTCCACTGACGTCGGTGGAGCCCATTGCCGGTCAGATTGATCTGCGCATGTCAGCCATCATCTCAGTCAGGTGCTTAGATGCGTTCGGGCCCTTCTGAGTCTGACGGACTAGCGGGATGACGGGGCGGGAATGTTGCAGTGGGCAAGCTTTGACTCCGGCCAGGCGAAAAAGGGGCCAAGACAAGACCTTGCGAGCGACGTTCACGTAATGATCCAGATCTGACATCGCATTACAGGGAAGCTTCCTGGCAGCTACCGGACCCCAAGACCGGCTATCGAAGATTTTACAAATGTCGTCACAGCCGACTGGCTAGAAAATACGGTTCTCTCCATAAGCGCTTTGAGCTCAGCCATGAACACAAGCCACGAGTATCATTTGAAACTTCAGCCTCGTGATTTCTTATCTTGGTTTTCTTCGTCGACCTTGTGTACCCGAATCCCACTAAGTACCGGTATTGATTGTTCATGCGGCCCCATGACAAGAGGCTGGGTTATCATGAACGGGATGAAACACCGCTTGTCTCGATAAAATTACTCTACATGGGAACAGCAACGAGTTCGCAGGCAAAGCTTAGATTTTCGGCACCAACTCCCGACTAAGTGTAGCTCACGACGGAATTAATTAAAGTCGTTCGTTGCAAGCTGAAGCGGTTCTTGATTGCGATCTAATCGTGGCCTGTTTAGCCTATAGCAGCACGATGATCGAAGGTTGATATTAGGAATTGTCCTTGGCTGAAAATAATATCGTGACGCATCTTGCTATTTTACAGTAAGCAAGCGACTGCAGATATTGGAGACTGGTTCATAGACACCTTATTCGATACATGTAGAGTTGAAGAAGTTTCATGAACTCGCATTTTAGGAGGGTGCGGTCATCCTTCGAGGAACATGACGAAAGCCATCGTGATAATGTCTGCTGTCGTTGCATACACCACCCCCTTATCCTGAAATGAGCCAGATTCTCTCCTTTCAGGGATACGACAACCATTTGCCCTTTGTGATAACTTCTTCTGGAGGGTAAAGTCAAGCAAAGCCCATTAATTCCTGCTATAGTCACATCAGTGCTGGGGTTTCTTGCCTAAGTTAATGCTGAACATATTACGAGCCGCTAGTCCCAGACTGACTCCCGTGAACACATTCCCATATATATCGTTGGCCACTTTCACGCCTCTATGATACGGTTAGGCTGAGTCGAATTTGAACAATAAGTTTAACACTGTGTCTGTCTCACTGGAAGCTAAACAGGTGCCATTCCACAAGATGTTTCCGCAGTACAATAAACTGCCACATGTCAAGTAGGTAGGTAGGTACCTATCTTTGATACTTGGTAACTATTATATGTGACATTGAGAATCAAGTTACCTAATATGGAACCAATACACTATACTGGTACTTCATCGGTTGTATTAGAAGCAGGAACCGAAATTGTCGAAATATCTAATGGTAACAACAGTTCTAATAATATGATAACTGGTACTCTGTTACGACTTGTTTCGATACCTACCTGGGGTATATATATGAACGCAAAATGTCACTATAAGACTCGTTTCTTAATGTATATTTTGTGCTATATATTTCCCTTCTAAACACACTGTTTGGTCTTGTTATGGAATCTGCTTTCAAGTGACCGAGGGAATATACCACAGTACCTAGACCTTGTTTATAGTCTCTGTCGGACACGCGGCAGGGTTTACAAGATGCATTTATTAAACATAGTTTATTCATTACTATAACAAGAGGCTACACATATTAGTTAGGTATATGCTGCCAAAAGACTTTAATCACCGCCTATTTTGGCATGCTTGAAATATTTCATGCCGATCCACGCAACCACAACCCAGACCCAAGCCATAATACATGTCAGTATGAGCAATGCTGGGTAATAACCGATAATGGGTAATGTCGGGTCATCTTCGAGTTCCGGAGGGGCGTAGGGAGTCGTCCCAACATCCCAGGCCCAACTCCAGACGTTCAAGCAAGACCCCATGCCTATTATAAAGACGAACCAAGTCACGACTAGGACGACCCACCCCCACCATGCCGTCTCGTTGTAGTCATGGTCCTCGTGTGCCGCGGGAAGCGGACTTGCGGTCAAGCCTTGGAGAGATAGAGGCGACTTGGTGTGTTTGACCGAGCGCCGTCGCTGGAGGGAAGAGATTGGTGCGCGGTTCGGGAAGTAGGACTCGGACCCGGACGATAATGAAGCTAGTTCCGGGCGGAGCGGAGAGGGGGCGCGGACGGGTATGGAGAGGACATCCTCCTCGTCGGTGGTAGATGTATATGATATTGCAGGGCTTGTCACCAAGGGCTCGGTCTCCGGGAGTGGTGCGGAGAAAGTCGGTACGCCGTCCTTCCGAGCAAAGCCATCCATATATGGTCGTGGTGTCGGCTCTGTTATTCCCAACCCCGGGCCTTCATCCGTCGCGCCATCGAGCAATATTAAAGACTCCTCCTGCTTGGTGACTGGTATACGTTCAACTTGTGACGTGTCGATAGCAAGCGGTTTCAACTCGCGCCTCTCGCGCGCCGCGCCGCGGCCGAGAAGGGCGACCTTCCGAAGCGACCCCTTGCGCTTGCGGGTCTTCTGCTGCTGAGAGATGGCGGCGGCGAGAGCGCGGGGCGGCTTACTAGCAGGATCTTGGGGATTATCGGTATGCCGGGATTCGTTGAGGCTTGATTTGCTGTCGGAGCTGCGCAAGAAAGGGAATTTCGAGAGGATGCTGCCTCCGGAACCACTCCTCTTGCGCCCCACTATCGCTATCTCTGGCGATGATGTAGTATGCTTTTGTGCTTCAGCTGAAGCCAGAGGCATGTTCTCCATTGTAAGTGGTATATCGAGTTTCGTTGTCCTGTAGGTCGCGAAATCGTGGTGATATATTTCCCATTGTGTGTTATTGAGAAAGGGGGTGCATCGGAATTGGGAGATCAGATTTCATCGTACTTGTACATATAGGTTCAAAGGCCCCTTCCCAGGAAATGAACGAGGGTAAGGGACGTTCCCCTCTTAAGAACATCCGATCCCCTCCCGTCTGACTTTTATTAAGACGCTGGGTTGTCAGAGAGTTGAACCTCAACACCTAACAAGATTCAACCGATTTTAGTGTTGTACGTAAGGTTCTGAAGTGAAAGTTACCTGCTAATAGACGCGTGTTTAGCGGCTCGTGGTTCTATGCCCCGCGGTATCTTCCGTAATGCCCCTGAAGTCAGGTACAAGATAGCGACGTAGCGCGTTGCATTTCGTACAGGAACCTGATGATGTAGCAAATTACAGTGGTGTATTCAAAGAGGTCTAGGTACATGTACAGCGCTAAGGAACTAGTTAGTGTAAGTGCATCAACCCCCAAAGTCAATTCATGCGACGTCAAAGAACGATCCTCGGCGTTCCAATTACGAGCAAGTGGCAACTGCATTATTCCACACCGCATGCGCCGAGGCGTTTTAACTTGCCAAACCCCAATACACAATACAACTTGTTCAGCAACAGAGCTCAGACCGATGGAAACGCGATGAGGTTGCTATCGATATCGCTGCCATCGGATACTCGACCGCATCCAAGCAAGACGCAAGACTGGCAGGTTACCTGCGTCTATCACGTAGCCAGGTAGCCAGGTAGCCAGGTAGCCTGTTCTATTATTTATTCCTTCTCAATCGGGAAAAGCGCCGAATGCTTGGGGATGGCTCCCAAAGCCCATCCACCACCCATATCTGTTACTCCCACCATACAGACGCCAGACGAAGGCCACGACCACCACCATTACCATTCCGAGGACGACAATTACCCTGCATATGATAATAGCTTACTAACTCCCAGCCGCGACACCTTCTACGACCCCAATCGCCTGTCCCCTGTCGCTCCCACTTTTCAGAGTAACCTCTTACCCCCCAGCATGGCCTCCAGCTCAGGCGGCGGGCTTAATGAGAACACCTCGCCCATTGATATACCCAATCCGAACGGCGGCGCTCCGAACCCTTTCAACTTTCAGACCCAGATCATATCGACGTCCCCCGTCAAGCCGAACGTCGGCCAGCGCCGTGGCCACAAGTACAAGCACTCGAGCATCAGTGCCCAGCACCAGATATTCCAAGAGCCGCCACCTCGGCCGCCGCTCGCCCTCCCGCGCGACCTCCCCATACCGACCGTAAAGGAGGCCTGGAAGTCCATGTCCAAGGACCAGCGCCGCCGTCTGTACTGGTGCATATGCCACCTCTGCATCGCCGTGACCGTCTTCCTCACGGCCCATGGCTCCCTGGCCATGACCGCGCTCTCGCACCTCGTCTTCTTCGACGTCGGGTCGGCGCTTATCTGCGTCGCCGTCGAGGTCCTGGGCAACTTCGAGGTGTGGAAGCGGAGCAGCATCCGACACCCGTTCGGTCTGGAACGCGCCGAAGTCCTGGCCGGGTTCGCCCTGAGCATCTTTCTTATATTCGGCGGGTTCGATCTGGTCAGCCATAACCTGAAGCACGTCCTCGAGGGGAAGGGCGGCCACGCCGCGCACCACCCGGACCCGCATGAGGGGGGAGAGCTCAGGGTCCAGCCGGGCGGCCTGGACACGGCGAGTCTGGCTGCGATTCTCGCGACGCTCGTGAGCGCGTACGGCTTGAGGAATCACGCTCGAATCAGTAAGGTCATGCGCGTGAGCTATCTGGCCAGCCTGCCCAGCGTCCTCTCCAACCCCTTCCACTTCCTGACGCTATCCACGTCGGCCCTCATGGTCCTGCTCCCGCTCCTGTCGATCCCGATCCACGGCCTGCTCGATGGCGCCATCTGCGGGCTGGTAGCGGTGGCCATGTTTGCGCTGGGCCTCCGGCTCGCGGTGGCCCAGGGCCTGATGCTGCTCATGAGCTACGGTGGGCGCGCGGGGACGAGCAGGAACAAGGACGTCGGCGTCGCCGACGTGGTACGCGAGATCGAGGCCGAGCCCAGCGTCGAGAAGGTCGACGAGGCCCAGTTCTGGCAGGTTCATTACGGGCTCTGCATGGCCAATCTCAAGCTCTCCGTGGCCAGGGGCTGCGACGACGCCACCCTAAGCAAGCTCCGCACGAGGATATCGAATCTCATCCAGAACCGCCTCGGAGAGGGCTACGGGAAGGGCGGCAGCCTACGGTGGGAGGTCAGCTTGCAGATGGCCACGGCTGGGCGGTTTTAGTATCGGGTCTTTTACACACATGTCGTACCTCTGTCGTACCAGTGCGTCGTCACGGTGGGTGTACATTATAGGAGCGAGTCCTTGGTAATGTTGGTACTCCTGTTAAAAACCACTCTAGATTAGACACAGCCAGGCGTAATAAGGTGGGCAAAACAAACAAAAAGGGCGAGTATAGTAGTTAATCTTCGTGTATATCCTTTGGGCGGCCAGGCTTCTTGTACATATTACTCCATGTCATATTAAAAGGAGGTTTTTTAAAAAAAAAAAAAAAAAAAAAAAAAAAGGAAAACGGAGGCAATATTCACCTACATCTCCGGTCTGAATATATGTAAATTGAGATTGTACCAGGTAGAAGGTGTATACTATACGCGTCTTGCGTAGAGGCCTGGATATTGGGAAAGATAAAATAAGGGCGGTAGACATGTGTATGTCTTACAAGGCATATCGAGCTCGACCAGAGTCATAGCCCGCATCTCGAAAGTCTAGGCAAAGGTAACCTAACCAACCCCCTTTATATCTCCCACAGCTCATATACTCGCCCATTTGTCTACCAACTAAGTACAAGCTACCTACTTTAGGAAGCTATGTGAAAAGGAGACAGTAAGTATATAGCAGTTCTCTCTGCGGCCGCCCTAACAACGGTAGCGAAAGGGGAAGAGATGGAAGCTCGTCAACCTTGCTGGTCAACTCGCTTAACAGGAGGCAGGACATGCTTGGTTGGATTCTAATATTAACCCCGTCTAGAGGAGCTATAACTAAATACAACAACAAAACAAATACGCTATCGTAAAGAGCAGCCTATACAATAAGACCAGAGAAAAAACTAGCCATAATTAAAAAAACCCGTTCCCAACATGATGGCTGCGCTGTATGTTCAACAGGACGAGACGCTCTCCGACGTTTTCCGATACGAGTCTACCCCGGTATACTCCGCAAAACCCTCAGCAAGAACGACTCGGGGACGTTGTTTTCCCGGATGTCCTTGACCTGCTCGTGCAGGTCGGCCCACCTCGTCCAGAGGTCGTCGTACTGCCGCATCAAGGACTGCTCCTGCTCGTCGCGGTACCGGAGGGCCACCTCGTTCAGCGAGATGTAGCCCTCGTGCTGCCGCTTGAACCGGCGGATCCCCTCGAGCAACGCGTCGTACCCTTCTCTCACCGCCCGAGCCAGCCCGATCCTGGCCAGCACCGTGGTATCGGGCGGGTGCTTGTCCAGCAGGGCGAGCTCCCTCTCTACGCCCAGGAGATACTCTCTCGTCGGCTCGGTGAGGTTGGCGTCTATGAAGGACGCCAGGAGGGTTTTCGTCATCCCGTAGCTGTGTCCGTTTTCGTACTCGCGGCGGGCGAGGAGGAATCGGTGCAGCTTGGGACGCGCCACGCGCATGGTGTGGGGCAGTTCAGTCATTTCCAGTGGGATCTGCTCGACGGACTGCTGCTGGCGTATCGCGTCCTACACTTGTATGCCGTATTCCTGCAGCACCTGGAGCTGCTGAGGCTGCTGCCGAGTCCGCGAGAAGTTTTGGTGGGGGCGGACGACGGCATCGCTCATCGGCTGAGAATGCGAACGGGAATCCGCCGGGCTGGGTGGGTGGTTAAAAGCTATGCCGTCTTCGTTGTCTCCAAAGGACGAATCCGTTAGACTCAGCTCTATCTCGAGCTGCGACACTACGCTTCCCTCGCCCTCTCCAGCCGGCGACAGTTGCTGTTCTGCGTGAACCATGTCGTGCCGTATGTTGAAGTCTGCGATGTCCACGGATTGTACGTCGCGCGTTTCGCCGTCTTCGGACGCCACCGACTCCATATGGGGAAATACGCTTGACGTATCCCACTTCGGACACGGCACGCCGAGTTCCAAGGGGTCGATCTCCACGCCGGGTCTCAAGATGTGCCTCGAGATCTTGTGCGAGCACAAATAGAGAAGCGAGCGTCGGCAGAGGGGACATCTTCTCTGGCTCTCGTAGAAATTTCTCTCCTCGCCGCGGTCGTCGTGAGGTTTATATATCCAGAGGCGTAGGCATGGAGCATGGAACTGATGCTTGCAAGGGAGAGTTGTGAGATGGGAAATAGGGCAAGTCTCCAAGCATATGGCACATTGATGCTCTTCTTCTGGTGTCGGGGGTCGAGAGTGCTTCAGGTGTTGATTATTGAGGCGTCGTAGGGCGTCATAGGTCAATGGCTCGGACGGACATCCCTCTGCTTTGTCGGCCATTTTCTCTTTGGCGAGTCAGTATATAATATATTAAATGTAACGATTGACCTTCAAACGATAGTATGAATATGCCTACCTCATAAGCAACGACAGAAGAGGTATGATAAGGAATTATCGTAAGCCTTGGTTAGGTAGGCAAGATGAGATGATGCTAATTCCCTGGCTACTAGAAGTTGCGAACGACGTATCGATTGATAGTCAGGAGCGCACCGTTCTGCCTGCCTCCCAGCTTGCCCGACCCTGTGAACTTACCTTGGACATATCTCGTTCTGTCTACAACTCATATGCATGCAGATACTTCCTGCATTTCTCTTGACCTACCTACATACAATGTAGGTAGGTGTAGAGGTTAGCAGCCAGAGTCCAAGGTCGAACTTCGAAGCCGAATATATTTACAAGTCATTATTACCGTGGATGAACATCCTGTGTCCCGATGAACGTCTAGTTTTGACGGATTTATGGCTGTTTAAGCCTGGCCTCGACTTGAAGAAGCAGACTCTCACCGAAACTGTCGAGATAGACTGCGGCAACATTTATGATCGTAATCCGCACAAGTCCATTTCGCAGCCCAAGCGACCGCCGCTATGTTGCTCGTATAGGATCTCCGGAAAGCGTCATGTCTAGTTCAGAAATGAGGGTGAGTAAGCTCAACCCGCGGGAAAGGATTTGTCGTTCGCATTCTATACGGAAGTGCCTTGTCTAGCACGCTTCTTCTCTATGAATATGGTCATTAAGGGCATTGTAGAACCGTATAGATCTACGTTAAGATGAGAAAGGGGAAAATACCGCGTCGAGCAAAAAACGCCTCGTCACGCGTGGCTCAATCACGGGTTGTCGTACGTTGATGATGGGTTGCCTCCAGCTCCCCAACTTTAACTCGGCCGGACACGGGGAATGGTATCATCCATCTTCTATATCACCGTAAATGCACCTGTTCGCTTATATGCGGTGTTTCTCGATAATCCCTCTCCCATCCGCCCCGTAGCTAGACGCCTCTGGGTGTTTCACCTATAAAAGCTGAAAAGACGACAGGTCGGTAAACTGCGAGGTAAAGATACCGACGTTGCCGAGTTTGGGCCCTGGTTGTGTGTCCGTTCATGATTACAACAGGCAACATGTAATAAGGAGACACTAGCCGTCAAAGTGCTGCTCGGCGACGCGGAGTAAGGTACGTGGACCGACGGGTTACGAAGTCTGGCGAACTATGTTAGGTACCTATAGACCTAAGTAGTACCTGCAGATGTATGTATACCGCGCTACTGTTCGAGTCACCGCTAGTTATTCAGGGAGGAGGCAGATTGCATTCGACCACCCCATAAACGATGAGACTTGGGGGGTATCTGTGGCACTTGAGGTCCGAGGATGATATGGGTGATGGTGATATTGGAATTGATTGATTAGAGTCGCACATAAGTTAGCCCCGACCTACATGTACATTAGGATCCGTCCGTGATATGACTGGAGTGAGTAAGGGGGATCTTTTGGTTTGTGGCATTCCATAATATCAATATTGGTTTCACCGGAGAGGGGGCGCAAGCAAGGTGGCGCCGGGCCGTGGAGTTGGAAAGAAAAGAAAAGTGGCTTGTGGCTCACGTAGGGTACCTATGTAGATAAGCGATCCGAGCACTGGTGACGGCATTTCATGCAGGAAGGAACTTATCACATTTAGCTAACCCTCACAGCCCAAGTTTGGAGGGTTTGGAGGTGTGGATTTGCGCCCTACATACAGCGACATACCTACCCCTACAGCTACATACAGCTACATCGAGCTAGCCGGAACGTGGCACGACATCGACAATAGGAACGAACCATGAAGAAACTCGTTTGTGTCGGGGCTTGCTATCTCGATACCATCCTCGAGTAAGTCTCCCCCCTTGTTGCACAATAAGCATGACCTGACTCAGATCCCCATCTCACGCAACTATCTATGTAGCGTGCCTCATTATCCGGACGAGGATTCGAAATTACGTGCCACCAATCTACACGTCCGTCGCGGTGGCAATTGTCCCAACACGCTCGAGGTGCTCCAGCAGCTCCTGAAGGAGCGAGGGGGCCACCATGTTAAACCTTACCTCATGTCATGTTTGCCTTGCGCCGACGCACCTGCGACCGCGACCGTAGTGGGCTCCTTCGGGCACGAAAGCGTCGTAGATTTCACGAGATGCATCTACCGTGCCGATCACACGGAACCGGCACGTAGCTACATCATGCGTAGCGACGCCACCGGGAGTCGCACCAGTGTCAACTACAACAGCCTACCTGAGATGACGATCGACGAGTTCGTCGCTGCCGCCAACGAGGTCGGCGACGATGCCTGGTTCCACTTTGAGGTACGGCAGCCCACGCGGGATATAACGTAGCCGGCTGGCAAAAACTGCGGAGACGCTTGTGAATCTAGACTCACCCCAAGACACTCGCACTAGGGACGGATTCCTGACACGACGTTGCAATGCATTCGGTATCTGAGGCAGTCGTTCCCCAAGACAAGAGTAAGCGTCGAAGTCGAAAAACCGGGCCGAAGTGGACTGGAGGATCTGGCGGCTGAAGCGGACGTCGTCTTCTATTCGCGGAGCTGGGCTGAGGTGAGTCACTCCCTCGTTTCATTACCCTTCATGTGAAAGCGGGAAAGGAAAGGAAAAAGCAAAATAGAGATGGACGGCAACGGTAGAGATGAGTTGACACGAGCCGGTCCCCCAGAGTAAGCGGTACCAGAATGCCCAGCAGTGCCTGAAGGCCCAATCGGGCGTCGCCCATCGAGCGTGAGTTGCATTTCGGAAACCTGGTCGCTCAAAAAGCGCTGCAAGCATACACATGGCGGCGCTGAGATAATATGGTTGCAGGTCGCTTCTCTGTTGTACGTGGGGTTCGGACGGTGCATCGTGTCTATCACTACCCAGCGAGAAGGCCGTGTCTCGTCCGGCAACCTTGCCAGGACAAACCATTTCCGTAGTGGAGTATGTTAAAAAAAATCCATATAGACCGGCCGAAAAGCCTCTGGAAACCGCTTGCGCTTGCATGAGCATGAGGGCCCCCCTCCCCGGTTTTTGCTAAGGAAAAAGCGTCATCGAGAAGATCTAAGACGGTAGACTAACGGATATCCCTGCGTTAGCACCGTGGGAGCAGGTGACACCTTCATTGCCGGGATGCTGTTCGGGCTGCTGTGCCACCACGAAGACTGGGACATGGAGACGAAAGTCCAGTTTGCTGTGCAGCTTGCTACGCGCAAGGTGCAACAGGACGGATTCGACGGCGTTGGGGCCGGCGTGATGTGAGGAATGCCCTTCTCAAGTGGCGTCTCAATGAAACGGGAAAACCTGGACGATCGGTTACGGGTTATGAGATGTGACCTAGCGAGCTGTTGGTCGTGTGACAGGTGACCTTTTTATTTTTTCCCCCTTCCTTCTACTCCTCTTCCCAGCCCTGCCGAGACACGAGGGTTGATTAAACTTGGGGCGCCTATCCTAGGAATGGTCTGCCGAAGAGGCGAATATAGGGTTTTAAGAGGTTTGCCGACTATTGACCGAAGGAGAAAGAAGAAAACATGCCAGATTGTTGTATAGTTCGCATAGTTTCGGACGCAAAAGCAAGAAAGCGACCATTAAAAGGACTTGCATGGATCGATGACTCGTAATGGACATATCCCGGGGTGGGTTAACCCCTCCACTCATTGGTTAGTAGAAGGATTTCGAAGCGGTGTTATTAGTACAACAGGAAGGCCGCGTTTCCTGTATGTTAGGCGTGGAGATGGAGATGGGGATGGGGGGGGGAGGGGAGACAAGAAGGGGAAGGGGGAAGGTGAAAAGACCGGCCGAGACTGGATCATTTCTGCAATCCCCTCGAATTAAATGCTAGAAGCTAGTAAGTTCTAGGGTCGATGGCGAGGATGGCCGTCCTAATGGTCCTAATGGTTCTAATGGGTTGTCCCGAGGATGTAATGTGTAATGTCAATGAGCGGTGAAACTGTGGATCGATGGATCAAATCCACCATATATTTATCTACCTACCTAAGGTTAGGTACTGTATGTATGTATTTTCGAAAGGTTGTCTGGTGTCCCGTCGCAATATCTCAGATAAGGGGGTTAGATAAGGGGAAGAGGGGGGCGGGGCTGGGACGGCAGGACGGATAATAGCACGTTACAGCGCTGTAAGTATCTCCTGTCTTACCTGTCTTACATGTCTTGCCCCGTATCGGACAGGCCATGGCTCATGGCCCATGGCTTGAACACCTACCTTAGGTACCTCATAAGCACCCAAGCACCCAAGCACCCAAGCACAGCTCGGTAGCATCATTTACGTATCTGGGTTATTTATCGATACGACACGATGCCTACCAGGTACCATGTATCATATTATGCTATCGTGTTTCTGTCCAAGTGCTGTAACTCGTAAGCGTGAGGTGGTATTTGTCGCATCGCCATCCCACCAAGCCCTCCGGTTATCCATGCGAGCGAGGTCCCCTTGTGAGCACCCGGAGCCGCTTTCCTGTACCCCGTAGGTCTGGATCGCCGCGAATCGCTCTCCATCTGTGGGAAGGCGTCAGTGATCGCACGACGAGTCGTATCGGGAAACTCTTTTTGACGTAGGAGTGGGATTTGGCGCACGAAAGCTGACACGAGCGATACTGTCGGTCCACGGCACACGGGCCACCAAGTCCCACGACACATACCTACTCACACCTCCCTTTCGATGAACCCCTATTTTTCGAAGAAAGTAAGAATAAGAACCTAGTACCCGCCCACGGTCCTATTCTGGAGTTACATATTGTATATTCTACGGATGTTGAAGAGCCGCGTCGATACGAATAGGTCTAAGAGGCGTCAACTTTGGGGGCTTGTTTGGGGGATAGTTTATCGTCGGGTCTGAGCGGCCTAGATTACTGTGGTTCGAGGTTTATACCGAATATTCTCCTCCGAACGAATAACCTCGTTGATATCTCATACCAACTCGCCCCTCCACGTACACTCATGCATCTAAGACGCCTTAGTTTACGAGTACCATTTTACCTGGGCAGGCAGGTAGCTTGATTAAGTATAGGCAAAGCTCCGGAGGGCAGTTGGCCGCTACGGGCATTGGTTAGCTTGTTCTCGTTTCATCTGGGCTGGCTGTTCTGGCCATGGTGGATGATTTAGACGCTGATAGTTATGACGCAACTATCTGTATATTTCCGTATGTACTATCGGGCTACGAAACCACATACACGTTATTTGTATTCGTGTACAACCGTAAGTGTGCCGAATGGTAGGTAATTCTTGCGCTGCTCAATGATGTGCCACCGAGACGACGATCAATCACTCTGAAAGGATCAGTCCTGGCGGCAAGTTGTCTAAGCTGCTACTGTAGAAGGCTCGGGCATCTCGGTTAGCATCGATAGTGTTTCCCAACGAAGAGTACATATGTAGTTATAGTCCCTACTAATCCCATCGGGCGATTGGCAAGTTCAAACTAGAAGCTAGCGTCTCTTACACATTGCTCGAATCAAGGTGCACGGTGGATGATGATCTTGCAACGGCCCTTGCCGATTCGAGATCCCACTGCCTCCTGGCGTATCAATTTCACGATGGATGCGACACCAGTAGATGTGGATGATGTGTTCGGAGGTACGGCAAGGCAAGGCAAGGCAAGGCAAGTAAAAGATTCCTTCGTCCACGTACATGTAGGTTTTGAGATTGCCCGTTTACGCGAGGATTAGATTACCCCTACTTTACCACATGCTGATGCTGACGGCGCTGGGAGGCCTGCGAGGCCCAGAAGAAACACATCTTCAATGCCTGATTCCCAACATTAGAAGTCCGCCGTCCTTGGGTAGGGAGATAAAGCTTGCTGACCGGACTTGGACCCCCGATCCTTTCCGGAACGACTCCTGCTAAGGGGATATGCAAGATACACGAATGTGACAGGCGAAACTTTGTCTCGTTGGTCTTGGAACCACGGCAAACGTGCCTTATTCAGGTCAGATATTACGATCTCTCGACGCAATTGTAAGCGTACGAGCGTACGAGCCTACTAGCCTACTGCAATGGCGGCTCAATGTTGCAGGACTACGTCGTAAGGGTGGGTTTTAGTTATTGCCCCAAGGCTCAGCTGTGGCTCAGGGGGGTAGGGGGGCCGAGGATACGTAAGTACTGCAAGTAATGTAATGCGAAGCCAACATCAACGCCAATCACCATACGATGCCAATAGCTGGCCCGACTAGGTTAAAAGGTAAAGACTGGCTGACTGGCTAAGGCCTGGGCTAATATCTACTTAACCTCGGAAGGTTTGTACCTGCCTCCTTTTTGACGGAGACCAATAGTCTTGATTTACGAGTTATCTCAAGGTTGAATCCATTCAAAGTCCATCGTGGATAGTGCATAGCGCCGGCAAAGCTTCGAAATGTCTCGTGCGTCCTGTCATTTCGGCCATACCATCAACGTACATACAGTATGTAGTACACCTGGACCCAAGGCTCCCGTTAATGCGCCTAATTAGCTCTGCAAGGTATGGAAACGAGGCAGCGATCCCTGTGGCCTCGCAAGTCTGGGAGCAAAAGGGAAGTTGATAGTAGACTTTAGCGCCTAGGATCGGAACCTCGTCGCCAACGGAACATGGCTGAACCCGTCTTAGGTGCTTATACCATGGTACCCTGTATGTATGTCTGAATTTACATGTGTACCATTTAGTAAGGATCCTCTTCGTGATGCTCTTCGTAGGGATGCAACCAATGTGTCGAGCTGTTTTATGGGCGAGTAGACGTTTACGGCTTTCCCATGCTACATACCTAGCAATCACGGACGATCTCTGCGGCGCCCTGTCATATGGATGCATGTACTTAATGTATTGCCCACCCCACAATGAAAGATGGGCAAGTTACAGCAGGGATTTATTGATTGATAACCTTGTGAGATCCAACGTTGGAATCAAGTGGTCGGCCAAGTTCCAGCCTGGCAGGGCTCGGATCGAGTTTTAGTCGTGAACTACTGCAAAATAGGGAAATGGAAATCTTCCAGAGAATTTCCCCGAACCCACCCCCTGGCGTTGTTTCGACAAGAATCCGGAATCCCTTGCCCAAATCCCATCTCGTAAATTGGCCATCCGATCGTCTGAGCGCATCTGCGTGCGCAACATGCGTGGCTGGTACACTTAGTCGTACAAGACAGTTTGATATTGCCGCCCGCAAGCCATTTTGGATAATATTCGCGTTGTTTTACTGTCATTGTCATGCATGGTGTAGTGTAGGTCGTAATCATCTGACCTATATCGTAGGCGTGGCACGCGGATCAGCACAAAGCATATATGTGGTATGTAGTGGGACGGGGGTGAAAGGATAGGCACTGGCATCGACCGTCTTATTAAACCGTTGGTGGTGACGACGATGACGATGGAGTTGGGACCTTCAAAAGTGTAAATGCATACTATGTAGACACTATACTAGCAGACTAGGTACCTCCTATGCATGTATTGTACATACATAAACGTACACTACCTACTGCACAACCTTGAATCGTGGGTGACGCCTCTTGGACCCTGGGCCCCTGATCGCAGCCGCGCCACATAATAACTGTGAGAAACTGGATTAGCGCCGTCCCTGGTCGAACCCAGCCAGCTGACCAGTGACAGCAGGGGGGCGGCACGAGGGAACGGGTTCGAGGCTTCGAGCCGAGCGTTGCTTGCAATCTGGACAGCACAGATCGTCTCATGGGCTTACCTTTGGCGGTTTGGACCATACAGTTGGCAACGTACTATGGGAGCGAAGCTATGTATGTATGTAACCACGCTCCAATAAGTGGGCGAGGTGGAGTCCCCGTCGAGACCCTGACTGCCGGACCTGCGGCCTGACGGTGTTTCCATCTGGTACTCGGACGAAAAAAAAAATAGTTGGCTAGCTGCGTCGAATTCCCACTATATAAATGTATGAATGTGGTGTACGTAGTATCGAATATCGACCCATCGGCTGAGTCCATCTATTCTCTCTGGCTTATATAATCTTGTTTGCTTAGTGCTCACCAACACAAGGAGCTCGGAGTCGCTTCGGTGTCTCAGGGAGATCGTGATACTTGCTGTCTTGCCCTTTTAAGAAGATGATGATATCTATTCTACCTATATGGTGTGTGTAGGTGCAGGTCTAGGTCCCTGTTTTTAGGGAAATACCCGACGATTTTTCTACCACCAACCTTTTCGAATCTTTGTGTGACAGTCTTTTATTAGCTCCCCGGGCTCGACATGCATAAGGCCACATATGGGTCTGGTTTCACCGAGGCTCTTTTGACCTTGGCCCGTTATTAAGTAGGTAACCTGCGACCCAGGATGCAGAACCTTTTTCGATCCCGCCACGAAACAGTGGTCCGCAGGTAAGCTATGGGCTATGGGCTATGGGCCATGGGCCATGGGCTCGCCGAGACGGACGACTGGCCGGCTGGAGTTGGCTGGAGTTGACGGAGCGGGCTATTGGGTGGAGCTGCAAGAATAAGCAAGAATCGCGATCTCTGACTCGCAGGCTGCCTGCATTAACTTTTCGACCAGTGTCATCCATGCCCACGACGTCGGACGGATATCCTTTTCAATAGGAATAGTCTTGCAGTCTTGCAGTCTTGCAGTCTTGCTGACCGAGGGATATGTGAGATGAATTATCATAGTCCCACTGTCTCGAAGCCCGTGCTCTCCTACTCGTCTATTCGTCTGCCCGCCTGCCCGTCCGCCCCAAGCCACTGATCACACATGCTTGTACGACCCCTTATTATTGTATTGGATGATGCCTCAAAATCCTGGGAAGGGAGAAGTATTGGTTGATCACAACCCATACTCATGAATCGTAGGTTGAACAAACATCAGCAGCAATCCCAATCCCGGATTGAAATCCCTGAGAGGCATTTGATTGGCCGACAAATTGCGTTGTATAACTGGTAGCAAGCCGGCAGACGCTCCGTTCACGAAATGAAATTGGGCAGCTTGTTCAAGACCGGGATCTAACCACGGGGCCTTGAGCTAACGTTGACGGCTCCAGGCATGGAGGGTTTCATTCTGCGCGCTGCATATGGTAGCGTAGCGCAGATACACTTTTCGGACAAGAGGCTAATAAGGACCATGGGATGTGTTGATCGGTGGCTGAGTACCTTATGTAGTAATTCAACACGACCGGCCAGGACATGTCGTACCCCCATTACAACCCTAATAAAAATCGGGTACACTTGGAGCGTGATGTGTGATGTGCGATGTGCGATTATTCATGATGCCTCAAATTTGACCGACACTATCCCATTTGTACCGGTAAGGGTAAGGATCTTTTTACCGACCAGAGCAAATCCGACGCAGCCCGCCACGGCTGTTGTGTGCGTCGGGTACGAGTTATGTACCGCAAATGCCTCTACTCTCAAGGTCACGTACGAATCACGGTCACATATGAGTAGGCGCAGGTGCAGATGCATGATGGTTCGAATGCCTCATTGCCCTTGCGACTGGAACGCCCAGACACATATGAGCCCTGTGATCTGCATTTTTGCTGTTATTTTCCACGAAGGACTGCACCTAGACCTAAAACCTATAAAAAGCGCGGGCGGAGTGAGCGGATTATGGACACGATGTAGGTTTAGTTTTTGTCTGGCAAGTGCCAACCATTGCATAGTAGCTTAGATTACCCATAATGTTGAGGGATGGGGATGGTATGGATATGGGTAAAACGGCTTTGATGTAGGTAGTAGTATGAAACCTGATGCAACCGATCATGTAGTTGGTAGACCGAAAAAGCGAGAGTGAGATCCGAGAAACTTACTGGCTGAGGATGCTGGAAGGTGCCTAATTTAAAAATAAGGCCAGACCTGTTGCATTGCAATGAGTAAACCACAAACCAAACAAAACCAGGCCGTGACGATGAGTAGCGCCGGAGTAGCTTGTTACCGCCGACTCTGTTATGTAGAAACGTAAAAGTACATTGGACCATACCCTTCAATGTTATGTATACAGCGTCAAACTAAGGTGGGACGAAACGACGCATTGAAGGAGGCGCCCCAATGTACGTGTCCATCCATTCCGCTACGAAGGCTCAATAATACTCCTTTACAGGGGACCGTTCGGGGTCTTAGAGAGGAGCTGCTAAAGAAGGCAAGGAACATACGCAGGTCACCGGGAATGTATCCTACTGCGCACAGCTGCCCAGGTTTTACGTCTGATATTAATGTACCTATGTATGTAGACCCCAAGAACTACCTAAGACCCAAGACCCAAGACCCAAGACCCTTGTCTGCAAAGGAGACAAGACAGCTTTGATTCAGATCCAATCACCGTTCCGAAGATACTACTACCTATGTAGTCTTGGGGTGGGTTCGAAATCCAAACCATCACAGGTACGATCTCGGCCAAGTTTATATCATGCTAACTTCGCCTACGAGTACGAAGTAGGTAACACATTGCTACTAGCCTACATAGTACATGGATCCCTTTCTTTACCTCCTAGTGCATAGTACATACATAGTGGTACGCGTGCTGCCTACTTCCAGGCGAACAATCCGAATTGCGAAGCGCGAGCCCTTGCTAAAAGTCTAGATGTCTCCTTTCAAACAGACTTACGATAGTACACGTATGCGTTCCCTTTACGTAGCACTTAGAGGCCCTTGCCCTTCAGCTAGCAGCATGACTTATGTACAACCGCCGGCTTTCCGCTAGCATCCATGATATTTCGAGATATTTATGATTCGGTGGCTTATGAGGTAAAATATATATACATATGAAAAAAAGGAGCAATCTAACAAGGCCGGCTTTTCACATCTCTTGGTAAAAAGAAATAATAACAAAAAATAAAAAAGGACTAGCTTTAACGTGGCACATTGCAGCATGTATTGTCCGTTAGGTCAATTGCGAAAGCGTGCCAACGTGCAAACATGAGTTCACCCTCCATGCACTCCCCACACATTCCGCCAAATCTCACCCCCTATTCCCATCCCGTCCTAAAGAAAGCGTCTCGTGTCTTGGCGCCGTGCCCCATCTTTTATCGGCCTGGGGAGCCTGAAGCCTGGGCTGCTTTGCGGCCCATGCCTGTGGACCGTTTACCTATCATAGTACATCCCATTTATACGATCCATGGGTGGGCCAGGCTAATATGTAGCCATAAGCTAATAGCAATAAAGCGGTTACCGAGTACGTACCTCCTTAGGTACGGTAGCACCGTCAAGTGTGATAATCCAAATCCCCAAATCCCCTCGGGTTTGACTAGTATCAGTAGGTTATCAGGTCGGCTGTTCGAGCTGTTTTACATGGTACCTAGTAACCTCTTCTCGCCTCTGTCGGCAGCAACCCTCTCTCTGCAAGGATCTATATAAAACGGTCCGGTACGTGTACGTAGTAGCTATTATAAGGCCAGTCATATTAACGCTGTCCAGGGTTACCTTACCGATGGAACCGCCTTGGATTCGAAGAAGCATCTGCTGGATCTTACCGGAAGGGTTAGCTTACATACATGTATGTACAGTAGTTTCGATATAGGTACATGTATACTTGGTACGCACTTACATGGTACTGTAGCGTTTTATTCCTGGCAACGACCAGGGTCCTGTCGCCTCGTAGCAGAAAGCGATTAATTGAACTGACACACGCACCCCCCTTTTGCCTCCGCCCAACCACGCCCCCCTCCACGACCACAGACCACTAATAAGCATACCTAGTAGCAACGGTCGTCACTTGTTGCCGACGCTAGGCTAAGCACACATCCTTTCCCTATTTCGACGCACCCTTCCGTTGCTCACGTTCTTCAAGTTCGCAAGCCTTCTCCTATCCACACACCCACTTACCCACCTTCGTTTACGCCGCAGAACATGGTACGGAAATGGCAAGGCGATGGGGGCCAAGGATTACTGCTTCAGGCGTTTAGTGGCTTTGTCCCTTTAGACGTCGTTCACGGTCGAAACCCTTCCTTTGACCGCCCACCTACTTGGAATATACCTTGCAACAGGCCATAGGAAAGTCAAAGACTGCAACCTAGTCTAATCCACTACGCCAACGCTTGCCATCACCGTCCGCCCGTCCCCGGTTATCAACACAATGAAGGATCCCTTTTTAGACCGACCAAGATCCCTGCCGGAACCATATGACGCAGCAAGGAAAAAATAAAACAACTAGGCGGGAACTGTCATACAGGTGAAGCAGACACGCGCAGACACGCACTTTACATGCATACACATGCCAAACCGGACCATGTCTCTAAGGTAGGTATTGTTTCTCGGCCCTATCGCCCCAATATAACCATCCCGTATGCCATCTCACATAGCAACTATCCCCACGTTTTTAGTTTGATTTATCCTTTTTTTTATTTTTTAAATAAACCCTTTGCTTTCTCATCATGCTACATTCTTAGACTGAGTAGTTGATCTTTGAGTGAATCCTCATATTTACCTGGCCTCCCACCTCCCAAGGCCTCTCTCTCATCTCTCTTGACTCGTCGTGAACTTCTCATATACCGCACAAGCCTTACTATACCACAACACCCTCTCACTATGATGCACTCGCACTTGGGGGCCACTATGGCCCATATGCCGCCTCAGAATTATCCATCAGAACCAACCTTCGATGAACTCTCACGACAGTTCGCTCTGTCCGACTCGATGCGGAGGATACCTCGTGGTTCGACTGGACAACGGACGTCAGGCACTATGCGTATTGTCAAGCCGAGCAGTGCTAGTAATAGCCCGCAAGCCATGATGGCACGCCGGAGGACCATGATGAACGACACTATTGCTCGGCGGCGCCAGCAAGCTTTTGACCAGGCTGTCTTACAACAGATGCAAGACTACACCTCTTACTCGGCCCCAGAAGATGCTACCAAGAGGAATGCGCGCCCGGTTAGCTGGCATCCGACTTCTCACCTCCAGCAACCCCATATGCATATCCCTATGCCGCAACCTGACTTCTCACAATATGTCGTCCCTGCCCCGATGCAGTATCAGACGGACATATTTTCTGGATATCAGAATCTCCCTCCAACTCCTGCGGTATATTCCGGGCACACATCACCTGTGGCGAATATGTCGCCACTGTGCCTGCCATTTTCGGATTGTTCCCAACCACATGCGGCGCCATCATACATAGCACAAGACACGTGGAATCATACGCCACAATTCGTCACTGATACTTTCACGACGAGTGGGGGTTCTGGGGAATTGGAGCCATTCCCGTCGTTTGAGGACCAGGCTCCTCTCAACTGGGACAGTCTTGCTATGCAAGGATACAACAACTGCACAACGCCACCGACGCCGGACGAATTCCAGCCCGCTCAGCAACCGCAGGCAATGGTACATCCCGAGGAATCCATACCATATCAGCCGCTTGAAGAGCCGGAGGAGGAAGGAGAGATATTCGAAGCCTTGGGCTTGTATGATACACCAAAGACGGACATGGATCCTGAACTAGACAACTACCGAACTACCACCTCGCAATTATTGGGGTCGACCTACAGGGGGAAAGGATGGAAATTGGAGGAAGCTTGGGAACCGCCTGCATCGGACGACGAAGACGGTGAAGGAGATGAAGAAGACGAGGACGAGAAGACCGGGACAACGCAGTCAACCACGGCCCAAGAGAATTGGATATGAGTCTGCTATCTTCCAGGATGGTGTGGACTATCCATGTAGAGAAAGTTACTTGGACCCATTGAAGACGCCCTGTACCTGAAAGAGAATACTACGCTCTGCATGTAGAAAGCTATTAGACACAATGACTGGATGGAGGCTATATTCACTAGGCTTTCATCCACTGAAAAAAAAAAATCAAGAAACTTGACTTAGGAATTCTAAGACTCTGTCTGATACTCTGTCTGCAAACACAAAGCCGTCCACATGTGCAAATGTATTCCATTGTGATTCTACCGATACATAGCTTATAGCTTACTGAGCACTCGCTTTTGCCACACATAGTCTGATATTGATGCTACCTACCTCTGTACATTTCTGAATTCATCACGATAGGTATCAAATTCAGGTATCTATGTACCTTTCCGTAAGAGATCTAAGTTGGGTAGCTGGAGGCTAGGGCCGGGCTCTGATAGGCCTGGCCGATCTAGTTTGTTCGATATGCAGGGGCTCTCAAGCTCGGACCAGCAGGCTAAGCAGGGGTCCCCAATTTTTCTATTTGGGGCTCTGCGTCAAAACCGTCAAAACCGACAGAGCACATGCAGAGGTGCAGATGTACAAAGCTACGTATCTGCACACTAGCGACTAGCGCGTTACCCACGCCCTGGCCCGAGACGTCCCTGTGGGCATTCTTTCCCCACCTTCGTCCACATCTTCCACAGAGCAATCCCGGCAGCTCCCCAACTTAGAAAGATCCATCGGTGGGGCTAAGCGGAGCTTGTGGATATCACCCTGCAGCTACATGCTTGCGTCACATGTCACCACATGTCACCATCAAGAATGCACGTTGGGAAAATTATGTGGACTTTTTTATTTTTTTTATGTGATGGATTTTAATGGGATGGTATGGGCTCGGATCTCGAAATGGACCTCAAACTACCTAATGAGCACACTTATAGCGCAATCACCATTCATCACGAGATACAACTCCGGGGTTTACCGTTACCGTATACTAGTCAACCGTCATCCCAAATCATAGAACCTAATATAAATCGTCTTTGTCGTCCGTATGTTTGTGCAAGGATGCAGTGACCAGGAACGTTTACATTGACCAAGCATTTGCTGAATGAGGAGTTCCTCCCATGAGTCCTCAACCTGGAGAAACACAATGCTAACTATGCTAGATAACAAGCTTCTCGCACGAGATGCTATAGGTATATTTGCAATGCACATCTCAGTTTCTCACCTTTCAGGTTCTTTCCCAAGGTAGTGTGTGATGCTAGAATCTCGTGGAGGCATGAGAATAGATAGCTCCTTGAGAAGAAAGATATTTCTCCTACGTCTGAATTTAGTAGGCTAGGTAGGTAAAATAAGACTATTTGCTTTTATCTAAGATATATTGCTTGCTCCACGGCGTTGTCCGGTGAGTTAGGCTTTTTAATGGTTTATCGATATGAAATTCCGCAATCGGAACCCCACGTAGCTTCTCTTACCCCTCCATGACGATAATTTTAATAACTTCAATCTACACTAGAATTGAAGACTCACCTGGTTTTCCTCGGCGTTCGTATCCTCATCCCTCGGTAAGATGTCGTCCCAGTAAGTGGCCCCGGTCCATGCTGTCAATCTCCAGATTCTGATGAATTTTATAGCAAGGTATTGATGCTCGGAGCTGGCTTCGTCACGCTTCCGACCCTCCACATCCTCAGCAAAGCCGGCATTGCGGTTACTGTTGGTATGGCAAGATGGAAATCCTCAGAAGTTAGAACTACTCAATTGACCCACTCGAAGCTTGCAGGACCCTCGCGTCGGCCCAATCCCTCTCCAAGGGTGTTCAGCATACCACCCCCATCTCCCTCGACGTGACCGACGACAAGGCGCTCGATGCTGAGGTCGGCAAGCATGACCTGGTTATCAGTTTGATCCCCTATACCTTCCATGCCACGGTCATCAAGTCTGCCATCCGCCAGAAGAAGCACGTGGTCACCACGAGCTATGTATCGCCTGCCATGATGGAATTGGACCAGCAAGCCAAGGATGCCGGTATCACCGTCATGAACGAGATTGGTCTAGGTACGTACCATTTCATTTAATCTCCTGCTTCTACCTATCTAACTTGACTTGTAGATCCCGGTATTGACCACCTTTACGCTGTCTCGACGATTGAGGAGGTTCACAAGGCTGGAGGCAAGATTCTCTCCTTCCTGTCCTACTGCGGTGGACTTCCGGCTCCTGAAGATTCGGACAACCCTCTAGGATATAAATTCAGCTGGTCCTCTCGTGGTGTCCTTCTAGCCCTGCGAAATGCGGCCAAGTACTGGAAAGATGGCAAGGTGGTCGATGTGGCATCCAAGGATCTGATGGGTACTGCTAAGCCGTACTTTATTTACCCCGGCTATGCATTCGTTGCGTATCCGAACCGAGACTCGACACCTTACAAGGAGCGATACAACATCCCGGAGGCGCAGACCATCATCCGTGGTACCCTCCGATACCAGGGCTTCCCCCAGTTCATCCGGGTGTTGGTTGAGATCGGGTTCTTGGACGACGTCGAACAAGACACCTTCAAGCAGCCTACCACCTGGAAGGAGGCAACCCAGCAGGCTGTAGGTGCTTCTTCGAGTAGCCAGAGCGATCTCGAGGCTGCCATCGTGTCCAAGGCCACCTTTGATTCCCCCGAGGAGAAAGCACGAATCCTTAGCGGACTGCGTTGGATCGGTCTCTTCTCGGACGAGAAGATTACGCCCCGCGGCAACCCGCTGGATACCCTATGCGCGACATTGGAGAAGAAGATGCAGTACGAGGAAGGAGAGCGAGACCTCGTGATGCTTCAGCACAAGTTCGAGATTGAGAACAAGGATGGCAGCCGAGAAGTCCGGACTTCGACGCTCGTCGAGAATGGCGACCCCAAGGGCTACTCTGCCATGGCTAAGCTAGTGGGTGTGCCATGCGGCGTGGCGGTCAAGCAAGTCCTCAACGGCACACTTTCCGAGAGAGGTATCCTGGCTCCAATGAGCTCGAAGATTAACGACCCCTTGATGAAAGAGCTGAAGGAAGAGTACGGAATCTACCTGAAGGAGAAGACCATACTATGAAAAGCTGGGTCAGTCTCCCTAGCTTAATTACAGCCACCGTTGCGGAGAATAAAAGGGGTTGGTCGATGCTTTACTAAAAAGGGTAGAGAAAAAAAAAGTTATGGCTCGGACATAGATGGGAGCTTTTTTTTTTAAGATACCCATCGAGTGGAAATCGTAGAAATTTGCCTGCTCTAATCCTCTCCTGCTAGGTGACAAGTGAACACTCGTAGTCTGTTCGTGTTAATGCATTGCATAACAGGTACCCAAAGGACAGCATTTTTTGGCTAGTGGGGTGTGGTATCCCCATGTGGGGCCTCTAACAAGACCTGGAATTTTCTTCCATCTCATAAAGCACACTATTACCTACTAGGTACTTATAACTCATCACGAAGGTCCAGGTCGTCCAAGTTAAATTACGACCGGGTCTCTGTATCCTCACCGCAAACTATCGAGGCTCTTACTAAAGACTTACACCAAGTTCCAGCCATCGCCATTTACCTTGGGCTGTTTGTCTATCCGTCTGTCCACAATGGTCCAGTATATACACACGCCCTGGCGGGACCGGGCAGAACTATTGAAAGTCCGACGGCAGTTCTACCCTTACCCTCCACAAGCAGCGGCCGCATCTGGCATATCAGCCGAGGGCCTGGATGGGCAAGGGCAGGACGACGACGACGACGATAGCAGTAGCGAGGCGGAAAAGCAGCGTGCCGTGTCGCGGGTCTCGATGTGGATGCAGCGCGGCGGCTGCCCCCACTTGGTCGAGTCGACGGCCCTGCTGATGGCCGCCGTCCTCAGCGATCTCCACGAGACCAGGACCAGAGCGAACTCGTCCTCGTACGCCATCAGGGCGGCCTACTCGGCCGCTTTTAGTCGGTACGTTATAGATAGCATCACCCCTGTTCGTTTTTTTTTCTTCGTGAGAAACTATTACGTCTTGGCTATGGGACCCGCTGTCATTCCCGAGACCCCTCCCCTTTCACCACCCGGGAGGTCTAGTTAGTCTACATTGTGATAGCCTCGGGGTTCATGTCAGGTCTCGTGGCATTCGCGGATGACCTACCTAGCCCTGGCGTTTGTTTGTTTGACTAGCTACAGGACAAATGTCATGCCGTAGCCTAGCCATGCAATTTGCCCGTCGGGGAGTACTAGACTGACGAGCTATGGAAGCCAGCTAACGGGTGCACGTCTATAGGTTCGTTACTGGCCTCCTGGACAGCCAGCAGGACAAGCAGCGCAAGATGAGCATGTACTCGATAGCCAAGACCATCGGGCTGCCGGCCACCTTCGTGGAGCTGCGGCACCAGGCCACGCACGAGCAGCTGCCCTCGCTGTCGAAGCTGCGGACCGCGGCCAAGAAGGCGCTCGCGTGGATCTGGGACTACTATTGGAAGAATCTACCGGACGACGGAAATAACGGTGCTGACGATAGTTCTTGCCAAGATCTGCTGCTGCGATACCTCAGAGAGGAATCATCGCAGCAGACGAAGGTGCTGCACAGACAGCTGAAGCAGTGGGATCAGGTAGCCCTGCTGCAGGCCCTCGCCGAGATCGGGGAGTCTTCCGAGGAACCTCAAGTCATCTCCCGGTCTCTGCGGCTGTCCCAAGCGATACTCGATGGGGATTTCTCGTCCTCGTCGAGTACGTGGAAGGAACCCGATCGCGAACCTCCGTCGAAGAATTTGGACGGATTTAGAGCTGACCTGGACGCGGCGGAAAAGGAGCTCGAGACGGTAGGCACCGTTAATATTGCACAAGAAAGCGTGGAACATCGTGTCCAGGCACGACCGGCTCAGGCGAAGGGATGGTCGAGGTATGAGGGCCCTTGGAAACCGAAGCCGATTGGAGTTGTATAGGTGTATAACCGACCGAGCATTGGGTATAGTTCAAGCTTCAGGAATACGAAAATAGTGTCTATTACCTGGACCCCCTTGGGACCTGCATTTGTTTGGCGGTTTCTTGTAACCTACATTGGTCATTCTATGTGCCTGGTCTCCCTATAGGTTGTTCGTCTCTGGTCCAAGTCAGACATCAAAGACTAAGCCTGGCATTATGTTGATAATAGACCCAGTGCTTCTTATAACCCATACTCTAGGAATAACGCCCGTGACATTCAAATCATCTTTCTTATTGGATCTCAGGAGTGATAGTACAGCAGCTTGTCATGACAAATTCAAGCAATCTGATAGGCCATAGCTACTATAACAGGGGTTTGGTCAATAACAGCTGACAGCTGTTTGCCGGGCCGTTTTCGGCGTGAACCGACGTCATGGAATCTGCCGTGGGTATCGGAGCTCGCGATTGCGAAATGCGTTTGTAAGCGGGATGAGGAGTAACAGCGACTGCAACTCACGAAATCATATCGCGGCCTGGTTTTCGGGTGTGGATGTACCTTATGAATTTCCTTGCAAGAGCTAGACCAGTAGCTACTCGACGAATTGGCACTCTGACTGCGGCTGTAAGTTGGCCTTTAAGCTAAAAGCCATCAAGGTACTCACTCACTGACTCCGCTATAGCTCGCCTTCACCCGCGCAATGCATATCCAATCAATCCCCATGTGTAAGTCATGTCTAACGTGTTATGTTATGAAGGCATAAAAGGGGAGGGTCTTTAAACTAAGAGGTTCTTTAGGGACGGGCGGCCACGATAACTATGCCTATCTCGTCGTGGATGACAAGTCCAAGGACGCCTTCATCGTCGACCCTGCGAACCCCGAGGAGTAAGCTATATTGTCCCCGCATGAGCTACAAGGCCCTAACCCGCTATTTCAAGGGTCACGCCCATCTTGAAGCAGGCCATTCAAGGCGGCAAGATCAACTTGACGGCTATCGTCAATACACACCAGTGAGTTGCTCCAGCTATCCACACTATAGACAAGCCAATATATGCTGACGATATTCTATAGCCACTTGGACCATGCCGGCGGAAACGACAAGATTGTCAGTCTCCTCATATCTTGCATTGTACATGTTTCTGACTCGGATCTATGCAGCGAAGCGAGTTGGACCTTCCAGGTTTACCTATCATCGGTGGAAAGAACTGCCAGAGCGTCACCAAGACGCCCGCCGACGGCGAGGGGTGGAAGCTTGGAAGCATTTCTGTAAAGGGCCTCTACACTCCTTGTCACACGCAGGACAGCATCTGCTGGTTCTTGCAGGACGGCGACGAGAAGGCTGTGTTTACGGGAGACACGTTGTTCCATGGTGGTATGTATTAGTATACTATACGATACAAATGAAGAATCTCGAGTGTGGTGAGCTAACGAGTATCAGGCTGCGGAAGATTCTTCGAGGGCTCTGCGGAGGAGATGCACACAGCTCTGAACAAGACGCTGGCCGCCCTGCCGGACGACACTAAGGTCTATGTAAGTTGTGACTGTTTCCGCACGTCTATATGACTTCGCCGTCCCGTGAATTAATATAGCGTAGCCCGGCCACGAATATACAAAGTCCAATGTCAAGTTCGGCGTCTCGGTGCTGCAGAATGAGGCTATCAAGAAATTGGAGTCTTTCGCAGAGAACAACAAGGAGACGCAAGGGAAGTTTACAATCGGAGACGAGAAGGTAAATCATCACACCACAATCCCTGATGAGACTCTAGCTAATGAATGCAATGTAGCTACACAACGTATTCATGCGAGTAGAGGTAAGTAATACAGCCTAGGTGTTTTGAAGGGTAGAAGAATGGTGACCTAACACCCATTAAAGGACCCGGAGATCCAGAAGGCTACTGGCAAGACCGATCCCATCGAGGTGATGGCCCAGCTACGAACGATGAAGAATAACTTCAAGTGAGTAAGTAAAACAGGCCAGTCCGATCAGAGGTTTGACGTGCCGTATGCTAACGATCAGGCCATAGACCACCAAGTGAAAGTAAGATATGATGAGACTGTAATTTGTGAGCAGCAAAGGGCAGATTGTCGAGCACTTATTAGTCTAGCACGGTATCAGTCAGTTCATAACACTCGATAGCTGTGGTTTCAACAGAAAATATGTCAAGCATAAATGGTATCTAAACTATGGAAATATGATCTGAAAGGGGCAAATATCTCCGCAAACACCTAACCAGTCTATCTTGAGAAAAGAGTTAGAGGTTTCAGGTACCTTGCGGAACGCCGACCCGAAATAGGACCGACGCAGATTTTCCATCTTGCTTCACTGTCCACACTTGCGCGCTGTCTGTGCATCGAGACGGCAAGCTCTAGCATAATTAGAAGCTGATATGATACAACGGATACGTCCATCATCGTGTATAGACCCGACCCGGTCCCTCCGATCCCTCGCTGTTCGACAGATTCCCATGCCTTACCTACCTCCTCAACCCATTCGAGATATTTCTGCCTGCGCCTAATCGTCCGCGGTCAATCGAATCGACGTAAGGTCGAATAAGCTCCTGCTTCGATGGGTTGGCGTTGTTCGCTGATGTTTTCTCATTTCTGTCTCGCTTGTTGTTGAAAGGAAGAGAGCTGAAACGAAAGCAGAATTTTCCTTTAATTTATGGTCGCGGGCCGGGGTACGTGCGCAGAGCTCAGCTCAGCAGCTGTTAGCAGCTGTCCCGCTTTTTGCAAATACAGTCACCTGAAGACCAACCTCCTAAACAACATTTAATGACGATTTACGCCTCTACTCTAACCATTATAACCGGAACTCTGGGCTGGCCCATTTTATGTGAAGATTGTTTTAGTAAGGAGCAGATTTATCTAACCCGATCCCTGAAGCAATACATACAGTATCTGCTGGGCAAGGGCATTGACTCGATTGTTACGACTACCTAGACCGTACCGAATGTTTGCCATACAATGATGAATGATGAACCCAAGCCCGTCTACGCGTTGTCCCGGATGTCCATTATGACGCATCTAGTCGTTGCGCTGCGGCACCTTTGGCACGAGCCACCAGCCAATCCCGCCGGCCACGAACAGCGCCAGCACGATGGGTTGCAAGACGGCAACACCGGCGCTCAGAATGTCTTCTAAGCTCTCCCAATTCAATTCAAAGTATGCAACTTCTATAGAGGTTGTGAGAGACTGCACCACATGGGCCTGGGCCTCCTCTCCCGTCTTTATACCATGGTAGAACCTCGGGACGTGTCATATAAGGCGTCTTCCCCGGGGCTTTCCCCGGATGAAGCTATCGGCTGGCCAATCGAATACTGTCGTCCTACGAGCGTTACGGATTCTCCACGGGTCAGGTAGTGATTGACATCAGTCATTGGCTGTAATTGTAGGGATGGATCTAGATTCACAGGTCACCTTAAGGACTGAACATGGAAGGTAAATAGGTTAGGTATTTAAAACTTGATATACATCATCAACCACACGCAATGCATTTCAGACAGTCCAAGAACTCTGTTGTCTATGCATTGAAATTCTTTCCAGAGGAATCACACGAACCGAAGACTGAACCACCCCCAAGAGCCATCGCGTAGCGTAGGACAATTAGTGACGAGTATGTGGCTGTCTAGAACGTACATTAGCGGAATATCCAGTTCCACGGTGTCCTCGACAATACGATTCGCATTCCGCTGTGAAACGAGAGGAAGTCTCGCCGTTCTCACGAGGCGTTGCGCTGCGGCGGAAGTCCGGGGGAAGTAGGAGACATAGGCCCGCCCCGGAGATTAATAGACCCAATCCTTGACACTATATTGCTCCCGACGGCATCTACAGCTCCTCGGGGCGACGTCAGAGTTGGCCCCTGGGCTGCGGTTTCCTGCACCTTAAACAATTTGATCGCCGTTCCGTTCCAAATGCCAACGGTGCCCTTCGCGACTTGCATCTCACTGGTGAAGACGAAGCTCCATACCAATGACTCGTACCAGCCTAGTGCCAACGGCGACCACTCGAAGGAGTGAACTCTAACAGGAGATGGTTCAATGGCAACCAAGTCAGCATCTTGGATAGTCTTTAGAGTCACAGAAGATGGCACGTCGCCTGTCAGTCCTTGGCGAGTAATTAAAGCGCTCAGTTGCTGGATGACCGTGAGAATCGTATGCAGAGGCAATTCCGGAAGCCAACTCTCGATCCAGTCCGCTGAAGGCTCAAACATTCCGGGTACCGACTGCCCGGCTACCGAATAGCTGCTCAGGCTTGTAGTACTATTTTGCCTCGAAAACGTCGCCATTCCTGCGGGCATCTTCCCTCTCGCCTTCTCTGACATTCCCCTCAGCTGTGTCGGCACCGCATCTTCTACACCAGCAACTGACGAGGTTTGAGAAGGGTTCTCGCTTGGCGTAGACTGTTCCGGTGTCGGCCTGTCATCATCGTCGCTCTCATCCTCCGCATCGCCAATCGTAAACGTGGTGTCCTCTTCCGGCACATTGCTCAACGTTGGCGTTCTCGGCTGCGCTGTGGTAGGGCTACGCAGACTTTCGACAGAGCTTCGTCTGGAACCTACGTCAAAGGGATCTAACGGCTGGCCACTTTCCTTCCTCCGACGGTTCCGTCGCTCCATCTCCTCTTGGCCACTCTCCAGAGTAAAAGTCCGTAACGCCTCAAAACGTTTCCTGTTCTTTAGTATCAGGTAGACGAAATGGGCATTCTCTGTTCTATCGTTAGCATATTTGCGCACCGTGGGCCCGTCTAAACACTCACTCTTGTACTGATGCTCGATGATGGCGTTCATTGATTCCAAGAGTGACCTAAGATGCCCATGATTGCTGTCGTTGGCAAGAAGAAAGGAGGGAGAGGACATCGAGTTGAACAACTGTAACAACTTAGAACTCGTCGTGCCATTGATACCTTCTAGGTGTGCAGCTATGTTGTTAATAACAGCTAGCAGAGCTGGATAGATGGCAGAGAGTTTGCCCTGGCTTCTTGTTATGAGGTTATATATCGACTTCATGGGAATTAGCTAGAGGCATCGCATCCTAGACCGTATGTGGGCCACTGACCTGTATTAGGAAATCGGCATAAGTCCCTTGGAAGCCGGGAATCCTGATGACAGCTGGTAAAGTGTCTTGTCCTTCGAAGTGCTTATTGAGATTGACACCAAAGTTCTTCTCGACACTTAAAGTCTGCAATAAGAAAGCACACATCCGCACCACGCCTTGTTTGGAGGCGTCGGCCTTGTATTCGGTGGCATAGAACAGGATGAGTATGACAAAATCATGTGCTCTCTGCGTGTCGATCATAAACGATCTAAATCGTTTATTGCATTGGGTGACCTCCCAGAAGAGCATAATGATCTCGGGAGAGAATCTAGCTGTGGTCTGGGTCCCAGGGATGTACGATGTGTTAGCCTGTATAGGCTGATTTAGTATCCGCGTCATGCCGTCAACGATGAACTGGAAGTCTTGAGCGCGATGTAGCCTTCCGAGGAAATGGCGGTAGTAGTTCTTCGGTGTAGAGCCAGTGGCGGGTTCGGGTATCGGGTAGAGAAGTATAACAAGCAAAAACTGCAAGGTATAGGTGACGAGGATCTCCTTTGGATCCTTAAACATCAACGTGTTGTAAGAGACACGCCAGCTTGCCGGGTTGTATTTGAGGGTCTAGTAGAATTAGCTCCCGGATACTCTGTGCCATTGCAATTCCAAACTTACCGTGTTGAGCAAGGAGCACAACATGGACAAGACAACCTGTTTATCCGGGCAAGTGCAGATATATGTCAAAGCCTTGGTCCCCTTAGTCGGGAGAACACTAGGGGACATGTACATGCTCTGACTCGTTAGAGTCAAGAGCAGCCGTAGTATCTCGCACCGATTGCTCTCGTATTCCTTGGTCGTAGCTACGGCAGTGTTGCAGCCCACTCCGCTTTGCCAGATGGCATAAGTGACCTTTGGCTTCCCATGAGGCTGCTTCGGACCTGTCAGGTCGGAGAAAAACAACAGGTCAATAAGAGTGTCTATGAGCTCCTCTGCCAACGGCTTCGCCTCTTCGAATTCGTCGGTGGGCGGCTTAACATCTTCTTGCCCTTCATCGAAAAGCACTTCGTTTGCAATAGCGGATCGCCTCGTTCGCTTCCTCCTGGAACCCCAAAAGAACTTGTCCTCCCATCGCTGCAAGTGGTCTACTTCGTATAGGTAGGGTAAGACTCGAGTCAAGATGCGAATGCAGTTCAGGGCATCGCGTTCAGGTGCAAACTCGGGATCTGGAAAGGAGGGATGATGTCGCAATATAAACAAGCGAGATGTGACGGCGAGGATGAGGGTCTCTAAGTTCTCGATTGCTCGGTCTCGAGTTCGACGAATGTCTGTGGGCGCAAAAAGGCTGAATATGTCCTCAGAAGACTCGGGAAGCTCCCAAAACTAGGAACAATTAGAACATGGGAATAATAGTAACAGAGTGTGCTACTAACAGAGGTCCAATAGGGATCGTCGGCGGGTATGTGTCGCTCTTCCGACAGCCTAAAGATGCCTTTCTTGAAGACTAGCTTGGAGTCGCTGGCACCCATTGCGATGAAGTCATAACATGTCTACTCTACATCGGACCACGTAACCGAAAGAATTAATTGTTGTGCTGTGCGTCGTGAGTTTATCGGAAATTCACAGCGAAACGCAGCTCTGGATGGCGGATATCCGAAGATCTGGTGCAATGGTAAATGGTGATACCAACTTTAGCGGTACTTGTTCGCCAGGTTTAGTGTTTAGTTCTAGAATCTCGTCTGGCAGTTCTGGATCAGCGAGATGCGGTTGGCGGCGTTGCACTCTGTTAACTTCAAACATGCACTCTGTCAGTTATCATATTTCCTTATCGGACAGGTACTTGGGTACCTTGGGGGCCGGGTTTACTAATAGGGGGTGATTGGTGATCCAGCACACCCTTACGCCGTAAACTCACCCCTCTCCTACCTACCTCTTAACATTGCAGAGAACATCAGCTTGGCTGATAAGTAAATGATGCCCGAAACGCCATTCTAAGTATCGATCACTTCAAAGTACCTATACCTATGTAAGTAGAAGATTGGTTCACCACTTGTTCCGGTCGTATTCAAGTAAATGGTATATAGGTAGTGTTAGGGAGGAATTCCTAAGCTGTCTTATCATATTATGTGCATACACCCAACGAATCCGTGTAGACCAAGTTGTCTTCTCACTGCAATTGTCGAGGTATCATCGACGTAAGGAAATAAGCCAGAGAAGTATATACGAGTCGTCAACTCTCCTTCCGCCCATCCAACCTTCATAATACCCATAGCTTTCATCAGATGGTGATAGAGACAATATACGGTGCGGCAGTTTAAAATCAACATTATTTCATGTCGTAAAGCAGTCGTCCTCATTCGTTAGTTGACTGTTCCACAGCTGTGTCGTCACTCGCCTGTCGGCGTGGTTGAGACCGTTTATCGGTGGGTGGTGCGAGATGCGCCGGACTGGGCGCCTTTGTCCCGGGCGAGGGTGTCTTTCCAGCGACATTCTCGTTGCTACCCACCGCTGTCTCCTCACTGATTTCTCGACTAGGCTGGCCGCGCTCACCTGCAGCCGGGGGTGTTAGAAAAGCTGGAGCCGGTTTCGTTGGCGCCGCCGGTGGCTGCTCATCAGCCTGGTCGCCGCGGACTACCACTCGCTCGAGAGGAGCCACCGTTGGTGATTGCGCCTGTAGAAGCCGGGAGTCCAGTCTCAAAATCGAGGCAGCGACCCCTCGTATACCTGCGGCGATGAGTTCCGGTCGTTCCCAAGCTAGGAGTCCCGCCTTTCCGCTAGCTCGATGTGTGTATAGCACGTTATATTTCGCATTCGCCCAACTAGGGCATGTGTAGCAGTCTTTCGCCTCCTCCTGCGTCAGTTCGGCCACACCTGTCCCTGCCTCTGCATCTGTACTCGCAGCAACTTCTGCATTTGCGTCTGTATTGGGCTCGTCACCCAAGAATACCGTGATTCCAACTTTCGGCTTAATAGGAGTCTTCTTCTCCACCGTCTCCGGATGGCGCACGCAATGCGCCCAGAATCTCATCGCTGCTTCCGGACCCGGTAGCCAGGCCAGTTCAGTAAAGTTTATGAGCTCCGTCGGCGTGAATTCCTCCTTCCTCTTAGGGCTTAGAAGGCGGAGGCTCTTCATGACGAAGACTAGCAGACCCGTTGGAGAGTCGCATAGGGCATAAGCTAAGGTGTTGGGTTCCTGAAGGCCCAATTGGTTCAATCCAAATTGCGCGGGTGTCGGGGATTTCTTCGACGGGCGAACATAGCCATTCCGTTCGAGAGCTGAGAAGTCCTCGCTACGGTAACCTAGGATAGGGGCGTGGAGTAAACTCGCAATGGACCACTTTGCCCACTCGATTGGCGCCTCCCGAAGCTTCGGTTGCGATAGAGGAGGTGAGATGAGGTGTGCGCCTAGGCAAGAGCTCATGTAATAAGTCGCCAAATAATTGATGATCCGGAAGTCGATCTCAGCCGGTGAAGCGGCTCCGGAACTCGCATTTGTCGCTACATAATGCGGATATGAAAGTCGGCTCATTAGTGAGTTTAGAATGTCCGCCGTCGATGAGATTACGGGGGTATTATTGGGAAGTGCATCGCTAAATCCCAGGCCAGGCAAAGAGGGTAGGACCAAATGGAAAGGTTGATTATTCGCAGCATCTTCCGGGTCCGTAAATAACTTGATTAAGTGTCCAAAAGAAAGACTCGAGAAAGGAAAACTGGGTATCAAAAGAAGAGGTATCGCGTTTTGATGAGAAGAACGAGCGTGGATGAAGTGAATCCTGACATGAGCCTCAGAAGACGGAATTGAAAATCCGGTGCGAAACTGAGGTAGTTCGGCATTTAATAAGTCCTCATATGTTCGCCATGAATATTGCTCAAGCCTGTACGACGTTTAGCCACGCTTCTACGAGACAAGCTGAAGGAATAGGTAGGTTGAGTTTGTATAAGTGAATTGATCGTGAATTGATCGAAGATGTGGGAGACAAAAATCTGTAATGGCTTACCAAAAGTCAATAAGTGGTTCTACTCGAGACTTGGGCTCCCACCAATCTTCAGATTTCGGCTCCGACAGCTCATGAGGCAGTCTTGTAACTTCAAGCTTTTGCTTGGTGAGATCTAGATATTTCGATGAAACCTGTCAAGCATAACTAGAGCGTCAGCCACAAAACCCTTGGAATGGAGGAAGATCGGCAAGGTGGCTCACGTGTATCTTGTAAGCCTTGACTTCTTCAGCACCGCCAGCGGGAACGGCTTCTTCAACCTCAGCCATTTTTCAAGTATTGTATGTTAACATCCAACAGTGAGTATCACGACCGAAGCAACACAACATTAGGTGAGGTAACGAGAGACCAAAACAAACAAGTAGCGAGAGACGCACGAATTAGTCACAGAACGAAGGAAAAACAAGATTACCTCTTTACATCTTTTCCAGGCCGCGCCAGCGCACCCGAGAGGAACTTGCTTGTTTAATTATACTTCGTTTTAAGGGACTTGGGTGGCTTGACCTTATGTGGCTAAAACCTTTGCAAAGACCGCCCGAAAACAGGGCAGAAACAACAGGGATTATACTAGCCACGAGCCAATCGAGGTCGAAGTCGTTCCCGAATATAGACTGGGCAGGGGTCTGCCGAGTCGGCCGAGTCGAGACTCTCGAGAGACAAGTGGCGGTGCACACGTAAACCTCTTGGAGAAGCGGAAATGATCGACTCCGGGATGATACCTATGACCTGCCTCAGTCGGCATGATGGGATCAAGTTTTCAAAGCTGACCTCTTTTATTCATCAGATCGCGTCGAGTACGAAATACATAGCTACATACCTACCTTACAGTGAAAAGAAATCGTTCTGTCACGAACGACGGCGGCGGACGCTAACTTAAGCTTCCCCGTAGCTAATTCCATAGCACTCAATAGAGCTCCAGCTGGTGCAAATGCTCACGCGATGGCTGGACATGAATAATAACCGCTGAGCAGATTCCGAAGAAGTTGGCAATGGATTTCTTCTAAGACGTGTGTTGGATATATTAGCGAGATGAATACTTGATTCTTAGCTCAGCTTTAGACATACGCATGCCTAAGAATAGTAACCCAATAGCGAGGAAAGACTCTACGGACTATTTCTCCGGATGCAACCCCGTTGAACGGCACACAGATCGGTCAACGGTATGGCATGAATGCTCGGAGATTCGACTAGGGTGCTTCCGAGTTTTGATCCCTGAAGCGCACGGTCTTCATGCCATTTCCATGTTTGGGCTCATAAAGTTCGTCGGATTAAGTAGTGAATTGGTCTTTTCCCGAGACATCGATATAATACAACGAAGAGCGGAGAGCTGCTTCATTTCGTCACATTGGCCGCGCAAAGCCCCTTGACAAAGTAGATCCTTTTCATGCCTTGCTTTCCGACTCCTCTTTCTTGTTGCCTGTAAATAACTCCCAAAACCACCTAATCCAAAAGACAGTTTCTATCGTACCGAATATGCTCAGTATCACAAGGACGGCAATCCTGGTGTTTCGACTCATACCCAACCCTTCAAAGCTGAAATTCATGGGTGGGAGTTCTTCTTGGGACTTTGACGGATCTTTAGGCGATGGTTTCGTTGAGAGTCTATAACGAGAAGTCGAGAAGTTTGAGGCGAGAATTAGGGTTGGTGATCTTGATGTATGCGAATTAACCGTAGATGTGTGTGGGAAGACAATTCGCTTTCGACTTACAGCGCCAGCGCTGTTACGGGTCGTTGTGACCAAGCGAGTAGCTAGCATTTTTGACAATGGGACTGACTAGCTTTGAACAATGAGACAACTCGAATATATGATATTAGATAATTATACAGCTATAATAAAGAATACAGAAACGAAGAGAAAAGCTCGAGAATATATAACATGAGGCTAGAGAAGCGCTCGAGATACAATACCTCATGTTGACTCACAATGAATAGGGCTTATCAGGGCTTGGCAACGTCGATACGGCGTATATGCAACATACCTCGTTGAAACCGTTGTATTTCGCTTAATAATACGTCGTTTAGGAAGTAGAACAGTTTACTAAATTAGAACAAGATGTTTTCTATGAATGCCGACCTGTAGATTTCAATGTAATCGGTCTTGCATTCCAATGGCTGGTTAGGCCGATGTTTGCTTTGAGTGCTGGGACTTGGGACTTGGGACTAGGGACTAGGAGGATGTACTACTTATACACAAAAAGCAGCAAACCTTCTCAAGCACTAATGGGGTAGTGGTAACCTCGGAGTTTCCCATCTTTGAAGATACTACTCTGGCCCCGTGTTCGATTCACGGTTAGTGCAAGCTAGCAACCCATTAGAGACAACTCTATCTTTTTTGCGATCTTTCCAGCTTTCATACCAATTTGTCGGATATTCTTTTTTTTTTATGCTTCAAGCTAAAATGTCTCGGTTGGATGTCTGCTCTGATTGACTTGATGTAAAACATAAAACAATAAAGGAATAATATTGGTTGCGGAATGACTTGCACAGTTGGTGCGTTCAATGGAAGGTGAGTGTACTCGAACTCAGGTCGAGATCCTAATGGGTGTGACTGGCAACTAAAGGACCCACTAACCGTGGGGTTAATTCAAGAACCCGGACCGCCAGCTGGCGCTGGCCAGTGATATCTTCAATCTTGGCAACTGAAATTCCAAGCTTCACCATGAATTCTACCAACCACCCGTAGCCTTACATACTTGTTGTATACTACTTCTTGACTAATCTCTTTGAACACACCGTATGTCCAAGATGAGCACCAAAGGCGACAAGATCGAGAAGATCATCGCTCGTCTACAGCAGCGGATCAGTGAGGGGCAGTTCTACGAAGCTCAGCAGCAGACCCGCGTGGTGGCGGCACGGTACACGAAGGCATCCAACTGGAGCGCGGCTATCGACATCCTCTACAATGTCGCCCAATCGCTTCTGAAGGCAGGCCAAGGCGGCAGTGGTGGGGATCTCTGCGTGCTACTGGTCGACACCTACAAGCAGGGGGAGCTGAAGCCTGATTCCGCTTCGAAGGGCAAGCTGCTCACGTGTCTACGGCTGTTCGACAGCAATGAACCTACGCGCAAGAAGTTTATTGGGGAGATCATAGCGTACGCTGCGCCTACTTTCTAAAATTGACTCATCCAGGGGAGCTATCCGCTGACTACTGATCTACGTAGATGGTCCTCCAAGTACGGTGAATACCCAGCCGGCGACCCCGAGCTCCATCACGTAGCAGGCTCTTTATACGCGGAAGAGCACGAACCGTACGATGCAGAAAGACATCTTATTTTAGGCACCAAAGATTCGGCCGAGGTCCTCGCTCGTTTGGAGTACGAATGGTTTAAAGAGGACGATGCACACACAGCCGCGCTATACGCCGCCCGAGGCGTTCTGCCGTACCTCCTCACAGGCAACGTTCGGGCTGCCAATACATGCTATCGACTCTTCACCAGCGCTCTGAGCCAAGACAGACAGGGTCAGCTCGGCATTCAAGACGTCAGCAGCAACAGTGCCGACTTACGAGTTTACCCTAGTATACCTCTCCTCAACTTCCTAGGTCTACTCTTGCTTGCCATCCAGAGATCCAGTCCGGATTTATATAAACAGCTGTACAGCAAGTATGGTAATCTTCTTGCAGAGACCGAGGCGTGGCACGAGTCTTTAGAGATGATAGCCGAGATGTACTTCGGCATCCAAAAGCCTCGGCAGAGCAACCCTCTGATGGACATGATGAGCGGCCTGCTAGGTGGTGGCGGCGGCGGTGGTTCCGGAGGGGGTGCAAGAAGACCGGCTGTTAAGGCTCCTTCCTCTATGCCGGCTGCCGAAGGACTGGACTAGTGGTATTAGACCAGGCCATTCCTCTGAATCATATAGCAGATAACGATAGCATGCCTGGGTGATCCTTAATGACCAAAACGTTCATGACGTGCTTTTACTGTGCCCGCGGTTGTTCCTCTGGCTCGTACATCCAGTTGTCTTCAGCTAATACAGCCATCTTCGCTTTCATGCTAGCTCGGAGCGCCTCTAGGACCTCTTCTTCTCGAGTTAGTGTAGAATTTGATTCTGCTTGCGTAGTCCTACCTTCGGGCTGCTCCAGCGTGCGATTGCGGTTGATTTGGTAATGCTTGACGGCGTCTGCCAACCGTTGTCTCTCGCCTATAGAACAAATACATCAGCAACCTCAATGCCATATACATGGCGCGCACGTTCAGATTTGCATACGTTCGTTCTCCTGGGCCTCGTCCAATGCACCCCCCTCCTCCGGGTCGTCTACGGGCGGCGTTGGCGGATCGTCGACCTCGAATTCACCGTTCTTGTCGCGGATGACAATTTCCGAAGTATCGGACAGCACTTCGACATCGCCGAGGCGTAGGGCCTCGGCCGAAGTATTAGAAGACGAGTTCGTGGGCGTCGGACGTCGCGTGAGCTGGCTCTGGAAGAGGTTGCGACGTACCCCGGCCGTGTTCGTGCGCGCGGTTCTGTTAGTGCCCGGGCGAGCATGAGGAGGCGGGCGGTCGGCCATTGGTTGGCTTCTTCGTGATTGAGCGAATGTGTGGTTTGTTTAAAATAATATCATCGAGGTGGACTTGTCTGGAAAACGAATGGTATTTCTCAAGTTGACATGGATGTTGGTGGCACGAATTGCGAAATTACCCATTACCCATTACCCATTACCCAGGTAACTTACCTAAGGTAATAGGTGGTACCGACTCAGACGGGGCATTGCGGCTGGCTCCCCGGTATTGTGGGGTATCCGTGTAAGTGACTGCCTCGTTACTTCCGTTACCTCCTATATTCAAGTGCCTAATTTTCTTTCAACACTTATCGGGCATTAATCTACCTAATGAAAAGCCCAACTGTAATTTTTCAGCGATCTGCTCTGCCTCGTATACTAAACGTCAAGTGCGGTCTAAGAACTCTCTCTATCATGGCGGCCAACTTTAAGATCCAACCCGTCAACCGGTTTGGCGGCGATAGTGAAGCCGTGAAACGACCCAAGGTAAGTAACGAAACCAAGCTACCTTGGGTATTTCCTAGTCCGCATACGTCACCGCCGTAAACTGCAAAAACTGACGTTGTTCTGGATATAGGAGATAGCCTGCTTTTCGTATGATGATAAGCATGAGTTTCATCTAGATGATCGATCTTTGCAGTGGTACTATCCCCCTGCACTTGGAGCCGATTTATCCAAAGGGTTCGACCAGTTCGACAAGCATGATAACTCGAAGGACGAGCACATCGATAGTCTCCTTAAGACAATCATGGCTCATGAAGAAGAACAAGGAAAGAAAATCGACGCGAATGTCGTTACTTGGCGTGGCATGATGACAAAGGTACGGAAGACTTCAATATGAGGAATGAACGAGTAGAACCCTGAACTAACTACTATAGATCATGTCGGCTCCGTTTGATGATCGAGATGGGTGTGTGAGCGTGTCTGACACATAACTTTCGGAAATCTAACGTGGCATCTATCTAGCTTCGAGATGAATGCTACCCTTTATCAAGTGCGCAATTCCAACATGATCTATATATAAACTGATCTCAGGCTGATTATTTACTAAAGGACTGCATGTATGCTAATAGAATCCTTGTCAACTTTATTTGCACTAATCTGATATCGGCTCAGCTTCATCGAAGAGAACTATCCCAACAAGGCAGCCCAGCAAGCAGAGCAGCAACGTACACAGCAAGGATGGCGGCAACCATTCTCACCAGATGTTATGACGTATTGGGGTAAATGCGATAGTTATTGTTGATGGGAATGTACAGCTTACCATCTTGTAGGCTATAAGTTTGAGACGTTGAGCTGTCTACCACGTCCCTGGGGAGAAGTCAGCAGAGAATTCATCGAGAACAGGGACAACGAGGTCGTCAATAACAAGGCTCAATACTGTTCCGTAGTTCGCACCGGGATCGGCAAAACAACATTGTGCTTAGGGGGCGAGGTCGACGCTAGTAAGTTCACTTCCACTTCGTATGGGAGTTTTGGAAATGCCTTGCACTCACATCGGCATCAGTCTGGGACTCCAAGCCTACGCAAAAGGGGGCGCCAATCAACTGGATTGAGCTCAAGACTAGCGTCGAGATTCGCGACGACAAGAGCATGCAGAACTTCGAGCGCAAGCTCATGAAATTCTGGATTCAATCCTTCCTACTCGGCGTGCCTAAGATCATCGTCGGTTTCCGCTCACAGCAAGGCATTCTCACGAAGCTGGAAGAGATTCAGACTGCCGCCATCCCCGAGACGGCTGCCAAACGTGGCGTCAGAAGTTGGAACGCGAACACATGTATCAACTTTGCCGGCGCTTTCCTGGAATGTAAGGATCTCTTCAACGAATCACTGGTTGTGCATGTGCTAATTCAATGGCAGGGTTGAGGGATACCATTAACGATGAGGGCGTCTGGAGAATAAAGAGGCGACATCGCTCGGGGATCATTGAAGTCTTCAAGGTCGAAGAGGTTGGACACGGAAGCATTCTTACGGACGAGTTCATCAACTGGCGTATTAAGCTAAGTCTCAGCAGTGGTGATAGTGGCAGTACCTGAAGTGATCGAGCTTTAACAAGCTCTACTCAAGCCAATCTTTATTTAATGCCGTCTTCTAGAGATGCCGTTCTAATAGATACCCCAAAACTGAATTTCACACAATTCCAAACCGCTGTCTATATGATATAGGTACATTATTCTAAGTCTAAGGCCAAGTTATTGGTTCAAGTTGACATGCATCTTGCGCCGAATAGGGTCAAAATTGGTTCCGTGCTTGGGGTTCCCTGATGTTCGCTTCCCGTTGGCCTCGTGGTTGATGCTATCGAGATCTACCTCGAAGGCCATGCGATTGAGGAAGTTGCAAACCTGTTCAAATGTTAGCAAATAATGTTAGCTCGAATCGAGAAGCAGGCATGTCTCACAGGTTTTCCGTGCCATCGTCCGCCTCCAATTTCAAACCAACCGAGGTGGCCACCTAGTGAAGTGGTGCAGAGTACAGTGTACGGATTCGTCGATGCTTCAGCATACGGGAGACTCAGATTCGAGGCGATAGGGTCGTCCACAGCATTGATGGCGAGGAGTGGGATTCGTACAGCCAGTAGCGAATCTGAGCTTGAGGCATCTCTGTAATAAGCCTCTTCGGTAGGATATCCCCAGGTAGGACACTGGTAAGCCCTGTCGAACTCGTAGAGGTACTTCAAGCTAAACAGATGCTCCGTATCTATATCTGTGTACTTCTCAAGTTCTTCCTTGTGCCTCATTGACAGGGCCCTCATGGCGTCTGGAGATGAGTTAGTAGAGGCTTCGGTTTCGCCATTCTTGAAATTACATACTGCCAAGAACCCGTTGGTACACGTGGTGCCCGATGAAGCTGCTCTGCAACATCTTTGATGATATATGAAGAGCCCAGGGGTTTGCGACAGCAACTGCTGCTTTCAACGGAGTTGCAGAGCCTTCCTCGCCCAGATACTACGCAACATGTGAGTATTGCATTCTTCAACACTTCTTAAACTCTGAAGGTCACTTACGTTTGTGAGTATACATGCGCCTAACGAGAACCCTAGGCCAAACAACGGGCGGTTAGGGTACGTCTTCTTGAGCCACTTGATAGTCTATTCATACCGATATAAGCGATAAAACCACGATATGGGGGCTTGCACGATAGCATCACTTACCTGTCTTACATCCCAGGTGGCACGCGCATTGTATAGCAAGCCCGTAGTAATCTTGCTGTTGGCGCAACCCCTCGAGATGACGACGCAGGCTTCCCACTTCCCGCTGTCGATCAGCGGCGCGATCGCGTGCCGGAGGTAGACCTCGTGCGAGCCGCCGCTAAGGCCGTGGAGGACGACGAGCATGGGCCGGGAGTCGTCCGAGCCCATGTTCGCGAGCTCGTCCTCGGTGAAGTACGCCGTCCGCGGGGTCAGGGACTCGTCTGCCTCCTCCTCGGCCTCGGGGTCGGTCACGGCGAAGTCCACGACGAAGCTGCCGTTGAACTCGGCGTGGTCGGCCTCGAAGATCTTCCGCTTGTAGTGCAGCGGCGGCCCGTGGGCCTTGGCGGCCGTCCACATCGTCTGCGCGTGCCCATTGAAGATTAAGGGGTTCAGCTGGCACGGCGGAACAGCCGACTGGCATATCTGGAGCAGGTCCGTCGCGTTGCCATCTTTCTCCTGCAAGCTGAGCGGCTTCGGCGAGGTCGTGAAGTCGATCTTGGCTCGTCCGAGCCACTCCATATCTTGACCGCTGCCGCTGCTATGCCCTTTCGTTTCTGAATTATTCGATTGTAGGTAAAACTACCTTCTTCTGACTTGGGTCACGATAAAGAATAATGAAGGGCTGACACGACACTTTGCTGAAACTGATAGAACCCCGTACAGCGGCGTCGCGTTACGTACCGGAACAGCATGCAAAGAATTGGACGTATGCATTTTCTATTGGTTATCCTAAGCCGCTCCCCACTTGCCTCGGTTCATACCGTACCTTACGGATGTAACTTGGACCCCTATGATATCAAAATTTTCTAGAAGTGTCATCATAGTATGTATTTATGCTATTATATGTGGATTTCCTTTGTTTGATGTTGCAATGGCAATAGATCTATAAATTGTTCGAATAGTAGATAACCCAGTTGGACGGTAAAGCCCCACTAGACTCCCTTGCGTCCTGTGGCCTGCTGGTATGACATCGCAGTTAGAGAAGCTATTATGAATATCTACCTATGTACTTGTGGCTTCTGAACAAATGCGAAGGAGTGAATTTTATCTGTACACGGAGAAATGGTACATGTTCTGACTTCATGGCCATCAGGCTTTAGGTTGTATCTAGAATTAAAGCGGCGTGGCCAGTTCCATTGGGCTGGATTTTATTAGTACGTACATACCACCTACCTACATATGTAACGTATGTACGTAGTACTAGTAGGTACCTAAGAGATGGATTATGTAAGATACGATCTATTTTCTCCCCACGTGGGTCTAAGTTCCAACAAGGTCAAGGGGTTTTCAGTAGTTTGTAAATTCACGTGATAGAGCTATCAGAACCAACGACGTTGCGCGCTACAGCTGATGAATGCTACGACCTGACTTCGATAGAACCGAACGCCTCCTGGAACAGCCACCATTTCGGACGGAATATTGCATTGTAGTCGATCGATGGGGGATAGGGATGGTCTGTACGGCGCTTAGTGCGATGAAATTATGACATATCGTGGCTCTATGCCCCTTGGCCATGGCTCGGGGTTCAATGGCCAGGAACCTCAATATCCCCAGGCTGTGAACGTGAATGCGAACTCACACGCAAACGCGGCCATGGGCGTGAATAACGGCTATGACACCTGGGCCAACCCACAGTTCCAACAATCCTATCAAAATGCCGCTTTCGCCCCTATTCCGTATCCTCAGCAACACGGCCAACCTCAGCACCTCCAACACCCGCACAATGCTTCTCAACAGATCCAGCCGCAAACGCAGAACCTGAACTACCAGTTCCAATCCTACGACCCCTCCTTCGACCAGCGGCCTCCCCAATCCTCATCGCAGAACAATATAAACGCGCCGGGCCATATGATGCATGCTATGCAACAGCCTGCCCAGCAACCCATCCATCAACATCAATATGTCCAACAGACCGACTGGCAACATATGCCGCCACCCATGCCTATACCGTCACCTTCCTACCAAACCCACCAAGCCATCCCGTCGCAAGTATCGTCGCCGGTTACGCCACAGATTATGCCGCAACCACAATACCAATACCAGCAGCATCAACATCAACTGCCCATGCCGCAGCACGCCAACTCCCCTATCGCTGCTCAGTCACCTCAGCTGCCACCGCAGTTCGTATCGAATCCCAATAATAGACATAGTAGCACGGGGATGCGAATGGAGAATGCTAGCCGTGTATCTGCGAGTCCTCGTTTGACTTCCCAGGGCATTGCGAGAAGCCCAAGCATAGGTTCTGCCAGGTCACCGGCCCCTACGCCAGGGCTCTTACCGCACCATGCCGATACGAACTCTCTCTTGATCTGCCTAGCGGAGGAGTTTTTCTCCAAGGCACGAACAGCATCGCTATCCATGTGGGAAAACATCGACGCCCAGAGCCTGCATGAGTATCAAAAGCTCGTCGCGACGGGATTAGGATGCCTTGAGGTCGTTTTGGATAATACCAAACTTCCTCCGCGGTTAGAAGCTAAAGTACGATTTCGATATGCTAGCATATTGTGTGCGGAAACGAATAATGTGATGGAGGCCGAGACCGCTCTAACGAAGGGCATCGCGCTCTGTGGCAGGGTAACAACACTTTGTCCATTAGCTACTGACAGGCTGCGCTCATGCTGACTGACAACTTAGAATCGATTTGACGACCTAAAATATGCTATGCATTTTCTTCAGATCAAATTACTCTTTTCTCAACAGAAGATAAAGGCGGCTATGATTGCAGTAGATGGCCGGATACGAGATGCTGAAGTGTAGGTTTCTACCTCCTAGGACTTGACAATACACACATCCTAACGTCGAAGCAGAATGAAACATTACCATTGGGTTTACGCCTTTCGCTTCCTTAAAACTTCCATGTATCTTCAGTCCGCAAACCCATCAGATACGCACGCGCTCGAGAATTTAAAAGCCATCACAAACCTGGCTAGTCAGAGAGATGACCGCGCTGTTTTTGTGGTCGCCTCCTTATTAGAGGGTTTGAGTCTGCTCAAGGCTATGAAAGATGACGCCATAGTCCGTATACAAGCCTGTATTGCACAGGCTCTGAAGTTTCAGCTTGACAATTCGATTCATATCCCGCAACTCCACGCCTTGGCACTCATGCTAGACCTCGCCTGTAGTCTGCACCAAAAGTCGGTCCAGACGATCATGCAGAAGTTACAGGAACTCCAAGATCATATGGATGCTTGCATTTCCGACAAGTCATGGCACCATATAGAGACAGAACTCCTGCTTCCGATTAAAAAGAGCAATACACTGGTAATCAGCCGCGACACGGCTGCTATACTGCGACCTGGATCCGACGATGACCCCTGTGACTATCTTGCCATGTCATTTTGGAGCAAGATTGAGGCATTCACCGTGACGTAAGTGACCTCATATGTATTATTTCTTCCGCTAACGGCAAGTCTAGATATACATATAGTGGGCTCGCGCTTTTGTATCGTACGCCGCGTAACGATAAGAGGATATTCAAACTTTGGGAGGAGGCTCTAGGCCACATACGCAAGGGTAAGGTGGCCTGAATTAATGCTGAGCTACAGTTTCTAACGTTTTTTCATAGCCGGGCCTAGACTGCGCGGAGAGCCAGATTCTCTTGCGGATGTCATTACGACGGCGGACTCGCAGAGAGAATGGATGTCCTATCTCTACATTCTCCAAGGTCTACACCTCGCAACCTACACCCGATGGGCTGACGTCAAGAATTGCTTGGCTAATTTGGAGACTATGGTCAAACCTCCGCTTGGGGGCATCGTCGTGCTATATTCGAAATATCTCTCAGGGGTGTACCACCAAGGAACGGGGGATTTGAGAACGGCCAACTCCATATTCCGCAACCGGATCTTCAGTCTCGACAATGACGATAGCAGCAGAAACGGGAGCCGAAAGGTAGCCGAGCTCGACGTGTCATTGTTAGCGACTTTTAATCGGATATGGATCATGCAACATCCGGAGTATCGAGACGACCGGTTGACGCTTGAGCTCCTAGAACAGCTCCGTCCGCTCTGTGCCGATCATCATAACATGGAGATTCGCACGGCGTATAATTTGGTTCTAGCAGCGGTGCAGACGAACCCGCCCATCCCGATGACGGCGGTCAAGATGCACATCTCGACAGCCCTTAGCAATGCGCAGTTCCTAGGCAATGTACAGACGCTATCTATCGCACTCAACCTCATGCGGGCCAAGCTATTCCAGGATATTGTGGGTGATCAGGCGCTGAAAAGCGCAAAGGCGGCCTCGAATCAGGCAAAGAAGAGCGGAAACACTCTATGGATGAGTGTCGCGGACGGTATGCTTGCGCAGAGTTACGATGTTCAAGGGCAAAGTCTGGACGCACAGAAGACGTGGGAAGATGCGACGCAATATGCACGCGTGGCCGTCGATATGATGAAGGACGAGAGTACCAGTTGAGTTGGTGTGGCGACGGGGGCAGTAAATCCGGGTCTATCGATGGTAAGGCGTTATGTATAATACCATGGCATTGCATTGTAGGATCATGTATTGGCTAGGCAGGCGGTTATCGAAGTCGGGCGTTTGTTAGGGTCACAAAGGGAGGGGGGACGACGGCGGCTCTCGTTGGCCAGCCCGGAAGGTCAACAATATACCCCCTCGCAATTGATAGGTTGCGGGGACCTTTGACAAATTCCCAAAAGCCACACAACATGATACATTATGCACGATCGCACGGGGGGAGAAGCAGTGAGCCGGACGCGAGTATGACCGGGTTAACGTTACTCAGCATACAAGAGCCGCTACTCGGAGCCTATTTCGACGGATCGATGCTCGAGGGCTTCCGTGCAGTCTCAACTTGGCATACAGCTCGGCTCACCTTTGCTCACCGGCGCAGTCGGAGACCTCGTATTAGGCTAGCAGAAGCAGCGATCCGTGGCACAAGCTTATACAAAGCTTATACAAGACTTATATATACGACCATCGAGTCGATCCCGCCGGTTCCGCTTCTTGCACGACATGTAGTAGAGGCTCATCATAGCGACCCTCCCTGCCGTCCCTCCTCTCGAAGTTTAAGAGGGTCTAGACTTATTATCAAGAGCCGCCTTCGAAGGGAAAAGGGGGAGCAAAGCAGCGGGCTTAGATACAGATTCCGAACCTGCCTCTTTAGGAACGTAGCCTATCTAACATGGGACGAACAGGTGTGCGCCTCGGTCGCGGCGCCGAGCCCTGAGCAGGCAATAACAAGATGAGGGCTCTAATAGCCAACCAACCGCTCGGGGTCGTCCATGTTACACACACGGAGATGGAATGTAAGGTAGTGACAGTAGTACCTACAGCGAGACAAGGGCAGGTCTTGGTGTTCTTGTTCTCGGAAAGCCACCCGAAAAAACGAGCGCACGATGCTAACCTAGCAAGACAGTTTGTCTTTTTTTCCTTCTCGCGTTCGGCGGACGGGCCCGGCCACAAAGTCTTAGGCCGCTTCGTGGCGAACTTTTTTTTAAATTTTCCCCCTTAGCTTCTCTTTGTCGTCTAGACTAAGACTGCTAAGACTTTATCCCGACGCCCAACGGTCGAGGGTGAGCTGAGTCGAGTCGAAGTTGATACCGAAGCAGGTTATAGCTGTGTGCTAGCGGATGACGACGGGACCTCCATCTGCTGTGCTATGTATGCTTCGGCCACGGCTACGGTTACATGGGGGGGGGGGGGGGGGGCTCTCTTGTACCTACTCCACGGTATTGCTGATGTACAATGGTAGGTGTATCGTACATACGATGCTGCATACCACATGGCCGATTCTTCTCAATGCCATCCCGCGCAAGCAACCCCAAATAAAATAAAATAAAAAACCCACCCGCTCCGCCGGCTCGAAGTCCCGCCCGCGCATCAGGTAATCAAGATGTAATCAAAGGCAATCAACAAATACATACCTGTATTATTATTATTTTTTATTTTATTATTATTTTTTACACAAAGTGCCAACCATTCCCCTGGGTCTCCGTGGTGTAACCCTACCTTTCTCTTGCTCCCTCATGCGTGTTAATTGACCGACGGATTATCTTCGTTTTCGTCTTAGCCTCCCCCCTTTCAGCCCCCCCCTCCCATTCTCGGGTTTGTTTATGTTATTTGTTGTATGTATTAATTATTTTTTTCTGGGGACCGGTAGTGGTTTGGTGGGGGGGGGGGAGAAAGGGAAAAAGGAGGGGGGAAGGGGGGGTTTCTCTCGGCGAGATACGACGCGGCGGCGTTATTTAGGTACGTTGCAGTACTATTTCCCACCAATACGTATGCCCTGTACTTTCCATGTTCGTAACGACCTACACTAAGCTATGCCGCGCTGGGGATGGGGGGGGAGGAGACGGGCAGGCATTCGAACGTATCATCCATCGTCAGCATCATCATCCTCATCCATCATCATACCAACCCACCAACCCACACACACACGTCCCTTGCGATTGGGAATGGACGAGAATCGAGAAACCAAGATCCGACACGACCTGGAGCAGCAGCTAACGGAGTTAAGCCGATCGTGGTGGTGTGATGGGGATATCGTATCGTATTGTGATGTATTGTATTGTATTGTACAATACATGCATGTGGCCAAGCTCAAGTCGTCCATCAGTTCGCAGGATCTACCTAAGCTATGTATATAACAGCTCCGATCGATATGTAGTGTATATTTTAGGCACGAGGTATGACATATTGAAAAAAGGTGTAAGATATTCTATTACCTGTCTCACCTTCGCCTTACCTCACTGCCTTGCCCCGTCTCGAAGGAAGGAAAGTCATAAGGCGGCTCGCAAACCTATGCTTTGCTTTCTTCTGCTGCTGCTGATTCTCCCTCATCTGCCGTAGAGGGAAGTGGGCGCGGTGTCACGCATGCGTGGCGGTTCGAGACATGTATTGGCCCGTAGGTTCTTTAGCACGTAGTAAGTTCAAGCTGACAGCATCGTGCAACGTGGTTTCGGCTGCAGTCAGCGAGAGAGAGAAAAAGGGCGCCCACCCACACTCATGTACATAAGTCCCGTTCGTACATGAATTCCAACGTGGGAGCCTGGCCAGCTCCATTTTCCCTGATTTTCCGCCATGTACTTCCACATACGTACATTACATACAAACCTACCTAGCCTTGGTATTGTAAGATACAACTGCTGCGTACTCCAAAGGCTCTGACGTGCTGCTGCCCCCCCCCCCCCCCCCCCCCCCCCCCCACAGCGCGAGGGCGGGGGAGGGTAAAAGAAACACAAGAACCGACAGGCTGGAGGAGAGTGAAACATATAGATAATAACAACAAAAAAAAAACAACA